>VXAY01006797.1:638516-993036 GCA_013399855.1 Oxyruncus cristatus | reverse complement strand
AGGGGGGGGGGGGGTGTTTTTGGTGATTTTTTTTGTTTGTTTGGTTGGTTGGTTGGTTGGTTTTTTTGTTTTTGTTTTTGTTTTTTTATTTTGGTTTGGTTTGGGGTTTTTTGTTTTGTTTTGTGGGTTTTTTTCTGGTTTTTTGTGGGTTTTTTTGTTTGTTTTTTGGGTTTTTTTGTGTTAGTTTTTAAATCATACAAGTAGCATTGGTCACACACTAATAAATATTCATGTTAACCTTCCCAGATTCTTCAGACCAACCCTATGCTCAGAAGTCAGACTGCACCTGCCAGGACTTGTTATGGTGTGAAGGGTCACAACTCTGCTCACCAGAAATCCTTTGCAAGGGTGCACTGGCAGCCTGCACTCAGACCCAGGTAGGAACAGTTAATATCTTACACACAGCAGGAGTAAGAAAAATGATTTGGCTTCTGGCCATAGGTCACCAGACAGGAACAGACTGGGGACTGGAAGCCCATCACTTCCTGTTTGAAGCCAGTCAGGCTGCAGAGGTTATCAGGAAACTAAAGTTAATACTAGAATCCTTCTCTGACAAAATGTGCAGCTTTTGTCAGAAGAAAAATTAATTTTATTCATCTGCCATGACTCACACTCTCCTCCACTCTCTTCTCCAAAGAAAACAAAACATCTAAAAGAGATATTTATTTTCTGTGATCTTGAATCATATAGAAGTATAAATATTTGGTACAGCATATTCACCTAATGATGACAGCTGAGTTACAGGGCCATCTTGCCTGGCTGACTCTTTCTTTCTTTTCTAAATCATTTTCATTAATAAACATGTCAAACCTGAAAGCTTGAGCAGCTGCATCACAGAAGTTATTTATCCATGGTAAATCTTGCAGTTACAATGAAGCTGTGTCCTCTGGCCCAAGGTAGCATAGATTCTCCTTTCAGTCTGAAGGTACTGGGAACAGAGAATGTGTCTGGGAAGCTGAGAAGATTTCTTTTTGTCTCACTAAGGAGATGTCCCCAAAGAATTAATATGTTCCATTTGGGTATGCTGCTGTCTGCAGAGAAGGCAAGGGATGGCTTCCAGTTGGGTGTAGTTCTAGAGAAAACATCAGGCATGTGATCCTCCCCTTCCCACCAATCTGAACATCAGATGCAAGACATTAAAGAGATTCTACCAAGGGACTCTGTTCTTTTTATTCCTCCATTCTATTTTTGTACATCTAAAGCACATGGTTAGGATGCTCCCAAACATTTGTTCTCCCAGAAGAGATTGCAGAGAAGTACTAAACACAGAAATGACTCTCCAAGTACCACCACACAGGGCTGGAAATCTCCAAAGAAAGTTAAACTTATGCAAATAGTTACAATTCTTTTGCTGTGTTGGTAATTTAAAAAGGAAATGAGTAGGAATACCAGTCCAGGACAATAATTTATGTAACTGAGAAAAATAATCCATGCTGTTCTAAAACTGCAGATTGGAATGTCTTAGTAACATAAATTATTTGCTCTTTCCCTAAAATCCTCCAGTGTTTTCATCTAGTGATCTCAAAGTACTTTCAGAACACTTAAAAAATGGAAAGACTCATATCTTCAGCTGGTATAAATCAGTATAGCTGTTTCTGATTGCATAGTCCCCTAAAGCAGGCATTTCTTGTACCCACTTCACAGATGAATCAGCTAAATCTAAAAGCTGGTAAAAGACTTGAATAAATTACTTAGTTGTCCCTTGAAGAACCTCGAAAGAAAATGCAGAAGACTCTCTATTACTTCAACTCGTAGAAAAAACAACCATAAAAGCACTGTTATTTTTTCAGTTATAAGAGATTGTATTTTGCAAGAAATACATATATAATGTGTTACTGCTATCACAGCGGGGGTTTGGCCACTGAATGGTGACACAGTCTGTTGTTTAACAGGGTGTAGGCCTAGAATTTCTCAGTTTCACGTCCTGCAAATAAAATATTGTTCCAAACAATGACTATGTTGTCCTACCTTAAAATTACACAAGTTACAGAAAACTGTTGAATGCATCCTGATATGAAGAGATCAGAAAGTACTTAAAAGATGGTCCCTGTTGGTAAGTGTAACTTATGGCATCCATTATTTTTATGTGTTGTTTGCATTTATGTTTTAATGTAACACAATATCAAATAATGTCTATTCTCATAGAAAGCTACATAGCATTTCTGTACAACTCTCACATAATATTTTTTTCCTGCACTAATTGAGTTTATAATAGTGTGTCTCACTAGAATTTTGGTTTACTTTCATCACATTTCTTTATGCCACTTCTACTGTCAACCCAAGTTCATCGAGGCCAACCTTGAGAAGTTTCCCCTAAAACTCCTTCCAGATTGTCACATGACCATCAGCTTTGTCCTAGACTTATCCTCTAAGGCATATCTAAATTCTGGCAATTTTGTCTGCATTATTTTCTAAAGTATATATGTTACATAAGTTTTATCTTTTCAGACTTTATTTTCTTTTATCCTTACAGGTTTTCTTTTTATATCTTTTGAATAATTTTATTTCTCCTTTGTTTTTTATAAGCACAGTCAATACTCCTGCTCTCACTTTTATTTTATAATTACCTTATTTGCTTTCTGGAGACCCAAAATCTCTCTTTTTTTTTTTTTTTTTTATTTCTTCAAGGGGCAAAAGGTACCACATCAATAGAAAATCCTCACTACTGTAAATCATGGTCATTTCACTGGGATTTGCACATGGTATTAAATTTAAGCACATACTAAAGTGTTTAAAGGGTCAAGGTCTTCCATGGATGCACCCAAGTTAGTAATTTTAAGTGTTAGATTTGTAGGAGTAACTAAGTGCCACTGAACAAAAAGTTTTAGAAGCACCAACATCTTGCTTTCTTTTTTTGTTTGTTTGTTTGTTTTTTTGGGTTTTTTTTTTGTTTTTTTTTGGGGGGGGGCTTTTGAAGACATTTTCAGAGCCTAAGGCTATTATTTGTGGGTTCCTTTATAAATGACTAATTATTTTGGCAGCCTGCACGTAAGTTTCCTGAATTCTATTACAGCTGAAACTGCAAGATCTTAAGCACTCAAAAAGCATATGAAATACTGACTCCAGTATCTGCTCATCCTTCTATTTTTATTATTTAGAAAGGTGGTTTCAATGTAATTATAAGGATTCTTATACATTTGATCTATGATATGCCTCAGTCAGAGTCTCTGAATTAGTACAAAAAGAACCTAAATAAGGAGAAGTTAACAAATAGAGAAAAAAATGAGAAAAAATATTACTTTAAGGTTTCCAGAATTCACTTAAAAAATAATAGCATAGTCAAATAAAATTATCCAACTTCTAGAAACATGGGCAAATGCATATACACACCTACTATGGACATTCATGTCCACATTCAGAACTGAGCAAAATTCAAAATTCAGTGGTAACAGGAAAAGGTATTGGCTAAAAATTATGGTAAGCTTGCTCAAAAATTATGTGTCTGTGTATCTCTCAAAGAGCAGAGTTGAAAGAAGAGATTACCTGGAAAGAATCAAAGGCCGGTATGCAAATATAAAGCCTTCCATGGAAATATAGGCCAAGGCAGTTCATGCAATAGCAGAATATCTCCTTACAGAACAATTCTACTCTGGAAAGTAACAGAGTTTAGAAGATCTGCACTTTCTATTAAATGTTCCTCTGTCTTTCTAGACTTTTACTTGTGGAACCATTGGCATGATGAAAAAAAAACAACTGTGTTTTACCTTTTATTTATTTCTCAGATCTCAAATAAAACTGGTTGGCACCATCCCACCTTGTGAATAGAAATAAAATTTATTTACTAAATTCCAGTTGTTAGCTAAAGGACTGATTTGGCTTCCAAGAGCTGTACAACTGAAGATGATATATGAGGAGGAAGCAGAGTTTAATTTGCAAAGACCTGGCCTAAAATAAAACACAGCACGATTTCAAATAGTGTCACCAACACTGAGAAAGCAAAATGCTATAAGCATGAAATCCCACTCTTTTAAGCCAATTATTTTTCTGTCAAAGCCATTATAACATGTATGGAAAATGATACTAACACATGCATACACCCTGCCAATTTTACCCTCAAGCATCATGTAAGATAGTGTTTAGTTGTTATGGTGTAACGTGCTTATCAGAAAAATAAATTCAGTGCCCATCACTTCATTTTATGGAAGAAAAAAAATCATTAAAGGCTTTTCTGCCACAAATATAATCACATTTGGGGATACTGTAAATGTTCTGTTCTGAAATTTGTATGATTTCTTAGAAAACGTATCACACCTCTATCAAGGCTGAGTATACTACCGTATTTTTTGTAACAAAATAACTATTGGTTTTGCCTTTCTACTAAGTAATTTATTTCAACAGCATTTTATTATAAAAGTCAGTGGACTTGGCCTAAAATGTTAACACAATAAACTAATAATACCACTAAAACAGTTGCCAGCTCCCAGTAAATCTTATTATATAGTAATAAGATTGTTCCTAAAAAGATAAAAATAAGTGCTACAATATCAGAAATACTTAAATACAGAGGCAAAAACTTGCCTGAATGTGTTGCATTTATAGAGCTCACAAAATAAATGATAATATGACATACTCTCCAAGGGATTCCTTACATTCTACAAAAAAAGCATTCTATTTTGTTCATATTCTACCTTTGAGTATATTTTTAGGGCACTTGAAACTTTTAAAATTCCTTAGCCCCCTAAGAACAGTAAGGATGGCCTAGTTCCTATTTTACTTACATTCCACGGGAATGGTGGAATTGGGAAAAAGAAGGAAATTGAGGTGTTTTGAACAAATTAAAAGGAACAGAGGGCTCTAGAGTATGAAGTTGGTCTCTAAGTCCAAAATTTACACTCCTTCTTTATGAAAAAACCTTTAGAAAAGCTTTCCAGATTAGGCATATAGCATACAGTCTGACACACAGCAGGAATGAAGAAAATACAGTACCTAAAATGTATTGTTACTGATTGTACAACAGCTCAGTTTGCAAAGTTACCAATCTGCTTATGTCACCACTGAAACAACTACTTGAGACCTTTAAAGTAGTTTTCAGTTCTTGCAAAAGTGAAATGTGGGGAAGAAGGGAGGGTAAATCTTATTAAAAAAAGCCTGGGGACATGAATTGGAGTGGTTGTGTTTTTCATGGGAGCAATAGGTTGAGTGGATAAAAGATACAGAAATCCCTCGAAAAAAGTACTTTTACCACAAAATTTGCTGCATTTCTGAAAAGTGTATTTTGCCCAGAAGGATTTTTTTTCCTTTCCTTTTAAATGAAAAGAAAAAAAACATTTTCTAGAAATCAAATTATTCATCAAGGTCATGGCCATTTGCAAAAGCACAATTTTTCACATGCTGTATTCATCAACATGGTTGTGAATACAAAGTACTTGAAGTTTTCTCAATTTTTTTCTTAGGGTTTTCTACATTCTGTCTTACAGATGCTTTCTTGCTTTGTCTTATATTTTCTTCCGTATACTCATGACTACTTTTAAAGGTATTTTCTCTGTGTATGGTTTTCCGGCTTACCATTAGATGGAGATTTCACAAGTTTCTGGATAACCACTATTATTTAACTCTCTACTGACACTTTTCCTTCGTAATGCTATTCAGAAAATTGCTTATATGAGTAATTTTATTTTTCAGATGTTACAAAGTATTCTTTCAGAGGAATGATGCAGACATATGTCATTTCCTCATGTTTTTGCTGAAGAACAACATAGACCGGTAGGAAAGGAACATATAGACATTTTCTTACACACAAACCACACTGACCAACAGGAAGTGTCTCTGATCTTAAACAGGAAGGCACTGATGCTACAGGCAGCAATAGCATTCAACACTTCATGCTTGGCAGAGCTTTGTCATTGGAATTGAGGCCACTTTGGACCATTTCATTACTCTGGTATGCATTTAAACAGACCAGCTGGCCTTCATTCTGACAGCTGAAAATACAGCTTCCCACAAGGCTTTATACAGTACAGAAACTTCAAGTCTGCTCACTTTACCTAAACTGAATGCCACTTAATGGGACCCATACTGATATAATTTTATTGGGGATTTAGAATAAATATTTACACATGATGTAAGGTAACCCAGAAAAGCATTTTTCAATCCCTGCCCTTTCCTCCTTCCCCTCCACTACCTGTCCCCCATTCCCAGAAAATTCTCAGAGAGAAAGAGAGAAGGTATTTGTAGGAACAGGGGGAACACTCTCACTAATGCACTAATCCCAAGATACCATGTGGTGTTAGAAACTACAACTTTTTTCTGGTGCAGCTTCAGCTACACCAGTTCGGTTAGAAAAGTGTTGGCTCTGGGTAGCTTGGAGGAATCCTGTCTCTTCTATATTGTCCTATCCCCTCTCTTCCCTTACACTCATTTTACTCAACAAAATAGAGGAAACACGAAGACTCCAAAGACAGAGAAAACTGGATGTCAGCTTTTACAGATCAAATGAATTGAACATGATTGGAAGGACTCAATTCACAAATAAAAGTACCAGACTTCTTCAAGGAATATGATCAGGTAGGCTGTTATAAAACGAGCAACATTCTCCTTCCTGCAAGAGGGTTACACCTATAACTTAAAGACTGAAGACAAAGAAAGCCTTGGAGAAAACTAAGGCATAGGGGAATATAAAGCCAAATATGACACAGTGAAGACAACAGTAATTTTGTTTCTGGCTTCAGTAGTATGAAAAAAATAGAGTTTTATACCTGAAATTCAAAGGGAAGTATTTTCATCTAGCAAAGAACTTTAAATATTAAGGAATCAATGTCACAGATAAGAAGTTTAATAAAACGGAAAAGTAGCAAAAAAATCTGCATTAACGCAATATCTGAAACAAAACCCAAGATGATCAGAAGATACTGTATCAGCTTCAGAGAAACTCAAGTAACAATAGTAAAAAAAAGGACATATATTCCATTCCTGGACACGAGGTAAAAAGAAGAAAGAAAAAAGGAAAAGCAAGCAGTAAGGACTGAAAAGAATACCACAGAACTCAGGAATAACAAGATTCGAGCATAAATGTTTCAGGGAACCTTTTTTTTTTTATTTCTTTGTCTTTTTCTTTCCCAAGGAAGGAAGGAATAGTGAACAGCAAAGCACTGAGAAAATATGAAAATGCAGATATATTGCAACTTTATTTAAGCTTCCATTGACTTCATGGGACCAACATTTCTCCTAATAAATTTCGACTACAAAAGGAATGTGGAAAGTCTTGTGGTCCTAACTTATAGGACCTTAAAATCTTAACTCTTTCAGTGGTGTACATGGAAGAAGCCTTTTATCCATGCCAAGCATTTTACAGCAGAAAGGCAATTCCACTCACCCCAAGAAAGTCATTCTGATACATTGATAATCCTAACACAATCAGTTGCACCAACTCTTCATGTTGCCAGGACTCCTGAAGAAGGTCAGAGTAAAAATCAAGGTGAAGTTTAGGATTTAACTGAAGACCACCTAAAAACTACATTTTGATGTTTCTGAATTTGCCTTTCCCCCAGGAACTCGTCTCTCCTCTTACAAAACTGAAGTGCTCACACCTCCTTTAGTCATTTTTGGATCCTATTTGGAGTGATAAATTGGACAGTCGCCTCAACAGCATGAAACCAAAAAGACTCTTTCTACCACATGCTACAGCAATAAAAAAAGAAAGCTGTTTCCCATTATTGGCTGGTCCATCCTCATATAGTCAGTAGTCTAGGAAACTGAGATTGATCATAATTTAAAGAAAATGTAAGAAAGAACTGAATCACATGGTTCCTTTTTTCAATGTCTGTCTCAATTTACAATGTTGAAACTAGCAACAAAAACATCTCTAAGAATGATTTCCACTTCTAGCTTTATTTTTGTTGCACTTATCTCTCAGAGTGACAGTCAAAATAATATAATAACTGAGATTGGCTACATCAGTAAAATAATTGTAAAGTTTCAGAAAACATTGTAATAAATGTAAGTCAAATGTACATTCAAATCAACTTCACTTAAAAATAAAATAAAATAGTTTTTTCAGATTTGATCTCTGGATGACACAATATATATATATCACATAAGTCAAATGCATCACTCTGTCCAAAAACTGGAGCTCTTACTGAAACCAAAATATATTTGATAAAACATTCACTTTCCAAGTATTTCACAGACCCCATTCAGGAGTTCATAATCATTTCTCTTCTAAGGATTTGACTTTAGGCAGCTTTCCTGTACTTACTGCAAATAAGTTACCATTAATTTATGAAATACTTTTGTCATTTCTTTACTTAAAATTGCCAACAGATCTTGTAAATTGTGCGAGAGACTAGTTCAAAAGCAGCACTTTTCATGCTGCTATCTTTGGATTACCAACAGCACCCAAAACTCTGAACAAAAATCTTTTTTCAGTGAGTTCCTCATTTCCAGTTGCCAATCTACACTTAAATACAAGGAATTTTACATGACCTGAGAAATCTGGCACACTCTTCCCATCTACTCTTCATTAAAATAACTCTTCCAGCATGAAACTGCCAAACCTGTCATAAGGAGTTGTGCAATTACAGTGAGTAGGAGGAAGTTTTTATCATTGCTAATACATAGGAGGTGATCCAGTAGATTTTTAAGCTGTGACCCCCTCAAGAAAGATTAGAAGACTCTTGGCACCTAAGCAAAAAGAATTTGTCAGCCCTTCATCATGAACAGCTAAGGAAAAAATTACCCATTAAAATCTGTATTCTTTGCACTGTTTTGCTGTAAGATAATTCAGTCTTTGGCAGTAAAAAGAGAACCCTAAGCTAGTATAATGTTATGCTTATTTTATACCTTGAATTCTAAAAAAATCTGAGCTTACAACTGTAGATCTTGAAAATTAATTCCAATTTCAAACATCAATTGGTGCCATAACACTGGGGTAACCTGTCAGTCCAAGTGAAAATCCATGGTCAGAAAGGAAATAGTTATCCTTGAAGATACTTGACTGTGGAATGAGAACTGGTAAATCTTGCTTGCTAAAAAAACCTGCAACCCAGCTTTCCCACCACCTTGTTGCAGTGCTTTCTCCACCAAGAAAAGCTATGACAGAGATGAGGAGTATCAAAGATAAAAGAGTATGTAAAAATAAGCTCATCCTGCAAAGGCTGATATTTTCATCTCCCTCCGGCTGTACTCCATTCTCTTTAAATTCCATTGACTCACCAAAGAAGAACCCTAGTTTGACCATGAAAAAAAAAAAAAAAGCAGTGAGTAAACCAACACATTAGAACTATTCTAGCTTGTAATCTAAAAAGAACTCATTGTAGCAGAATTGCTAATTGTTGATGAGTACAGCTCAAGAATGCTTAAAGAAGCTGCTGCAGTTCTAGAATACTAAGTATTTCTATAATTCATGAAGATATTGTACAGATAAAAAGCTACTGGGTACACAAGTTGTATTTCTAAAGGCAAATTAAGCAAAATCCTCATATGAAGTTTCTTTAGACTTGTGCTTTCTCAAACATTTCCTGTATTCTCCTTCCATATGTTAAAAAATTCACTTAGAAATTTTTTTTAATTCACAGTCCAATATAAACATAAATAATTATTTATTATTAAGGGAATGAAGATTATTATTAGACAGGCTAATGTGAGAAAAAATGGTGTTCCAGTCCATAGATAAAAAAACCCATGGGTTTTGTTCAACTTGTTTCATATGCATTCTTGTTATATTTCATGTTATGCTTGTTATGGATTCAATTTTAGCCTCTGTAAGCTTTAAAAGGAAATATGTATTAGCAAAGAATAGATCTCAATGGATTTGAACTTTGGTTCATATAAACATGTAAATGTTTTGATGTTTATTTCAATCTTATGTATGCAAGGTCACCAATACTATCAGAATATCCTGTTATAGTATCTCTGTTTCTAATTCCAAGACAAAAAGATTCACAAAGTTTTGCCTTAAACTATTTAAAATCCTGCTAAAGTTTTGTTTTATTCTGGAGTTGGACTGAGTGTATAAGTTTCTTACAGTGTTCTATCAAGACTAGTTCCACCATGTCTTTTGTAAATCATTATAGTCTTGTCTCTCTCACTTCATTGGCTTTTTGGCTTACATCTGTTTTCTCTCATCTTTTCTTCTACTCTGTCTCATCTAAATTCTCTTTCTACTCTGCTTTCTCTCATCTGCTTGCTCATTACTATTAGTCCAGCCCTCTATTATCCCCTTTACTTCCCAGTTGTCTCAAAAAGGTGGAGAATGCATGAGACCCAAGAGCTCCATTCTGAGAGATGTTGACCACTGTAACTTATTTTTTTGACCTGCAAGCTTTAACTACTTTTCTTTTAACGTAGTCTTAAGACATCCTGGATGACTTCACTGACCTAAACATGTTACTTTTCTGAATGTTGTCTAAGGTGCATAGTGCTGTTATTCCTGGAAGCATTAATTTCTAGAGGACCCATCTGTACTTTCCATAGAAAATTGTAACTCCCTAGTGTCCTATCTGCACATAGGTTAGCATAAAATCATGGTATCTACTTTACTATCTCCAAAGGGAAACTCTAAATACTTTATTTCTGCATGTTATTCTATCTATTGAGGAATACTTGGGAATGTGTTCATTTTAATATCAATATAAGCAATATAATAGTTGGAAGGATGTTGGAACACAAGTAAAAATTTGACTAGCTCAAATTAAAAAAAAAAAAAAAAAAGAAAAAGATAGACATGCATTTAAAACCCTGTAGGATCTGGAGCCAAATGTCTACATTATTCTATGACTGAAAATATCTTAACATGGCAGGCTTAATCCCCTACAGCTACTCCTGAGACACCATGGATGTCACAGCTCCCAGCTCAAAAGCAGTAATCAAGCCATTGATGATCAGGGATAATCTTTAATTCAGTCACAATTCAGTCAGAAACTTCCAGGTTGAAGCTATTTGTTTTCTTTCTTGATAAAGAAAAACTCTTCACAAATGTTCAAAATATTACAGGAAAGTACTGAGCTTCCAGACGTGTGCATATGGTCTCACTTCCTGAGCCTTCACTCATTTCTCATGTTCGTGCAATTTTCCTTGTGATCTCTCCCGTGCAGTCTCCTGTGACCCGTCTGGAGATGCAGGGCCAAAGACATTTACACAAGACCATCACCCCAGCATCAGGTCCATCACTTAAAGGGTGCACTGGTGCATAATTCACAGAACTACTTGCACATTTCTGTGTCTTGGGCTAGGCAACACTGGCTGGACACTTAATTGAACTACCAGTGAACCCCCCTATGCTACATGTCCTTTTTCCTTGGGATATATCCCAATTACAGTAGAAGGCCTCTCCTGAAAGTAAACACCTCTGAAGTAGGAAAGCTCTATTTATCTTGCCATGTCTGCCCTTGTGCCAGCAGAGATCTGCATCAGTCAAAGCTTTTATTCCTCAAACTCTGCCCTTCTCCTCATGCCATCCAAGGGAATATTTTCAAGCACTTCTCCAGGGAGGGGCAAATAGTAATGTTCTTGCTCTTTCCAGAGTCAGTGGAAGAGGAAAACCACTACAAATTGGTGCCCTGCTGTGGAGGACATTTCTGGAAACTCCAGAGACTTCTACAACTTTCCAGAGGTTACAAATGAGGTTTAGAGATGTAGCTTGCAAGTTACCTTAATTACACGATCTCTATCTCTTCTCTATGACGGTGAAAACTGAACATTTTTGAAACAGCGACTGGTGACAAGCCCTCTGACAGAAGTTGGCTAATTTTAATTTTATCAAATAGAAGTAGCAGTGTTATTCCATGTCATTTCACACTCCATGACAAACTATAATCTTTTCTAAAGACTATGACAGTTTTTAAAACTGAAATGCTAATTTGGAGCTCTGTTACAGTAAGGGTTGCTACTGAAAGATGTAACTAGTCCTTCTTGGTTTCAGAGATGCTCTATTCTACGCTAGTATCTGTGCCACAGCCAAAGAAATGTTCATCTTTCAGTGAAACGCCGGAGTCATGAACCTGAGTGTTTAGGGCTGTTCTATTCATAAGTAGATATTCAAGACAGCATTTTTGGATGGCAGCCACTGGAGTATATGGTACTAGAGAATAAATCATACTGAGAAAGATGCTCCCTGTCAAGTTGGAGATACTTTTAGAAGATATCAATTACAGAAACCATCACATTTATGTGACTGTTTCTCCCTTTGTTGGTGACAAAAGCTTATTTCATACACACCGTAAGATCCCAGGTGAGTTTCTTGAAGATTTCACATAGATCACAATACCACAGGCTCTTAAATCTAGTGGAGAGGTCTCATTTTTTACAGTTCATTGAAGTACAATTAAGGCATGATCTTCCTCTGACAGGTCTAAAATAATCTCCATCCCAGCTCCTTAGGGAGTGTGTTGAAATTTAGCCATTTAAAAGATCTCTAGCCAATGTTTCAACTGCTCTGAACTCTCATAAATATTATCAGCCCTAAATTTCTGGAAAGGGTCCCTGTTGAGAGGTAGTCCCTTCAGGAGAATACAGTTCAACCTGACTAAAATACAACCTCTTCCCAGGTTCTTGTTCTCATGTATTTGGTCTAAGCGTAGCCAACAATACTGTCTATGGAAGGTGCAATACAAGGATGTAACAAAAAGTTACAACTAAAGCGGCAAACCTCCCACTGGACATCTTGGCTAGGGATATGACTACAATGCACACTGCAGTTACATGCAAAAACGCGTAGCTTTGAAACGAGCCACTGTGGATACTGAAAAACTTTTGCCAGAGGGATTTGGTTTTGTACAGGCTATTTCATACTGCTAAGAAAAGGTAATTTATCTCAGCACAGTATATTAGCCTCTGCAAAGCTTCTTTCAGAAAGATTCTGAAAGATTAGTTTGGAGACAGACATAAACTACTCATACAGCGTGTGTTTATGTTTTGACACTGTGCAGCAAAGACAAAATCAATTATTGTGGGTGTTTCATGAGAATTCTTCACACATTTCATAGGTAGCTTAAAGCTGGATTGAACTTGTTTACACTTTTTTTGCAGGTATATAAGTATAGACATACTCTGAAACACAGGCCTAAAACAGTATCCCTAACCATACACGGATGAAATTGTGGTTAATTGAATTTTCCCAGAAATATGTAAATAAAAGTTAACTAAAATAGAGATGCCTTTAGCCAGGAAAGGCATCCAAATCCAGACGCAGACATCTAAGCATATACTACAGAAGTTTATATGGGAGTTGAGGGTCTAAACTCTCACTGTATTCCATAGAGACAAGGGATTCAGTTACCTACATGAAGATAACTAGTGGCTTTTGGGATGCAGGGGAATCCATCTGGGCCACCTCCTGGCTCTCCAAGCACACACAATCTCTGATAGATCCTCTGCTACAGCTGTCAGCCACAGCAGTAAACCTCAGCTCCTCCAGTGCATCTCCTGTGTCATTGGACTTGTGTGGTTTTGAGAACTGAATCAAGGTCTAATCAATACAGGCAGGGAAGTCTAGGAAGTAATTCAAACAACCAGTGAACATCCCTGCTTAAGGGCAAGTCACACAGCTGTCTCAGTTGGGATGGCTGTGTCACCCAGAGCTCCACAACGGGAGAGCAGACACCTTGCTGACATGCAGACACATACACTGCAGGGACGTGGCTGTATTTTTAAATTTTATCTGAATTTATCTCTATTTATATGCTAGTTTTTAGCCATAATCCAGTGTGAAATGAGAAAGCGAAAAATCACAACTTCTTCAATATTATTGAGTCATTCAAGCTAAAAGCTCCCGCAGAAAAAACTTTCCAGGAAGCCTTACATTAATGCTATTCTCAATCCAGACTTACAGTACTGGGGCTTAAAAGGTGTCCTGAGTAGAAAGCAGAGGAATTCTAGCTTCTTTTTCCAAATATAAAGTCGTCTCCCTTCATGTTCAGAGCAGAAAGGACATAAGGAAGTGAATCACATCTGTATAATCAAATTTTTCAACTGAGATCTGAAAATGTATGGCTGCGTTCCACATTTTCCTTTAGGGTACTAATGCAAATTGTTCCTACATAGCAGCCTGAACCTTCTGTTTCCTCTCAACGGCTTGTCCTTTGCTGCTCTTTCAGTGCAAAAGTCTGGTCTGAGTAGATAATACTGTTTTATTAACTTATAACAATAATTATCTAGATTTTACCAGGAATAATAGTATTAAAAAGCAGCATTGGCAATACAGGACTTTGCACTTTGATGATTCCACAATCTTTACACAACCTAATATGCCACAAAAAATGGAACTGTAGTTCCCATTAGGTAAAAAAATTACATGTTTTTAACTTAAGATTTGTGAATTATTAGTCCATATTTTAAGACATCAAGGATAGGATTAACTACAAATTGAAAATAATGCTTCGTGTTATTGTTAGAATTGAATTTTGCTTCTGCTAAAAATATTTTTAGCACAATAATAAATAGAATACAATGGGAAGTCTTTTAAAGAAACATTGAATGCGTGTGTATTTTCCTGTGTTTTATTACAGCACTATCAATCACTGTAGTTATTTCAGAATACTGTACATATGAATTAAATTAAGGAAACAGAGCTATTAGGAGAAAATATGCAACTAAAAGCACTCCTTGTTTTTTCCTAATCCTAAATCTGACCTTGTTAACAAGCAGGTGCAATACTTCACACTAAAACCAGGAACAATAAAGAAGCCTGCTGTCCTCATTTTAACTCTAATTTTCCTTTTCTTCAAATCATATTAGTTCCTATTGGTTTTATGCACATATTCTCCACTACTCCCTTCTGTTCTTTTCAAGTTTATTGTAGTCATGGCAATAGGACTACAATCCTTTGATCTCTCACATCACACAAAAGTAATCTATGAGACTATAGCATATGCCATGATATGAGAAATGTATCCCAGTTGAATTCCTTAGTCAAAAGAATTATGTACCTATGGAATCCTCTGCGAAAGTTCTCTGCAGTGAATTATTCATACTGTTGTTACTGAGTACAGCAATGAAAAGGCACAGCCAAAGTGCCCTGTATATACCTTAGGTAGGTAATGTCCTTATTAACTCTTGCGCTATTTTTTACCAGGGTAAGAGATGTCTGAAAGCAATCTATAATTATATAAACAGGTAAAGCAGCCAGCATCCAATTAAATGTTCTTTATGGCATTTATCTTCCAGTTACCCTCTTGTTATCAAAGAGTGTAAAAAACCAGGCAATGAACAACAGAATGCAGTCCTGCCCAAACGTATGTCGTGGTCGTTGCATCGAAAAGTGACTTACTGAACTCAAGCGGTTCAATTTACCTCTTCTCTACACATTCTAAAATGATACAAAGGAATAATAATGAAAAGCACAATCAAAATCTACCTTTAAATTTTAACAGGAAAGCAGATGAATTTTCTACCTGAAATCATTAACAGGAGAGCAGATGGATACACAGAAAGATGACATCTAACGGTCATTTTATTAAATATGTCATTTTAAAGATGCATGAATTAGTGAAAGTAACAAAGTCAAACATTTACTCTTGGCTCAGCCAGTGATTTGCTATGTGGTCTCTATATGTTTTAAAAATACACAACAGAACACCGTCGCATCAGGTAATGGCTACTTTATGAATATTTTTGTTAGTCTTCCTTTTATTAAATTGCAGATTTACAAGCAATTGTAAGCAATGTGAAAACTATAAAACTGTGTAGTCATCAGTTCCTCACCAAAAAAGAAAAACAACCAAAAAACCACAACTCTTTTTACTAATAAGCATGGTACTTTCTCAAAAACGTTGGTGGAAATCTTGAAAATAAGTGATTCAAGCATCCAGGGAATTTCTTTCTGCAATAAAATGTTTCCTCAGTCACTATCCTCTGCTTGACTTACACCACCCACCTAAGCTTAAGTTTACAAAGTTTATAGACAGATGTGCAAAGGTTAAATGAAATTACCAGTAAATTTTATAATTCTATTTCTTCTGTTAAAAACATCATTAGGCATATCTGCAAGGTATGCATTAAATCACAAATAGATTGTATAACTGCACTTCTCCCAGTTAAAAAATCTTTTCCAGTATACTATAATATTATTATCATATATGCTTCTCTCAATCACATTAGCCTCTAAAAATGTGAATGCAGCTGATAGTACAATCAGACAAGGATTATGATTTACAATTATGGGCTACGATTAATAGCCCAACCAATCTCTTAGGAAGCATGGTATCAAAAAAAGAAGTTTGTGTCTTGGTTTTTTATTGAAAATGAGAGCAAACTTAATAAAGAGCAGAACATCTGCCCATCTGGAAATACTGCTTTTAAGAACTCTCATACTCTCACACTATGACACCTACAGCACTGTTTTCTCACAAAACAACCTTTTGTATTAGAAGGGAAATTGTTGTTTTCTGATAATTGTAATGAATTACGATGATTTGTAAAGTTATTTTCTCAGCTCAGAGAGAGATGCATTAGTGCTAACAAAATATGCATCAAGATATAACCAGTTCCCTGTGATGGTGGCTCTGAGTTTAACAGGTTAAAATTTCACAAAATGTTGATAAAAATATTAAAACCTACTGCTTCTCTTTAAAGCATATAACCAATCTGCTATTCTACTAACATAAAACACGGTAAAAGACAGGCCATATGAAAGAGAAGAAAAACAATAAGCCTTGAGGGTTCTTAAATAGTAGTCCTTTGTGTTAAAAAATCTTCAACTATAGGTATCTAAATGTGCATTATAGCATATATATTATTTATAAAATAACTCAAGGTGGAACTATCTCAAATACAAAAGCCTTCTATAGGAAACAGTGTTGCCTTAAGGAAGGGGCTGAATACTCTGAGGAATGTATCTTTCTAATTGTTATGAAGAAATCCAAGACATTTTCAAGGATTTAAGAAAAACGGAAATATTAGCTCCATGAAAACAAAAACAAACAAAAACTCATAAAATGTACAAGCAAACAAAAAAACAACCAACAAAGGAAATAAAGTAAAATCTCACAGAGTAGACAGTAACAGAACTGATTTTTCATTTGTTTCTAATTTTCCTCCTGAGCTCATGGAAAAAAAATGTTTGTGTATCTTGATCTGAACTTCACTAGAAATTAATATTCATCAATATTTCTTTTATTAAGTGTTAGTGTTGGTAATATGGGATCTGGCACAAATCTGCCAATATGATACGCTTTCATTAGTCTCAGGAGTCCCAATCCTGGAAACATAAATGCACATGTGTAACTTTACTCAGGCTAGTAGCCTGACTTAGTAATAAGTTAATATGCAAATATATTTGTCTAAGTATTTGCAGGATCCGGCCTGTATTTCGCAAGTGCAGGCTTCCCAGGAACCTCGGTGGCCCCACACTATGGACTTCTCTACTGCTACAGAGTGTCTAGATCTGAAAACCAATTCATGAATAGAAGTTCAGCTTCTTTTTTTTCCAGCAGCACCACCAGCTGGAGCAGCTAAAGAGATTAGGACCAAATTCTGAAAGCAATTATCCTGAAGAGAATAATTCACAACTAACATTGCTAAAATACCTCAATTGTTGCTTGCCCTTAGAGTACTTCACAGGAGCTTTTCTGATTTTGGAGAGCACGTTACAAGTTACCCTGAAGATATCAGGCTGGTTGTAAGGAGTCAGTTCTGTAGGGTGTCAGGTCTGCAAGCACACCATAGGGGTTTCCTCACTTATTCCCACTTCAAAGAAGCATAAAGAACAATTTCTCTTTATTACAGTTTTTAACTAGATTTCTTTCCCCTGTGATGATTAATTAGGCGTTTGTTACAATTTGTTTTCTTTCCACCTCTAAGAATAAATGTCCCTTCTGTTAATCAGACACAAACAAAATGTTTTGAAAAGTAATCACTTGCTAAAAAAAATGGAAATTGGGCTTCTGTGTTGTGAGGAATGTACACACATAGCACAGTGAAATTTAACACGGGTAAATGATCTGACTACCTCAAAGTGAAGTTTTTGCCTTCCTACAGTGGCCTTTCACCCTGCCCTTTCCTCCAATCTGAGGAGAGCTGATGTTGATGGAACATATAATGGCTCCTTTCCTGTGTAGTAAAGTCAGCAATAAAGCTCAGTAATTAAGGTGACCGGGGAGGCCCAGCCCAGCAGGCTAGTGGTGTGGCGAACACTTTCAGAACTTCAAACAATATCAAAGTCACTGAAAAACGGGCCTAGTTCAGGACTGGTTTGAATTAAGCCTCACTTCCACACGCACTTTTCAAATCCAAGCTCAAACAAGAAAGCCAAGGCCTTCTGGATTTCATTAGAGCCAATTATCTTATCTGTTTCATCTCAGGCCTGACCCTAAGGCTGGCAAACAGCTATTCAGAGCGTTTGTGTGGTTGTTTCAGAAAGCCTCCAGCCAGCCAATGGCCTGAGGAACCGCTAATTAAAACACAGTTGCCCCCTGCCTCTAGTGATTAAATATTTTCAAGCTTTTGTAAATAATTTTTCCATTCTTTGCCCCAAGCCTCAGAGGTCCAATACATGCAGTAATTTATTTAGTTTGTCAAAGAATACTGCTGGAAATAAAACTATAATAGAAACTTAGGAAACTCTTGTATCTTGCCTAACTTCTGCAAGTGACATTCTACAAGCTTGCAAAACATGTATACTGTTTCTTATGTAATTAAGGTTTAATAACCTCATTGTGTTTGAAGCGATACAGTGTATAATAGGCCCTACATTTTGTTGATAATCATCATGTTTCCTCAGATGTCAACAAGATTTGTGTGTGCTCATGGACTTCATGACATCATAATGCTGAGGGATAGCTGTGCTTCTGAGATGGATGGACCCTTCTGAGAGGGTGGATCACACTTCGAAAGCAAATCTGGGAAGGACCGAATCCTACCAGTAGCATACTTCTGGAACTGAAAAACAGCTCCAGAATACAGCTCCATGCCCCCATGTCCCAAATAAATTTTAGTCATTAAAAGTTGCATAAAAGACATCTGGGCTATAGGACTTAATCCCTTCATCTATCTCTCTTTCTCAAGCCCTGGGAAGACACTCCCTTTTGCATGAGATCAGAGAACCTGATTCTAGCCTGGTTCCAGCCCCGGTCCCCTCCAGTGCACCAGCTCCTATCACCCCATGTCTCGCATGCAGCCAGTGTCACCAGTACTGGGGGTGTGTACCTCTCGTGCAACATGATGGGTACAGGAACTTATATCTCTTAAATTAACCTCTTAACCTTTACATCTTAATATTATCCTTAATAATACAAACACATATTAGTACAGTGCATAGGATGTACTTTCGGGAACCAAAACCCATGGCATAAGACACTACACAGAACGAATAAGAAGACAGCTCATGTCTTTGTACTCTATCACAGAATCACAGAATCAACTAGGTTGGAAAAGACCTCTGAGATCATCGAGTCCAATCTATGACCCAATGCCGCCTTGTCAACCAGACTATGGCATTAAGTGCCACGTCCAGTCTCAAATACCTCCAGGGACAGTGACTCCACCACCTCCCTGGGCAGGCCATTCCAGTGCCTGATCACTCTCTCTGTAAAGAATTGCTTCCTAATGTTTAACCTAAACCTCTCCCGGCACAGCTTAAGGCCATACCCTCTTGTCCTACTGCTGGTTGCCTGGGAGAAGAGACCAACCCCCACCTGGCTACAACCTCCTTTCAGGGAGTTGTAGAGAGCGATGAGGTCTCCCCTGAGCCTTCTCTTCTCCAGGCTAAACAACCCCAGCTCCCTCAGCCTCTCCTCATAGGACTTGTGCTCCAGTCCCTTCCCCAGCCTGGTTGCTCTTCTCTGCACCTGCTCCAGCACCTCAATGTCCTTCCTGAACTGAGGGGCCCAGAACTGGACAGGTGCAATCTGTGCATTTAGTGCTGAGTACATGGGCAAAATCACTTCCCTGGTCCTGCTGGCCACACTATTCCCGATACAGGCCAGAATGCCACTGGCCTTCTTGGATACCTGGGCACAATGCTGGCTCATGTTCAGCTTCCTGTCATTCAGACTATGGGGACTTGCAGAACTATGGGCAGAAGTGGTATATGCCAGAAAAACAGAAGCCATCTTAGCAGTATAGGAATTTAACTACTTTCCCATTTTATGCAAGGCAATATAGCAAAATAGTAGTGTAATAAAAGATTTCAAGGAAGCTAATGAAGCAACCTTGTAGTTTTTTATGAGAATATACTCCAAGTATGAACATTATCACACAAAAAAGTAGAAAACCTGTACCTGGTATCATGATATGGAAAATGAAATTCATAGGAGCATTGTAAGAATGACTATGTAATAATAAACAAAATGGCTGAAAATCAGAAATCACTTTAGCTGGTTGGAATGGTAATATATTCTGTATTTCAAAGACGTGTCAATGAAAGAATTTGCAAAATTCAGACATTGCTCTGTTGTGACTTCCAACAGAGAAGGTCAAAGGTAACACAAGAACTTGCCTGACTGACAGGCAGAAAAATGGTTTTGCCTATCAAGAGTGGCAGTAGTAATGGCTTGGGGGTAAAAGTTTGGAAACGCTGAGATTGAACTAAATGCAGATTTCCTCAAGTAACCATAAAGTTACCATAAAGTAACTATAAAATTTCCTGATGTACAGAGGAGACAGAACAGAGAAGCAATTAGTTGACAATTGCGATTGTCAACTATAATACAATATAACTATATATAATACAATATTGTATTGTATTATATATAATATAATAGGATTTGCATTGTGGATGAACTGTCCTCTAGACAACCACAAAGAAGCAGGAGAAGGGACCAAGACCAAAAGCAGAATGCCATGGAATCACTGAAGAAAGATCAAGGAGGAAAATATTGATTCCAAAAAACAAGGAGCTACTTGAAATGTTGGGTGGAGGCCAGGGACTACCAAGCACAGAAGTGAGGGAAGGATGAATTTTCAAGAAAAAGATCATCAGGGTAAATACAAGTGGATGACACACAGGCTAAGAAAAATTAGGGTAAAATATAGACTATGAGCTTTGGGCTAGGAGGGGTTTATGCTATGACTGGTTTCAGAGGAAGGCTGAGATGCTATTTTGGAGAAGTTCTAGAACTGAACCACAGAACAAAAAGCAATCTGTACGCTCGAAGATAAATAGACAAGAGAAAAGCTTGTGTCCCAGGTAGATCAAATGATAAAATGAATGAGGGCCTGGTGACAAGCAAAAGAGTTTGAGAAGAACAGATGAAGAGCAACTTTGTGATCAGAAGCATACAACAGAGGTGTGGGAAGAAAAAGGGAGTTAAGGATGATGTGAAGAATTTCATGAATGGTCAAATTATGACTCCAAGAGATAAACATGAAGGTGGGAGGGAGAGTATTTGCAGTCTTGAAACATTATTTATACTGTTTGATACTACTGGGAAAATATTTCCAATATTTGGAAGTTCTTAGATTTGCTTGGCAAGACCACAAATGACAACATAAAAATTCTGGGTTTGTTCAGTGATTTTTTACATAGTGGCCAATGACTGAACTTAACAGAGAGCAAATCAAAATTAACTGAAAAACACTCATTCATGGCATGTTTTTACTTTCAGGGGCAGTTAATATTTAGCAGTGGCATATCTGATGGTACAAAGTGAAAATGAAATCACTGCCTCCTTGGTTATTTGGAAATTACTCTTGAAGCTATTACAAACTCAGCATTTCTTTTTCTGTCTTTGTTTGCAGTTTCTAATAAAAATTACATTGAAAATGATGGACAAATTTTTGAAATACTTTGCAGAACAAAATTAGGCAAATGAGCAGATAATAAACTGTCATTTTCAGATCCAAAGGGGATATGTTTCCATAGAGTTCATCACACAGAAAGTGAGGCAGATGTTAATGAAGCATGAGGAATGAGAAGTCCCCGTGGCACGGGAATCGAAGCACTTGCTGAAGTTAAATAATACATTCTTAATCTGCAAACATCTTGGTTGGACAAGTAGGAGGGTTGGATTGGATAGGGTGGTAATTAGCCCCCATTCTTCCGTTAGCCTAATAATTCAGGACTAGACTAGTAACTTTTTCAAGAAATGTACTCTTTTACTAAAACATAATTTTTTTGTATACATATCTTTGTATACATATATATATATATCTTTTTTTTGTACATATCTTTGATATTTTTCAGAGGGAGACTTCTTTTAAGTATGCGGAAAAAAACCCAAAACATAACATTCCAAATAATCTGATTGCGAAGGCATTAACTTCAGATATGATGAGGTCAGGTTCAAGTCCCTGATTTGCAAGAATGGGGGACAAGAAATTGTCTTCGATGTTTCACAGTATTATAGAATCATCAAAGTTAGAAGAGATCTTAAAGAGTAGGTAGTCCAATCATCAACCCAGCCGCACTATAATCACCCCTAAACTATATTCCCCAAGTGCCACATCCAGACAACTCTTGAACACTTGCACAGATGGTGACTCCACCACCTCCCTGGGCAACTTATTCCAACGCCAAGCCACTCATGAAGTGATTTTTTTTTTCATAATATCTAATCTGAACCTCCCCTGGTGCAACTTAAGGCCATGTCCAATTCCAAAGGGTTAGGGTTTTTCACTTAAGATTTTCTAGCTTCCTAGGGTGATGTCCTCACATGAGTTTAGAGATGAACATTGTCACAAGAGGGTTTGAAACACAAACTTATTTATTCTGGTGGAAACTTTCAAATAGTTTTGGTTTTGTTCCAGTGTAGAAGAAAATCAGATGTCATAACCACAGTTGCTGCTTACTGGAACTGCTGTCTTTAGTCATCTCTGCTTTAGTAATGTAATCCCTGCACAGGAGGGACAAAGCACCAGACTCCAGTCAATTTACTGACAGGGAGAAAAAGAAGCAACTAAGCTGCATCTTTCCCTTCAGCCCTCCACCATAAATCTTCTGACAAGCATGTACACTCCTATGCATTGCACAGGAGAAATGCATCCCAGGCATAGCTATTCAACCTGGTTTATACTGTGCTGTAATTTGTTTTGTTTAGTTTTTTGTTCTTTAATAGAAATTAATAATTTTGGTAACTTTATTTTAACAGCTGTTAAACAGAAGAAAGCTTGTGGTAGGTAAACATATAAATCAGCTAATGAGATAGTTCCAAAGCTTACTTTGTTTCAAGGCATAACAACTCTAGAAACTGCTTGTACATAGTCTTAAAGATTTGACTGCTTAATTAGGTTAAACGTAGTCATAGTATCTAAGATAAGATCCTGCCCCATCTACTTGGTGAAGAGCCTTTGATTTCACAAATCTTTTAACAGTAATTTTTGCAAGAAGCTACTATTTTGTATAAGTAACAACTCTGTATCTTACCTATGAATTATGTTGGTGTGCATGACTGAGACCTGCACAAGCTAATGACCCAAATGATCAATTTATTTCTAAATCCTGACCCTAGTATATGTGATCACAAGACAAAGACCCCAGTCTGCCTGAAAAAAAAAATAAACACAATGGCATCACTCTATAACTGAGCATTTTTCTTATACTGCCTTTAAGAAACAACGTCTCAGAGTTTGAAGTCTGATGGATTCCCTCACACTGGGTAACAACTTGCTGTTCAACAAGCTGCACTGATTTAATGGGATTACTGGTGGCCCAACCAGTATTTTTAATACCACATTATCACGAGTCATAGACCTCCCTGAATTTATTCATTAAATATCTATTTTTGAGACATTTATGTTTTCATAGTTTGAAACATCTCACCAGAAGACCAAAAGCTGACTTCAAAAAGCAATTAAATACTTGGTTGGGGCTCCAACATCATCTAATAACAAGAACCCTCATAAGATCTTGCAGCAGTGAGTACAGTGCTAATCAGCATAATTCAGGATTTCAAAATCAGACTCTTGCCTGATTTTTATTTTTCTTCAGAATTACTGGAGCTTTATTTGCTAGAACATTTTTTTCTATGAAAAATACTTATTCCTTTCAAGAAATTACTTTATGGGCGAAGTGTAGCACAGATACACAAAATCATTAGGATAAAAAAATGTCTCCAAGGAATTATTTGTGCAAAAGCATGAGAACATCTTTAAGCACAGACATGCCTTAGATGTACACACACAAACTAACACTGAGACACAGGTGTGTGAGTACACACATAACCTCACAATACTTCTCTGCAGTCCTGCTTATGTTTGAAAGGATCAAAACAAAAACTTGGATTTCTTTTTCTTCTCCAAGAATTAAAAGAATAATAGTGGAGGTCTCATTAGCTAAGCTGGCTAAAAGAAGCATGAATATGAACTGTGTAGCTGAAAGGCCTCTGTTTCTGCTGTTCTTGAAACAACACTTCTGTCTGATTCTGGATAATGGGCTTTTAATAAAAATATCCACCAAAGGAAAACAATTAAACAATACATAAAGCACCAGGGTGCAATCTAGTGGTTCTGTTACAGTCTGGAGCTGTTCCAGCAGAGAACATGTGGATATTTTTTACAGGCTACAGTCTAGTTCTCAAAAGTTATTATAAAGCAACAAAATTTAAATTGGGGCTGGACATCTATACAAACACTCAGTGTTGCTGTGGGACTTTTAATTCAGACCTGGAATTTATCTCCACTGAAATGTTGCAGATATTTTGAATTTTAGGATAAAAATATCTTGTGCACTCTAGCTGCATTTACTTTCTTCCAGGATGTTTTTGGTGATATTTCTCACCTTTCCACCAAAGTACTTGACAATACAGCAATTCTTCATCCATACACCTCTATTCTTTCACCCTTCTGGGTTAACAAAAACTGGAAAATTAGTACATTGGAAAAGAGTTTCAGTACTTTGAAACTACAGACCATGTATGACTTGGGGTTTTAATCAAATAGTTTTTAACCTGAACAACATAAACCTGACACATGCCATATTTTATTATCCTTTCTCCTCCACCCCCTAGTCTGCCATGTCAATAAAAGAAACTGCATCTGTAGAAAAGTAAGCCAACACTAATTAATTTCTGTAACGAAAGGTTTCATTTCTGAGTTCCAGTGAATGAAAGGAGCATCATATACAGTTTTAAAAATCCTGGTACAGAAAAGGTGAAAATTTAGGGTATTTTAGTCAGAAGTTAGATTTTCCAAATAAAAATAAAGAAGTAGGAAGAACAAGAGGTCACAGGTTATAAACACTGTTGCCAGTTTCAGTTTTATGGTGAACTTTGAAGTATAAAAAATGTTGAAAAGCTGTTTATACCAGTGTTTCAAATGCTTTTAACTCTGCTTCTCCATTTTCTAAGGACTCTGTCCCTATCCCCATGATACTAATAATCTCAATGCTCAATATATTTGTCAAGAAAAGAAAAAAAGCATGAAAATTTACCATTATTACAAAATCTTCCCCATACACTCAGAAAATATTCTAAAGTCACAAATCATAAGGACTATTGAATATTTATATATGAAAATTATACTTTATGCAGATTTTTAAAATAATATTTCAAGCAAACTTCTGCCTTCTTCAAACTTCTTCAAAAGAAATTGCCTAGATACTCTTAAGTTATCTTTCTATAGCTGTTTGGTATACCTTTATTTGAATTCTCCTAAGACATATTCTATGGTAGAAGGGAGAAGAAAGACATCTACGGTTAAAATGTGCATCTTTTTGAGAAACATGGTAGAAGTCAACAAGGTCAGAAACGAAAAACTGATTGAAACTGTAACTTATAACTGCAAAATACTGCGGGTGACTGAAAGCAAACTATATACATCCACGTAGAAACTACTGTTTATATTTCCTAGAATTTACAGGACTGTGTTCTGCTCAGCCACAATTTTTCTTCACAAAAGCATTGCCCTTGACAATGCACAAGGACTGTGGATAACTAGCACTCTCAATAATGTCCACCTACACATGCATAAATCATTATCTGCCTGTCATACACAGGACTCAGAGATTCTGCCTTCCTCTTTACACAGTGAAATGCTGAACATACTGATGTCAACAAATAGACGAGAGAGATAACTATAGCTGGAATAATCTTTACCAGTTATTACAAAGCAATATATTGAGAAATAACTAGTTTCCATTAGTAAAGATAAACATGGCATTTTGCTAGTCTGAGGCTATTACAAATGGAGTTCACTGAGAACACAACAGATTAAAGTTCTAAAGATGTTAGCACAGTCTACTTCTTGTTCTTTTATTGACTCACGAGGCTGAGCAGCTCACTTGGCTTTTTTTCCCCCACTCCCATACTTTTGTCTTTTCATCACTTTGAAGAGATGTCAAATATTAGCAAACATTTGAATCAGAAGCTGAGGCTTACCATATTTTTTCAGATGCAGTCTAGCACAATATAGCCTCAGCAGCAGCCTCTAAATATTACAGTCATAAAAAATTAATAGCATTAAGTTATGAGTATTTAGAATTATTGTTTAAAAGAACTTTATTCTCAAAAGCTATTCTCAGTGGAATTCATTAAACATCACAATATACCATTGTACTATGACTCACTTTAAGTAGTTAGGTACAGTTAGGAAAAAATGATGACTTTTGTCTTCTACATTCTTTTGTTATGTTTATCAGAAACCAAGGTTTTTTCTCAGTCAGAGAGTTATAAAATATCGCAGAGCAGTGATGTCAAAGATAGCCATAATAATATTCAAAATAATATAAATTGACGGTTCGCCCTCATGTGGTGTATTTAGCTCATTTCCAGAAAACAGCCAAGCCTCAGAGATGAGCAATTAAAATTATCTGGCTACTGAATACATTTCTAAACAAAGACAGATCGAAAAAGACAAGAAATACTGTATTTCGAGAGAAGAAAAATAGGAAAGGACATGACAGAGATCATACAAAGGTATTTAAAATAATAAATGTGAATAGGAAAGAATGTGGGTTTCATCTACACATGTAGTACATAAACAAATGGACATTTAATGAAAGTGGAAGAGTAGTGATTTGAGCTAAATAAAGAATTTTTGTTTTTCACACACACATACTTAAGACCATGAAATTCAATACCAACTAGATACATGAAACTTCTTAAAGTTGTTATCTCTAATTTCTCAGTGAGCAAAAAGTTACAAAACTAGAATTTACAATAAAATTAAATATATAAAACTATATGCTAGCTATGCAAACCTAAATAAAAAAAAAAACATAAGAAAAATATAGCAATATAGTGTTCTTAGGGTTTTATGTATTAAAGTGTAGCTTAAATAGTAAAGAAAAGTTAGTATGTATGCTGAAACAGAGTTCACAAAGACAACGTATTTGAAAACAACAAAAGTACATTTACAAAGTTTTTAATTTGAAATGTCAAAATTAAATGTCACCAGATCCAGAAATACAAAACTAAGGAAAAAAGAGGGGTTGGTATACATCACTGCAGTCTTTCAAATAACCTTATCTATCCCCTGTATGGCCACAAGATGACAATGAATGTTTTTCTTAATATTTTTGAGAGATTAGAATACAAACAGCTTTAAACTTATTTCTCTCAAAACAAACACTGAGACCTGCAAGACAGGGTGAAGATTTTCTGCACACCTTAATTTTCTTTCATTTTTAGATTTTAACACATGTGGTTTCAAGTATAATTTTAATTTTGAACTTCCTTGTTTAAAATTATATTTGCAGGTAATTACAAATGTTGTGCTATATTTTAAAATAAATCGTGGATATAGTTCATCTTTAACTCTGCTTTAATGGCACCTATTTCTTTTGAATTTGCTCACCTCTGTAAATTAAAATCAAACACGTGACTGCTAAAAGACAATATATCATACGCTGTTTCTAATCATTCCAAGAATCACACACACGTATGTTTCATTTTATGCAAGCTTTTATTGCCACGTTCATTGATATGCTGTGCATGTTTTATGCTACTCTGGAGTAGCGCAAAGCAGCCAGAGAATACTGGCTGGTTAAGCCAAATTTACAACTCCTTTGTTGAATAAAAGCAGTGCAAAGCAGTTGGAAGGTACACCCCAGTTTCCTTCTGTCCCTTGCTTCTCCTTCACTCTTCTCAGCACTGACATTTGTTTCCACTGCCTCCTGCATCCTTCTATATTGCACTCTATGGAAACACATCTCTCCTGCCCTCTGTAAACTCCAAGTACAAACATAGACACGTGTGCATGTACAAAACAGACCTGAGCCTCTGCCTGCTGCCTGTTTTACTGAGCACATCTGGTATAACGTGGAGCTCATGAAAATAATTATTTGAACCTTACTACTGACCCAATGCTCTTATTTTTTTCTATAACTGTTGGCAGAAGAGAGAGGATTACATCCTCATAAACTCGAGTGTAAAATCATCCTCTTAGAAAATAGCCACCATCTCCTATTGCTTTCAAAGAGATTAAAGCAAATTTAACCCGAATAGGTGGAAGTAAATGATGAAACAAACTCCCTAGAGGGATACTCCAGGCCTTGAAAGTAATGTAAAAGAGCTGTGCATTTTTGTTATCTTAGGAGAAAAGAAGAGATGCCTGCCCTTCAGAAAAATGTCATTGTTCCAAGAATTTCTAAAGATATACCAATTGATTAACTATGGTAAACATCATCTGGCAGAATTAAATGGTATAGTGATTTAATTACTGCACTTACTTTCTAATATTCAGAAACTTCTCTCTCCTACATTTTCTACTACCTCCTTGTAGTTAACATGAGCAAACTCATCTTCTTAGTAGAAATGGAAAAGAAATTAAAATATATTCTTTTATTAATGAATGAGCAGACTTCAAATTGGCTACAGCCATTTAAATTTCATTTTGCAATAGAGTTAGTTCAAAAACACAATAAACTCTTCAAGTAGCACTGAAATCAAAATGGCAGACACAAACCAGCACCATTATTTTTGCTATTCCCCATGATAGTCCCAGTGCAGCCACTCACTCAGCATGCCTTCGAAGTGATTACTCTGTGTTATGCCTTCAAATTTTCTTCCTTTTTTTACACTGAAAGTTGTCTTTTTTTCCTGAAGAAACAGAAATACTTTCTGAAACAGTTTGGAGGAAGAGTGATGTTGAATATTATTCAGTCCTAAAAGGATTTACTTAAAATAGATTTACCTATTGATTTATGTAGTGGAAAATAACTAATATTCCACTACCTGACTGTATATATATGTAGGTGTGTAAATGCTTACACTCTTCTACAAATATATTCTGGCCTAAAAACAATATGCCTGATATCAAATACTTTGTCACATATAATACCTGATTATGAGCTGAACTCTAAAGACAGAAAAAAAGCTTTGGTCTCTTCTTCTATGGACATTACCATTCAGATGGATCTCTGCTGTGAAATTTGACAGTCAATCAAGCAGTAACAATTTACCTAGTGTCAAGGTGACACTTCACATACGTGCTGGGTGCAATTCTGGGACGAAATTAGGGCTCTGCTGGTGAGAAAGTGAAAGCTATGTGCACCTTAGATTATTTTAATGCAAATTTCTCAGATCCTAAGAACTCAAAGGATTAGGCTCTGGAGGCTGCCACAAAGCTGAAAACCTTGGCTTCTCTGCAAACAGGCTCCACCCATCTGCAAGCTGACACCTTGTTTACAAGGGAGAGGACCTTCACCAATACCCACTCCTGCCTTCATTAGGGACTGAATACTGAGTAACCTCTCCGTCTACTGGAGAGTAGGTATGAAGTCCTTTATTTTTCTCTTAAAATTGAAGATATTCAACCTTTTATCTACCCCAAGTTCAGATTTTGTCTGTAGTCTGTAAAACAAAGTAATTTAATAAAAAACCAAACAACATTTTCCTTTCTACGAAACTCACTTATGTTCTTAAAAAACCATTGCAGGTCAAAATTCCAGAATAACAGCTGACTTGCTGGGATATTTTACCAACCCCTATATTCATTCTCTCCAAGACTGTACCTTCCTTTCTGTCTATGGCTAAAGGATAAACTGTGGATCTCTCTTGCCTGACTACTGGCTCACAATTCTGTTCTGGTCAAACTGAGAACTCATGCTACATCATGTGTGACACTTTGGATAATAGCAGGGATAGATTCTGGTCCACGAATAAGGTGTCTCTTTACTAGGAGTTGTAAATTTACCTACCGCTCAGACTAGATCCATAGAAAATAGCTACTCGCCTATCCCACGTAATTCACAAATTTTTACCCTTCAAAGTTCCATGCTGTTTGCTTCATTGATCCCCACTCAAAACCATCATACCAGTCATACTAATCCATATCAATAAGCCCTACAGAGGGCACAAAGACTGTCACCAGGCCAAAATGGCCTGAGAGGTAGGGAAACATTTCCTATTGCGGATCCTTGTTTGGAAAAGGAAAACAGCAGTATCTACTGTAATTGCTCAAGGTTATTATACTCCTTAAAAAAAAAAAAAGGCAATTACCTATTTAACACAATGTGTAATTTTCACATTAATTACAACATAAATTACAAAGTTAAATGGATGCATTTAAAATAGCAGCACTACATTTTTCACCATCAACAATTTTTAAAGGGAAATCCTAAGCTTTATTTTGAATTTATGTGACTTAAAAATATAGTAATTACAATTAATTGTATATCTGCACATGGTTAGTCAGTGTGTAGTAGCTTATACGAATTTTGTTTTCCTGATTTGTGCTTAAGCACAGAGATTGAAATTTCCTCTAACTCTGGAATAATAGGCACAGCAGCAATATTAGCTGCTCCAAACTATTTACTAGTATGCCTTAAAATAGAACTGTGAAGTTTGTATTTGTAAATGTACTATTAAGCCCACATATTTGTCATCAGAATAGCAGTGGTACCCAATAATGGTTCCAAGTTCTGTGACTTATGTGAGTCTTCTGTTGAATAATCTGTGACCGCCATTCCCTGCATCAATAGATGGGCACATTACCTATATCATTAGTGGAACAGTTTGGATCCAAATCAAGAATGTTGGGGTGGAAATACAAAATATATTAATATCAGACACTAATACCAGTTATTTGAACCATCCAGTTCCTTAACCTACACGAAAATCTCATCCAAGTATGAGATGTATCCTGGAAAGAGCTTGAGGCAATACTGAAGTGTAGGAAATTTGGAGTCTGCCACTTACTACTTGTTTAGACTCTTTTTAAAATACAGGCAAATGGAAATACAGTTAGAACCTTTTCCACAATGACAGTGGGATATTGTGATAAATGCACTACTTCAAAGTAAATATCTTTAAAGAGATTGAAGATACATGTTGGTTGTCTCATTGCCTTTCTTGTATATCATTTTCTACTAAGTGAAACCTCCTTTCAAATATGTAGTGTTTGCCCAGTCTTGAAAGGTGAGTGCTCACTAAATCCTTCCATTGGACTGCATTACAATGAAAGGAAATGGTGTATGTAAGACAGGACTACTGAAACTCTAAAAGACTGTGTTTTAAACTGTTTTTCTCTTCTCTGGTCCCATGAAAATAAGACTAAATATTATGATGCCTTACCTATGAGAGGATAAAATTTCATTTAGAATGAGCTATTGAAAGTGAAGAGACATAGAGCATGCAACATTTCCTATCATTCTTAAATAGATATTTCACAATTATTTATTTTTAAGTAAATAACACTTTACCACAATTCATAGAAAAAGCTAATGCTCAAATCAGTGAGCATCATGATGAGTCTTTTAAGTGAATGAGGAACACTACATTTGGGCCATACTTCACATTGCTTTCTATCTGCCCTACTGGCATGTAACTGCAATCAACATGAACGTGAACAGCAATTTTCTTCTGCCTAGTGTAAATACTTCTATTCAAATGTCATAGGTGGAGAAGTGAGCAAGGTCCAAGTAATTTTTACTGGCATGGTATAATAATGAAAAAAACAGTGACCGATTAGTAATTAGAAATTATTTTGTTGATTCTGCGTGGATGATCACAACAATTAAATTATCCTTTTTTATTACTTACTAAACTCTCATATCCTGGGATACCAGAATTAACTTAGTTTCACCATAGGTTATTCTCCTTACTTTCAATATTACATTAGCTCTTATTCATGTGCTTATGCTCTACAACCAGTTTTCAAAACTTTCAAAGGTACCAACCTGAATGCTGTGAGATACTCAACATCACCCATAGGGGGGTCCAAGCCACCTGTCCAAGCAATATTTATGTTATACCCTTCACCAGGGCCACTTCCAACCTGAAAAATAGGAATAAAATGCTAAAAGGAGTGAAAAAAGAGGAAAGAGAAGGAGGAAAAGAGAGAGGGAAAGGGAAAAAAAAATCTCAAATGTGCTTTAGAAACAAACATCAAACAACATGTCAGATCAGCCTAGCCTTGTTTGACAATGACTGCTCTGGGTTATGCACTTGTTCTCTACTGGTCCCCCGCTCCCAGTGGATAATTTGGTAATCTGGTGTAATTTAAAGAACCAGAGAAGGACAAGAAAATTAGGGGTAATCATGCAAAGCAATTACCTGAAAGATACAAATAAAAATGGGGCTCTAAAGAAATAAACCTAACCTCATTTGGGGCTCCACTGCCAGGGAAGAAGTTGCCTTCATCATAGCGATGGAGGGAAACATACAGGATGCTGGGGTCAGCATAAAAAGCCTGCTGTGTACCGTTGCCATGGTGAACATCCTAAAGGAGAAAGAAAACAGATGACAAATGTAATAATGTCCAACTCGGAGTAGAGAGCTCAGTTCTGCTTTCTTTTACACCCCCCTCCTCTCTCTCAGTTTCTCTCTCTCTCCCTTGCCCTCCTTTTGTCTTTTCCTTTCCCCCTCCCTTCACCACCCCATACTTCCTGAACTTTCAGGCAAATTACTCTTTAATGCACTCATTTTTTAAACTGGCTTCTAAAAATCAGGAAACCATAGCGAGCATGCCCTGGAGACTCCAGATGAGCAGTCATTGAGAAATCCCAGTCCTTTTGTACAATTAGATATTTATACACCGGCTCTTTGTACTCCTTGCCTCAGTGATGGAATCTAGCATCCTGTTTTATGGAGGAATTTTATGACTTATTAACTGCCAACAGTTCATAACCCCTCAGGCTTAATTAACTAGCCTCATTGGCCTCTGAAGAAAGACTAATGTTTAAACTACAAACTAGTATTTTGCAGAAGGATCTATGGTTTACAGAGCTTTTTCACAATTCTTGACAGAACACTAAACATAAGAGTATTCATTGATTTGCCAAGTTCCACTATTGAGGTCAAAGGCTCTGCGACCAGCTGAGTAAATTGGCTTTCTTGAAACATTCAGTTCAGTTCAGTCCCTCAGCAGTTAGATCCACATCAAAAGAGATGCCAGATGCAGAAAGGACTTCATACTTCATTTTTGCAAAATCATGACGGCAACAGTTGAAGACATAGGAATATGATCTCATTAGCTATTAAATCATCTGGCAGATAGGATGATGCCTTCCACAATCAAGGAGTGACCTTGGCTAGTCTCCATATTTCAAACATTATATAACAACAGCGAAAAAATTCTGTCATTACATAAAATACTGAAAACGATATGCTGACAGTATATCTATGTAACAAAGGCTGATGATGCAGGCTTTTCCATTTTTTTTAGTTGTGTTTTTTACCGCTGTACTATGTGGTTAGGCAGATAAGAATTTTACAAATGAAAATGGAGAATCCACTTGCCTTTCAGCAGATAAGAATTTTACAAATGAAAATGGAGAATCCACTTGCTTTTCAGTAAAGTAAAAAAAGTTTCTTCACTGGCATTTCTAAGAAGCTGAAAAGTTATAGATATTATTAATTCTCCTCCTTTAAGCCATCCCTTTGACATTTCTGATTTAGAGAATAAAGGAGGAGGACAGACAAAGTATTCTGAATGGCAACACCCAGTCACCCAGTCTGTATTTACTTTACAAATGGTATGAGGTCTAAATCAAATTTAGTATCAGAGGAACAATAGTCACATTTTCCTCAGAATGCCTAGACCCCAGGAAGGTTCAAGGTGTACCTCAAGGTGTACACTGCCAACAGCACAGCAAGCACTGACCACTGCCTGTCCTTCTTGCAGCTGATGTAGCCCATGACTTCCACCCACATTGTTCAGAACTTTCTAGATTGATTGAGTCTTATTTGTACTGCATTGTGCTTGACTTGGACATCCTTTGGGACCTCTGTAGGGCAATATTATAATGGTTTCTTTTCTCAGTTGAAAGTACTTAAACAACATGAGATGGAGTTACAGCCCAACTGTGACTTAATGCCAAGGTTAAATGTAACACATCAGAGGTGCAAAGGAGTCCACACTGGTGTGAAGGTTTTGGAGATTTGAAGGCATTCAGCATGGTGTTAGAGGGTTCTGACTGGCAAATGAAGTAAACTCTGGCATGCAGACTAACCTTTGAAATCCATTCAGTTTTCAGCTATGACAGAAGTGGTTTACTCCAAAACAGACTCAAATCCTGCTAACATGCACACAAGTATGGATGATCTCAGAATGAGGATTGCAACCTGAGAAGCTATGCTGGGCACAGAGATAGATCTGCAGGGACTATGACTAAAAACACAATAGGACTTCATTTTGTGATTTTAGTCTTTTTTTTCCATACATTTCTGGGGCTTTAGATAACAGTTTCCAAATGGGAAGAAAAAAATACTTAAGTGGCATAGAGAGATCTTTTTCTCCTTTTTTTTTTTTTTTTAATCCAAATCTCAAGGCTATCTTTCTTGTCTAAACCTTAATTCCACTAAGGGTTACTCTGTTTTGAAGAGCAGTAACTTCTCTGGTTAGACAAAGGAATGTGTTCTTTAAGACTGCGGATGTTAGCATGTGGGAAATGAGTTCATATTCTGCCCTTAGTAGATCAAATGTATTCAGGGTATGTAAGTCAGTTCAAAACCAGAGATTTATCCACATGGTGGGATAAGAGAAAAAAAACCTGTCAGAGATGTCTTTTATTTTAGTGTAGAAATAAATGAAGGGAAGTTTGATAAGTAAAAAATTAAGAATTTATATATGAAAACGTAGCAGCTATGAAGACAACACTTAATTTGTAACTAGAGTGTACTTTAGTGTGTGGGATTGGATATTATTTTTTAATATTTATATTGTAGTAACATGTATAGTTGCCAACTTGCATGGAGTCCTGCTGTGCTAGTCACTATCAAAATATAGTCTTAAAGGTTAATTTCAAGTCTAACTTCTGTAATTCCATTCTTTCCTTCAGATGCCCCAAGTTCTCTGTTGGTGGGAATAAAGACATCACTATTAACTTGTTCATCCATTCAGTTTGGCCTGTGATTTATCCATAGTTTGCATGCATAAGAAATCTTCCATATGAATTTTTGTACATCATTACTCTGACCATAGAGCAGACTCGGGACTGGACTGCAACTGCTCCAGGAATAAAGCAATCAGTGTCAGCCATATATTTCTTCCTTTTCATCAGCTGAGTTATTCTGGCCAATGGGACAGAGTTAGAGTGAGGCTGAGCATTCCTTACCTACTTTCCTGGACAAGGATAGGCAGCTTCACAGGTAATCATTTGCACAGGTAATGATTTGCACATCTAAGCTTGCTTTGAAAAGCTGAAGCTGAATTTCTAAGTGCTTATTGCCTATGTCAAAGGGAAATGCTTTCTTTTCCTGACAAGGCAAATTTAACACTTGAAGACAAAAAGACTTAAAAAAATCCACAAAATGCAAACTTTGAATAGGATTTTCCTATTAAAACCAAGAATAAAAAGAGACTCCACTTTTGGCCAGCACTTAACATCAATGAACTGAAATATTCAAGTCAACAAACAGACACAACCATACAGCAGAAGTGAATTTTTCAAAAATATTAGTTTCTGGCAGTTTATCTTTCTAAATTACAGTAGACCAATCTGAGAAATATTTGAAAGACATTCTAAGAATACTTAATCTATCCATGTACTTATTCTACCACTCATTTTTCACTTGCCATTCCTTCTCCCATACTCCCCCTTTCTCTGCTTCTCTTCAACAGCCAGTACGCATGTTTAACTGAACAAAAGTGCTAGATGGTAAGGCCATGACTCCACAATAAGATTTAATTATGAGTGCAGATATGAACAAGATTTAGACTATTAAGCCCTGCACTTCAAAAACCCTTTAACATATTTTGTCTTTAAATCTTTTATCACCTGCAAAAATTAATTAAGTGCAGATGTAACAGGTTAGGTTTTGATGCCAGGGTTCATTTCCTGTCTATGCTTTGTCAGACACCCTATTACACCTCGTCATGAACTGTAGGAAAACAAAAATGGTGCTCATAAATCAGCATTCAACTTTCCTTGGGCTGTGCATTGGGCTGATCCTTAAGTGCAAGGCAGAGCTCCAATTCATTATTCATGAAAATAATACAGCCAACATGCCAAATGTCATCTGCATTTAAATAATCCATTTGTTAAAAATATTAAGTATTGTGTAAGAATGCCTTCTATTAAAATACAAGACTAATCCAATGAAGTGTTTTTTTAATCACATAGCTTTCCTTCAGGGAACCATCAAAACCTGACATACATGACTTGAAAGCTTCTTAGAGGGAATGACCTGTTGATTTGTTTAATAATATCGAAGTTACACAACAAGTCAAATCATTGCTAACTGGGCAAAGTGGCCAATGTGGTTACCAATGCAACAACATTCTTTAAAAAATGTCTGACTATTTAAAGTTTGTATTCTGTAGGGAAAAGTAAACTTGGGTTCTGTAGGGTTCTTTTAACGGTGGAAGTATCAATTCATTTAAGGACCATAAAAGTTGCCCTGATCTGTGCCTTCTTCTCATTAAATTGCAGTTAACACCATTAAAGTGAAACATACATGTTTATAGCTTCAGTACTGCCATCCTGGCTTTAATGAGTTCCCAAAATCAGAGGAAATGCACACCTTTATTATTTGTAGGAATTAAAAGCTGGAAAGTCTGACATATAAATACAAATTCATTATCTTTTATCTAGATGCATTGAAAGTGTGATGCTTGCCAAGAATACATACCAGATCTACAATCAATATCTTGCCTATATTTAGCTTGTCTCTCAAGTATTTGGCAGTAATTGCAATTGAATTAAAAAAGCAGAACCCCCTGTGGAATAGAGAAGAACAGAAATAAGAAAGCAAATCAGTCAGGAAAATAGCTATAAATAATGTTCAGAGCATTTTAAAAAATGCTATATGATCTCTGAGGCCATAAATCTGCTTCTGGGAGTACCTAGAAAGCCTTTTCAGTCATCTGCTAACAATTACAGTTCTTCAGAGACATGCACAACGCAGGTGATTGCCAGTAACCTTAGTGCTCCAAGATGGGCAATATTCCCTGGTACTTACATGGCTGTTGATTCTTCAGCATGATGGCCTGGGGGCCTTACAACAGCAAAGCCATTCTGTAAGAACAAGATAGGTTTTCAATTATCAGCCTAAAAAAATACTTGACTGAGTGCAAAACAGAGCAGCAGGCAGATGGGATTGAAATCTATTAGAGGCTCTTTTTCTGTCCAATCACCCATTCACAGTACTGCCAGAAATAATATAGTTGAGAACAGTGGCATATAAACTTATATAAATACACACATGCACATACATACACACACACACACGCAACATCATCTAAAGAGGAGGAAAAGGGCAGGATGAGAAAGCCCTTGTTATCAATTCTGCTGTCTAGAATTCACATTTAAAGGAAGCATCTAAAATCATGTAATCTTAATTTGCTACAGCTTGAGATGCTTCAAAATAAAAGAAGCTTGAGGTTTATATTTTACATGATCATCCACTGTTGACCTTACCTGTGTATGGACTAAATGGTAAATTCAGACCCACACACATGTAATTTCTAACAGTAGGAAAAGGACAACAAAAAATATCCCATATTTCTGCAAACCATAAATTAAACTTTGGAACCTGCCATGCTTGCAAGTTTAATAGATTCCCTAAAGTCATTTTCTAACACACGTTCTGAAACTGTATATAAATTTCATAAAGTACAGCACTAGGATCAGTGATGATCAAGGAATTTTTTGCCTCTAGAGTCACTGAGGATAAAAGAAAAATGAAATTTCCTTCCCTCCAGTGTGGGTAAGGTAAAGGGAAAATGTAGAAGTTCTAGCAAAGTAGTTCTATTCAGAAAGTCATATTATATATTCAAGAAGCAAGTGTTTCATATGTTTGTGTATCATATCAAATTTCTCTTACAACAGATTAAGAAATAACACCACTGCTTCATTATATTTACTCTTTATTTCAACTACTCAAGATGGTTTATTCTACTCTATTTGCCATCAAATTAATGATGATCACCACACACATAAAAATAAGAAATTATAATCTGTACATGAGGTATCAGCCAAACTTGTATTTTCACACAGCCACACACAAATACCATCAAGCATTGTATTTTCAGAGAGGAGGGGACAGGAAAAAAATACTGGAATACTTCTGTATTTAATGATCAGTATTAAAGGAGTTAATATCCTCAATATACTCAATATTCAGTTCAATATACTCAGTTCAATATACTCAATATACTCAATATTCACTTCAATGTACTCAAACTAGATAAATGTACATGTTTCAGCCTTCTCTTATCTGAAACAAACATAACAATCATTAAACTTTCACACAGGTGTAAATAAGGGGAAACAACATGGCAGTTAACAGATTGGTTCCTGTGAAATCTGTTTATTTATAATCCTCTGGATGTGTGTTTGTGTGTATCTGTGCAATTGTCTACCTATGTTGATTCACTGGCATTACTTTATAAACAAATACTATCAGGTTGTCTCATATAATTTGCTGCTAAATGTAATATAAGCAGTCAGCTGCAAAGTTTTGTGGAGCATGGCCAAAGTTCTATCAGACTTCAGTAAACTTAAATTACAATGCAAACAGAGTGCATCTGTAACAGTGGTTCTTCTGGCCACCATTTAAAGAATCTGAGGGATTTGACATCATGTCTTATTATGCATTAAATGTCCACATTAAAAACCCAAAACCAACCCCAAAAAATACAACAATCCAACAATTAAAGGCACAAAAAATATATATGTTCTGATTTAGGCAGGCATTCCTGGAGGTGGGATATAAATTGCCTATAGATCAAGCACACCAGCAGAAAAAAAAAAAAAAACAAACCAAAAAACACCTTGTGGACTGCAGTAATCCACAGAACTAAACCAGCTTTAGACTTAGCTAAAACCCTATTCCTTATCCTTCTGAGGGTTTTTTAACATTTCCTTTTCACACAAAATATGATTTAGAGAAGAATTCAGTGAAGAATTCTTTTGCAGCATTCATGAAAAAACAAAGTATGTGTATGCTGAGGAATTTACAGATAATGATGTGGAAAAAAACTCAGCAAAGAGGATATTACTAGAGAGAGAGCATGATGCTACATGTATTTTGTTCTCTCCATATTTTTACAAATTTGGAAAAAGTCTATGCAAGGCTTACAACTGCCCCTGCTCAGCTCACAGTTCATTATCATCTAACTTTATCAGCATTCCCCAAAGATCAATATAATTAAGATGATTATCTCCGGTAGGATTTCATGGGGCAATATAGAGACAGAAGACATCAATACTGCTGTTTTTGACAACATGCCAGTTACAGTACAGGCTTCTCTTTTCTATTCCTTTACTTTGACATGACTCTTTGGAAGTCCTGTTTTGTGACATCTATCAAATTTCTGCAATCATAACTTAACTATTACAGTTCTCCATAAACATGCAGGATATTCACATCAGGTGACCATGTTTTATGTGTTTTTACATTACAAAATGTTCAGTGCTCACATGGGAAATTTTCTTTTTAAAAAATACATTGTACATTTCATACCAATGATAGAACATATAGACAAATTATACCAAACACTGAAAACTAGTTATCATACAGTATTAAAAGCAACTTTTGTGCAATTTATAAAAACACTTCATTTCTCCTCCTTTCAAGCTTTGCCTGAACACAGTGTACATTAGCACAATGGAATGTGAATTCTTTTATTTAGGCAATTTTTAAATACCAGACAGTGAGCTCAGAACAGTAGACAAAAAGACAGGAATCTGCTTTAAAGATAGAAAGACTAACACAGAGCAATATGTTAAAAATTAAGCCAACACACATAAATTCAAAGCATTTTTGTACAGAGCCTTATTTATACTAGGATACAGACACCTTTATAAGTAGACAGAACATTATACTGATTGATAGACATGAACATTAGAAAAAGGATTCATGTCTGTGCCATTGTGTGATTACCTTTATTTAAATTTGAGCATAAAGAGTAAACTCGGAAAGAGATATTCTACAATCTGTGCATATTTGAATAACAAAGGAAGAGAAGTCTGTTAAAACTCAGTTTACACAGATCCACAGCAGACAAACCCACTGAGTTGGACCTTTAATGAAAACTAAAAAATATGTTAATATTTTTCCACAGTAAGATAAGTATTCTCTTCTTTCATATTTCTCTAAATAGGTAGCTGGATGTTCGATCTCCAGAGGTGCACATCCTACTGTGGCCTTCTTGTCTTTGGTGGTAGAGTTGACTCCTTTCTGTAGTGTGCTCTGTTACAGTATTGGGCTACATCATGCCCAGGCCTGTCCATGAACCTTTCCAAGACAAGTACTCAAGACAATACCATAACGTGGGTGGTTAATTCAGGGCTTGGGACTAACCACCTATTGTACCGTTCCAGTGGTGTTCTATTATACAAGGCGGTAAAACGAGATGTAGGCAATTTTTCTCTAGGGCAACATATGGTCACTGTGGCGAGGCATGAATGACTCTTCCCTTCATATGACAGTGAGGAGCTTGCTCTGCCTAGATTCCAAGTGGACCAAAAGTGACCTGTCCAGTCAGGTACTCCAGGTATGGTGAGAAGCCTTGCTGAGAAGCAGTGCATACTAGTTTCAGGCTGGTACTACCCTAGGAAAATCATCTGGCTTTTTGTTACTGCAAGAAAAGCCAGTGCCATGCACGAAATAGCAATGAATCCCAGCAGGCACTCCAAGAGCACTTATTGAAGCAGTAGAAGACTCAGGTTCAACTACTTCTTGAACATGGGGATGAATTTGTGAATATTTTCCCCACACCTCTTTGTGTATTTAGATTATGTGGTCCATAAAGTAGATATTGAGACACATCTTTCAGTATAAGATTTCTAACAATAGGTATAGAGTCATGCTCTTCCTCAGCTCTTATTCAAACATCAAACCCTTTAATTATTATTATTACATTCCTTCCAGTTGAAAAGATAAGACATTGAAGGTCTTGTATTTTAAGTTGTAAACCCCCGTATGAAAGAGCAATACCATCTAAGCCAACTATTCAAGAGGCAATGGGAACAAACCAAAACATCAGAGGCTTCATCTGAATATATGAAAATAACCTTTTACTATATGGGTGACTGAGCAATAGAACAGATTGCCCAGAGAGATTGTGGAGTCTCCATCCCTAGAGATATACAAAAGCCACCTGGACATAGTCCTGGGCAACTAGCTCTAGGGTCACTCTATTTCAGCGAGGGACGTGGATGAAATGACCTCCTGAGGTCACTTTCAACCTCAACTGTTCTGTGATTTTGTGATTCTGTTCAGAAGTTCATAATCTTTGAGAAAAGGTTTTCAGGAAAATGGGTGTAATCCGTAATAATGAGCAAATTTCTCACCAGAACTTTTTCCTGTTCGCTAGTTGATAATAGCTGTACGCCTTACCAAGTACAGCTTTCTTGGGAACCTCTCTGTATTTCAGATGGAGATCTGGTAACTAACTCGGGGTCTGAATTCCACGCTTGAAGCTCAACATCCTCTAAGGTTAGGTGTCTAAATCCCTTAACCTATTTAGCAGTTAGTTCTTAAAATTAGCAGTGCTTAACATGGCATTCTTGGACTTGCACTTGTTTTTAATGGAAATGTTTTATTTTTGCTTCAATGTGTACAGGTTTCAGGATAAGAATTAAATCACTGCATCTAATACTTTCTTTGTACAAACTTTTTTAGTTATTATACAGAATTGTATCCATTTTTTTCTATCACAACTTATATTCCTCATGTTTTATATATATAACTTTGTATCCTTTGAAGTTATTTAAAAATTATTTCTTTATATTTAAAAGGCAGTTCATACAGTGTATCTGACAGATGTAGCTCCTGAAGTGGCCTTAGTGGCCATCTTTAACCCTGCTATATCTGGCTTAGTCAACTCCTACAATAACAAACATCAGGGCTGCTTTAAGTCTTGGATGCCTACAAGAATCCCCTTGCAACTGGTACCAGGAGGAAGATAATCCTGTTCTTACCAATGCCACTTATGCTGTAACACAATCCCAAACTGTGCCACCCATCAGGGAGGGTAGGCAAAAGGGGGAGTGGTATGATGCTGAGACAATCCTTGGATACTTGTTTAGGACAATTTTGCAAGCTACTCACACTGCCAGAGCAGGAGCCAGGGGGTCTACAAATGCAGTGAGGAAGAAGCTGTGATTTAACAAAGCAGTATTAGAAGCATGTAGATTTGCCAAGAAAACAGTAAAGGATGGGAGGGAATACCGTTTTGTCTTGCAGAGGAAGCTAGTAGAGGCCAAAAACACAGAAATGGACATTAAACATCTGATGGAAACAAAGAGTTCCCTGTCTGCTTTCCTGAAGGTCTAAGAGGACAGCACCAGAAAATACGTATGAAGAGTTGGTGTTCGCAGACTAACTTATATACAACCACGATGGCCTGTTTAGCCACAACTAGTGTTAACTATATCGGGAAAGAAAGCAGAGAGAGAGTTTTAAGTACAGAGTGGTCATGGAGATAAGCTATGTACCACACATATAATTAAAGTTCTATGATTATATGAAATAATAACAGTCATTCAGCTATAAATATAACCAAAATTGCTGGGATAAAGTATATAAGAGACAGTTTCATATGAAATTTTGCAATTTTTGTAACTTTGCAAAAAGCAAAGAAAACAAACTTCTATCTAAAAGATTTCACTGGTTATTTTGATTGATGGCTCTTATCAACTATATCTTTAACTGCAGTAAAATAAGCATTCATTTGTTACTGTTTCTTACACACTATGCATTGTTAAAAATGCTGTGTCTGGGTGTGGAAAACTGCCTCTTTCTGTAGCTGTCACACTTAGAATTTTTTTTAAGGCAGAGGAAGAGTTGTATACGGCAGGGAGGTAAAACCAAGGGTAGGGCAGAGCTTGCAGGAGAAACACTGTCCAGGAGGCACCTGAGCACAGAGCACTTTCCAGGAAAGCAGATTTTTGTAGGTAACCAGATGAACTGTGTGGGGTTTTATGTTGTTCAGGCAGGCATGGAAATTTGTTGGCCTGAAGCTTTCCTGGAGGAAGGACACTGTGGGACTAGGGAGACATTTGTTTTCAGATCTTTTTATTATATCTGTAGAATGGTAAGTCATTTTAGTTTTTTGTTCCAAGAAAACATAGCAGTGGAGCTGTGAAAGAAGGATGAAGATTTTTAAACAGAATACTTTAAGGCTAGAAAACTAAGAACGTGGGGAGAAAAGGAGGTTGATTAAGCTAATTGTTTATTCACTAGATTAGTGCTGCTTACCATAGGATGATTCCTTCACAGCCCTGTGTGACAAAGACCTTGAGAACAGTAAAAGCCAAGCTCACTTGGAATGATAGTTTCAAGTCCAATTTAAGTCATCCATGGATTATAAAAAGACACCAGAGTAGTAATGACCAAATTTTGGTATTGATTCAACCTGACTTATCAGAAAGAACCATCCCAGGAATGTATCAGATTATGGTTTGGAGGAAACTCATTTCAACTGCTTTCATTCTGTTAAATGATCCCTAACTACCAGCATGGCAACTTTACACGTGTGTGTGCACACACATACATATGATAAGGCAGAAAAAGGCCTTATGCTTTACTCGATTGGACATAAGTGAATATTCAGGACAGTCTCAGACCATGCTTTTAACTTATGTACCTTTTTTCTTGAGTGCTCTTTTGGAAAATTGCTTCTTCATTCAAACTTTTTCTTTTTTTTTTTTTTTAAACAGAGAATAATCATACAAATCCTATCAGCTCTTGATAGTTTATTGTGTAGGTCCCTTCTGTTTCAAATTTGTCAAATTAAAAATATATGGCACTATGTGTTCCTAGCACAGAAAAGAGTGTTGGCATCATCAACATTGACATATTTAAAGGATATGCAAAGTGAACTAGACAGTAATCCTTATTAGGGGTTCTGTACTTAAAATAAGTAATCCCGGCTTATAATAGTACTGAAGGGGGTCACCTGAGGCTGAAGAAAAATGTTTCAGAAATGTTCCTTTGGATTCTCAGTAGTTCCATGGACTGCTCTGGCACTGAATTACCAATGATGATGGAAAGTCATCTCCCATTGCAAAAAGAAGTTCTTATTAGACATACTCTTTTTAAATTATATTTTTCACCTGTACAACTTTTATACCTGCCAGTCAATTTTAAGCTATTGAGGGACTGCCAGAGAAATGTACAATTTGTTATCAGAAAAGAAGTTTAGACACATGTAGTCATCACAAAACAATACACAATAGAACAACCATTACAACAACAAATAACATTTTGGAGGACAATATTCAACAAAGTATAATTAACGCAAAATTATCATACTAATGTAATAAACTATCTGAATTCCAAGTGCTTAAATGTAGTATTAACCATTTCATAAACACCTAATATACGGCAACAAAACAAGTGGCAGCATCAGTTCGAGTAATTTGGTTAACAAAATGAAAATATCTGCAACTTAAACTCTTTCAGGAAAAAACACCCAAGAATCTGGCAAGCTAAGTCCTAACGGTGAGATTCTTTGGAAGCTCTAAGAGATACAAATGAAATCTGAAACTCAAAAGACCACAGATGCAGAAACTCTCTCTTGTTTTCCTCCAAGACTTGTCTAATGTAGGATTTGGACAACTTCTGTACTCACTCAGTTGGGCAGCAGGAGGGAAGTGCCCACTGTGTAGGACAGACACCTCTAGGGAAGGGCAGATTCTCTTGGTGCCTTGTTGCCTGTGAGTGAAGTAGCGCGACAGCAGGGAGGGGAGATGAACTGAGCTGTGCATGTAAGGGAAGCAGCTGGGCCAGTCTGAAATAAATGGGAAGGGAAGGCAGGACAGCACCTTCCAGTGCCACCCCCTGTGGCAATGAGAGATGAATGAGATCCTTAGTAGACACTTTCAGGAAAGAAATGCTCTCTCTGCAGATGCAATCTTTTAGGGCCCTCTCTCTGAAAGTGTGGTCATCAGGCAAAGGCCAGAGACGATTCATGAGCCAAGTTTATGAGCTGTAATGCATGCAAAAAATCATATGCAGGGCACTACCTGTATTTCTTCCCCACGTCCTAAGGAATATATCATAAGACTTCTCTTATCTGATAAAATTAATTACTGGATATAGGTAATGACTGGTGGAATTCTATCCACCCAGATACACATACTCCTCTATTCTAAAGATCTGTGGCCAGCCAGCAGACTATTAAAAGCTATCTACATAAATTTGTTGGGGAAATTAGAAAGGAGCAAAGGTAGATATAGAAACTAGACAGGAGAGATGTGGCACCGATTCCATAGAACATAAATACCTCATTGTGCATCAGCAGCTTTTCTAATTATAAAAACCTCAAAAAAGGGTATGATAACCTTTATGCAATACTTAGGCTCATCTCCTGTCGTAATATTGCCAAGATGACATTCATCAGACGTATATAAATTCATGAAAATAGCAAAAGCATAGCATTGAATTCAGTATAATATCACATGTATAGTATGTTATATATCACTGGTGTAATTCTTTATTCTCCATTAAATATTACCTCAAAAGTGTATCAAATGGATATCCATGAGTGCTCATTATATTGTTAAGCAACCCCCCAAAATGCTTAATTTTGACAGTTGGATGTAATCAAATAAAAACCATCCTGATTGACTCCTCAGAGAAGAGACAATTTGTTCTGATTTAAAAAACAACAATAACAAAGCAAACAAACAAACAAACCGCCACCACCACAGTAAGTTACTATTGTGGCAGCAACAGAATTTCAGTAAACCAAATTGTTTTACATCCCTAGTACTGTCATATTGATGCTTTCCTCATTAGTCAAAGAGATCAAAGAAATCTGATGTCTCACAAGGGGTTTGAACTACAGTGAAGAGAACTCTTAACTCCTGGTTAGTTTTTGAACTCCATCCAAACCAGATAAACAACACGTTGCTGTTCTCAATGAGACTTGTGCGAAATGGGACTGATAGTTTCAGGAAATTCAGAACAAAGTAAAAAACCTTTGCCTTGCATACGAGTTTGACTCATGCCCAGCTCTGTAGTGAATCTCACAATTGTTCTGTAGACTTTCATGGTTTATTTTGTAGTCTCAACTCTTTTCTTAGCAGCATGTACCTATAGTTCCAACCTATAACTGTCACCCTATGCAATAGCAAGCAATATGAGTAAAGACCAAGCAATAAGCATAGAAATTGAAATGTCCTGCCCTTCCTGAAATGAACTTTAAATGTCATATGCCAGTCAATATAAGACAGTCTGTTTGTTAGTTTCTAAACTCTAGATAGGAAGTATAGTAAAAAATTTCGCCTTTAAATTGATTGAATTCATGTCTATAAAATAATTTAACTTCAGGAAAACCATGTTAGACTTTATGAAAACATATATAATAATTCATAAAGATGTAAGAAATAATCTGGGCTGCTCATACCTAACTACACTGGCAAATTTGGTAATTCAAAAGTCACAAAAGCACCTGTTAAATTAAATATTTATGCATCTCATTCCTGAGGCTTCTTGTCTCAAAACTTCGTCAACACTAGATAGTTCTCCTCTGACATTATTCTAACATCACCATGGCTGTTTCAGAAAAAGGCATCTGTGATTCTCCAGTGCAGTGGCTACATAATTCACTGCCTCCTTGGCTGCAATCTGAAGCACTGCTCTGTGGTTAATCCTTTCTGTGTACTGTAAATCTGCCACTGTGAACTTCACAACATGCAGCTCTTCTCAGTGGAATTTCAGAGAAATCAGTATGCCCTGTCTCATAGTTTACCCTTTTTCTTAAGATGACACCAAACTGACAGCACATGATCTGATAGCAATCCACGGTGATAGACATTCAGGGATCAACTACAGTGTGTTTCTCTACTGCTCTCATCTTGCTGTTTACAAGTTGCAGAGATGTGATAGCTTGCATACAATTCTTGGAAGCTGCTTTTTTCGTCATCCAAAAATTGTGAGGCTGTAGCAGATCATTCCAGATTCCCATCAGAGCTTAATATTCCCGCTCAGTGCTCACAGTACAAGCCTCAAATGGTTACTTCACATGCATATCTGCTCAGTGAATGCACATGAAAGTGGTCAGCTTCACTTTCTTCCCCTCAGATCCTCACAAGTTCAACCCTACAAAATTGGTATTTTCCCTAATACAAATAGCTATTCAATGCAACACTTATTCTTCTAGAGAAAAAATGGCAGCAAGATGGAAATGGAACATGTAAATGCGTAAAGGTAAACCTGAATATACAGATCTTGGGTCGAAAATCTTACAGCTACCAGCAGTTTCATCCTGAACACCATGTAGAAAACTCCAGAATATAGAGAAAAATCTGCCCTAATGCCATTTACCATATGAGGGTATTGGGAGAAAACTTGCTAGCAAAACCTGGTTTTGTATGGATGCAGTGACAAAGCAAGCATAGGAAGACTGACAAAATAGCTAATGGCAGAATCATGGCATTTACAGAACTTCTCCTAGCATGCTTTTCTTCAGTCAGGCATTAATAACCTTTCCATAACCTTAAATTAAAAATAGCACATGCAGATTGATAGTTCATTCAGATGCCATACTACCATGTAAGTCATTGGGCTTCATGCTGGGAGTGTAGGAGCACGTTAGATAAACACCTATAGGAATGGCACCAGTATTCCCAATTCTCTTACATAGCAAATCCTTTCCATCTCTGTTTTCTTGATGATTTGCTATAAATCAAATACTGGGCATATATATTGAACAATTACTTTTCCTACGTCTCAACTACAAGTTGCAGGAGACTGTTACAATTCTCTGCATTGTGGAAAAAGATTTTACTTAGGATCAACAACAATGTTCCACTAAACCACATACTAGTACTACTTTATATAAAACATTTAAAAATAAAGTATGTTTTTACAGACTGCTGCCATATCAATAGTAAGTGAAATCTCACAATGGCTAATGTTTGATTCTTTTCAGCTATCACACACATAAATAAGCAAGACCATTCACACTGTGAAAGACACTACAAACACACAGAGGTAAGTTGTAAAGATTCTGCAGCAGACTCCTGCTCATGTCAAGTGAAGCGCACACATACTATGCTTATCAAAACTTGCTTTTAAACTGCCTTAGAGACTGCCGTGTGGCCTGCAGTTGCCAAAGACAAAAACGAGATTAAAAAAAAACCTTCTTCATTAGTCCTGTTGGGTGGGAATAATGCACAGTGAGTTATGTATCCTACTGTGCCCGAAAAATCTTAAAGGGGCTGAAGCACCCATGAGGTCAGATGTACAAGATGATCCCATATGACGCGCCGTGTTCTTGATCTGAGATTTCAAGGTTTGTACATTTTGTGTAGTACCCAGCTAAGCATCTCAGTGTCTGAACATAAAGTTCAGTAACTGCACTCAATTGTGTCAGAGCTATAGTACTGCATTTCATCTGAGCATGCTGTCATTTATATACCTATGTTATATATTTAACCATTTATGTATATAAATGAATGTATCCATTTGTGAATAGGTAGCTAACATATTTTGAATAAAATAAGAGATATACAGCAAGAAAGTTCTCAAGTTCAAATAAAATTCAGAATTTTAAAAATCATCATGCCATGCTAATTCCAAAATATTTATTTCCATCTTGATTCTGGAAATAGGTCTGAATCCATTAGTACGTGGATTGGAAAATGAATAAACAGTTTCATTAAGGAGACATGTTCACTCCAACAATGTTTATTGGGGCAAGCCTGCACTCCGGCTGCATATGGTGTACCTTTAAATGGGGCCGTTAAAATACCAAATAAAATGTCAAAGTCTGTCAGGTCTGGAGCTTTTATAAATTGTTTAGACTGGGGATAATTTGGGTTTCGTACATCATGCCTCGCAGATCGCGCGGCACGGAGATAGGAGCGGGAAGGGGGGCCGGGAGGAGCAGCAGGCAGGCAGGCAGCCTGGCAGGCGGGCACCTCCTGGGCCATCGCCCTCCTCTTCCTCCTGGCCTGCTGCCTGCCTCCCCTCTCGCTGGGTGGTATCCTGAGGTTCCACACGTGACTAAATAACCATATTTAAAAACCCCAAACAAACAAACAAAAAACTGACTTCAAAGCCAGCGCCGCCGGAGATGCGAACGCTATGAATGACTTCACCTCGGGCTGCAGCTCCTCTGCGCTGTAACTACCCACCGCTGCTCCAGCTCATGCAATGCCACACCTTCGTGGCCGCCCTCCCCGCTCCCCTCCCGCCACCCTCCCCGGAGCGGAGCGCTGGAACAACGCCTGCCTTCAGCCCCCCGCGCTCCCGGCCCGCCCGGTGCTCCCACCCACGGCGCGGCCCGGACCTCACCTTCAGCTCCCGGGAGGCCACGCGGGCCGCCAGCTCGATGACACAGCCCACCGCCATGCGTGCCGCCCCGGCCGAGTGCAGCTCGTTCCAAACGGTGTCACTGTCCACCTGAGCAAACAGCCGGCCCCGGGAGGAAGGCAGGGGAGAGGGGAGAGGGAAAGGGAGATGGAGAGCATGAGAGAAAACAAACCCGTGAGGGAGGGCTGGCAGCGTGACAGCCCGTGTACAATAACATCAGTCTTCCGTGCTGGCCAGCTGAAAGGCCTTCTGGACATGGCTTTGCTTATGCTTTTTCTCTGCACGGGCTTCTCCAATGGAAACACATTCCTGTCATGCCTCGCTGCCATTCCCTGTTTAGATTTCCCATTACAAACAGTGTTACATCGGCCGGGCCGGGCCTGCTTGCCAGACGCTCCTCGCGCCGGCTGGAGGGTTGACGGGGACCCGCCAGCGCCCGGACCGAGTGTCCATCGGGAACAGCCATCGCTGTCCCCAGCCGCCGGCACGGGCAGCCACCAGAGCTGGTCAGTGGCACAGGCCAATGCCCCTTTCTTAAAAACGAAAAACAGCAGCAAGCACTCATCTTTCCTACCCGGGCAGGAGTTGGTTGTAAGTGTCTGAAATCAGAACGATTTAATTGTTTGGAGTAATTTTGGTAGTCAATATTGCCATAGACAGAAAATTGAATTAAATAAAGCAAGACCCTTGCTTGTATCTCCAGTTCTGATGAACTAACGAGTTTTGACTGAAAGGCCTTGTGTCCCATTTTGTAACAAATGAGTGTGGTTATTTAAAGCAGAGGAAGTTATCTTCTGCACTTTCTAAATGAGCAAGTGTGACATATGAGCCCTTACATGTATGTTACAGAAAATATTCTAAAGAAAATGTTATAAAGAAAATATTATAAAGACTGCTGAGCAGCACTATTCTACAGCTTCAATCAGTATGCTAAAATTTTACTTTTGAAATCTATTTTTAGTAACTATTCATTTGCAGAAACATAGCAAAACATATACATGAAATGTTGTATATCCCTTTATGATATTATGCCAAGCAGACATGCTGGTGTTAAATAGTCTGAAAAAGTTATCCAAAGAGACAGCCAGACTTCCTCGATGCTCCATGGGAAGTGCATTTAATTGTATCATACTATACAAATTTATCATGAAAAGAAAAGCGTTTAGGGATAGACAAAATACTGTGGCAGATGTGGATGAATTCCAAGCACACTAAGACATGTTTTCAGTTTGAACTAGAAGCTTCTGTTCCTAATTTCTTTGGGGGGAAAAAAAAAAAAAAGAAGAAAAGAAATCAAGTAATTGAAAATGGATGCAACTGCTCTCAGCTCTGGAGGTTCTGAGGAATTTCTCTGATTAGTTATTTGAAACAGAAAGAAGTTTGATCTTCTCTACACCTGTCAAATGTCTTCTGCATTACTGTTACAATAATATTTTATTTCAAGCTACTAAAATGATCTTATTTTCTAGTGTACCAGGCCTGATTTTTCTATCATTTTGATCAGTTTTGTGTGCATGCAGCAGAACTAATGTATTTGCAGTAGACCTAAGTAAGAAGACTGGATTTCACTTGCAAAGTTTAGAATAACAGCAATCTAACAGCATATTGTGTTTTTATCTGAGAAACTCAGATGTTGTACAAACACAATTAAGCATCATCAGCTTGATATAGGATGATTTATAGATATTTTTGTAGATTGTTCCCTTGACATTTAATGAAATTTAGTAGCTTTCCCAAAGACGCACACTAATCAGTAGGTAACTAAGAAAATTACAAGAAAATATAACAAAGAAGTCAAGTAATACAAAAAAATCACATGTATATAACATTAGGCAGACCTTCAGGTTGTCTCTCTCTTGCTTTAAAGCAACTGTGAATCAAATTTCATTTTTAAAACAAATAAGGAGATAAATAAGTAGAGGTCATTGGTTAAATCAATTTAATCAAATAATAATAAAGTTTGAAAAATACTGTGCAGTATGTTAAATAAAGAAGTATCAACAAGAGGGCTGGGAGGGAGTACTTTCTTACCATTTTTATGGCTAGCAAATTAAGGTTAACATGAAGGAGTGGCTGATGAAAATGATTCAATGGCAGCTGCTCGGTACACCAGGGCATGAGCAGGAACCTGCATCCTCAAAGGGACTATGATTCATTTCCAAGAAGGCTGATTAAGTTAAAATTGTAGCCACAGCTTGAGAGTACCCACCCTTCAAGACAGTTGTCTGCTCTGACATGTGAGACGGCAGCCTCTCCATTCGCTGAATGCTGAGTATTGACCAGGGTACAGCATTTATCATTTTCTGCTTTCAGCTGAGTGTGAGGAGACTGAACTGTGGCAATAAGACCAAGTATCTTCCACTGAAAAATTTCCCTCAGACCACTTGAATGACTGCTACCTAAACATACTGGAACTGGTAGAAAAAATGGACAATGGGGGAACAAAACAGTGTTTCCTGAGAAATTTTCAGAAATGACCACCTAAACGAACACAAGAAATTCAGTCTATTTTAGCTAATCTCTTGGACATGGGACATGAAATGAATGGTGAAGTCTCAAAGCCAGGGGTAGTCAACTGAAGCTGCATACTTTAATGAACTGTTGTACAAGAGAACTAACATAAATATATGAATAATTACCCTGAAAAGGCACAGTATTACAAACTCAGATGTCAAATCCTGCTTCATATTCTTGCAAAGTTAAGACTGGATTTCTGAGGAACATCTCATGAAGCACAACCTAGAAGAACTTGCATCACATGGCCAATGCTTTAACTATAATTAGAAAATGCCATCTCATGCCATTTTATATCTCTGTTAGTTCTGTGTATTGCCTTAAATGTCTGAGGTGTTTAAACAGAGATTTTCATTTAGCATTACTCAATGTTTACTTTGTAAATTGCTGTTGAAATACAGTGGTATAAATGGCAAGCCCATTAAAATTACAGCTACTGGCCCAGTTGTCAGGCTGTATATGAAATGCAGCTATGTAAAATCCTACTTGATATGCTTTTCTTTATTCCTATGAGATGAAATGGTTAGATTTTACACAAGTAAAGGGAATAGGATTAGACACTGTGGTTTCTGGTTCTAGTTCATGTATATATCACATACATCTGACAGCCTATCTAGATGCTGACTGTGCATGAATTTGTGACAAATCTGATGGTTTCTGAATCACAGACTATGAAAAAGTTGGATGGTATTTTATAAGAGGTTATTTTTATTCTTCAAGTGCTTTGGAGCAGCCAAAGAATTCAGTGAAAAACCTATCTTGATTAGGATTGTTTTTCGGACAGTGTTACACAAAATTTACAGAAAATAGAGCATTTGTAACTGAATTCTAACACAGAATCTTAGCCCTTTTTTTCTGTTTATTTATATATATTATTTCTATTTAAGAGTCCTTTAAGGAAATTGTCAGGGTAGGAAAATGTTCTGAATGTCTAACCAAATGAAAACATTTTTTTAAAGGATCAAAATGTCAGTGTTGAACTATGAGCATATTACACATTTAGTTATCAAAAATCCTATCACTGCTGCAGCTCTTCAAAGAAGAATTGTGCATGAAAGCCCCCAGAGCCAGAGAGCATGAGCCCTATCTGAACACTGAGTTGCTAACACACATATGGATTTACTTCACTCCGAGTTTCCTGAATGAGCACTGTAGGTTGCAGGCTTTTTCAAGCACATCTAGTATAGCTCAATCATTGGCATGTGTAGCAAAGCTAATACTGTGTAAAGCTACAGATGATAGAAATTAAGCTACCTGTCCCTGAAGTGGATGTGGAGGCATTGAAGAGGAAGGGAATGACTTAAGTGAAAAGAAATGTAGGTAACTTCTGCTGACTGAATGCAACTAATGTTTCAAGCCCCAAGTTCAGAAATTCTCTGCTTTGCACTACAAGAAGAAATTGATATGAATGTTTCCTGCAAGAAGTATCTATGTGATAACTTGGATTTTGCAATGAACACTTTAAGCATACTCAAAACAAGCTAGGAAACAAGCAGCCTTCCAGCAGAGACATTTCAGCAGATAGAAAGCTTATACTGTAACCCCTCTTGGCTGGAAAATTTCTTGTTAAGACTGACTGTAAAGTTTGAAAGTTATATTATGATATATATGCTTCTTAAACCTTGGTCGGGTTATGGCATGTGTCTCTGAAAGTGGAGAGGAAGGATATGAGAATACATCTGAGAGAGAGATTGCTTACTTAAAGATGTCTGTGAAGTCATTCCAGTTGATGAAACTGGAAATGTTACTTGTCCTGCTATTTACATTTATCTGGAATGTACCTCAGAGGAGCAAAAAAGTAGTGTGAATTATAGTGGGAATAAAATGAATAATTCTGAAGTATTTTTAAGGTATATTTATAGCTGCTTTTTGTTCTACCTGTCCCTTTCCCTGCTACAATACCTTTTTACTCCTTTTCCTTTCTTTCAGTCCTATTTCTTTTGGAAACCTCCTGGAATCTGCATAATGATCACTGGATCACAGTTCTGCTGACCAAAAATGCTGCTCACAGTCTGACAAACTTTTCCATTTTTCAAACTCTACATGGTTTATTCATCTGTGCAAGTTATTAATCTTTCTTAAATAATTATTGTAAACTCTGACGTTCTCTTAAATACACATGCACTGATAACTATATAAAAATATAAGAGAGAAACCAAGCTGCTGCTTTGGGATGGATTCAAAGCATCCTAGAACTTTCTCTCCCCACCCCTGCTCACACACACACAAACACTTATTATTTAATGTAAATCCAGCTTCTGCAGTGGAATTCTGATTTTACTCCTAAAAGGAATTAAAAATATATTGAATTGCTCATCCTGCTCTGGATTCTCTGCACAATATTTGCAATTATTAAAATCAAAACCAGTCCTAGAGTTACCACGTGTTTCTGCAAGAGATATTCTACTTATTCTCTGAGAACAGGTCAGAAATGCAATCTGTCATCTATGTGTTCATGGAAACTTTCACCTCTGACGCTTCTTCAATAGCGGTCATTGTATTCTATGTGTTCGATATCCTTGAAAACAACCTGAAAAGTAGATGTTTTCTGCATTAGTTTAAAAGGATTCTTTGCCCTTTCTTTAAAGAGCAGAGGTTGGGCTCAAGTATTCTTGCATGGAAGTTATTTCACTGTGCATTTCAGATGGTTACATTTCAGCACAAATACGGAAAAACAACTACATTAAAAAAAATTCTGTCCTTTGAAATAAATGGCTACAAAACTGATGAGCGAATAAAATCTGGTTAGCTAACAACACTGTACCTATTTGAAGTAAACAAACTGATTAAGAAATATGTGATAAATAATATTGGAGAATACAGACCTCCTCAGTGATACTGAAATTTAATAAAACTTGTGTTTTGCAGAGCAAATTCCTGTGCTTTAGCTTTAAAAGCATTCAGAATCTCACACTCTTCCACTTATGCCAGAGCAAACATGTTTCCGCCACTCGGGTTTTTCAGTTCCCTGGCATGAAAATAGAAATTAAATATTTTCCTGAAGTGTTGCAACCTCTAAAAATTGTGTGTGGCATTTTGGTATCACTTCCAGCAAGGAGTCTGTCATTCTTGGAGACAGTTGGTGCCAGCAAACACTACCACATAAGTTTGTAATACTTTGCTCCTGACCAAGAGCAGTGCAGCTTCCCAGGTGTCACGCTCATAGCTCTCACCTCCCACTCTTACAGATGTCCTGGTGATCATTCATCACCTCTGTGATTTCCACTAAGAAGCAAAAGGTCCTCAACGTGCTTCTCAGCTGCTGTTTCATCTCACCATGACTAAAGAAGCGAAGGTGTGCACATCATCTCCAAGGAGCAACTTCTAATGAATGGCCTGTCAGCCACGTCTCTCGTTAAGGAACAAAGGAGAAAAGGTTTGCATGGCTGACGTTTCTTCCATAAATCCCACATACAGGAAGTGTGTAAAAGTGGCTACTTTAGGAAAAATATGTACAATGAGCTTCCTTTATTTTTACTGCTGTGTTACAGCTGTATCAAAGATTTTTTTCTGTCAAAGGCATTTCCAGCTGTTTTAATCTAAACTGCCTGCCATAAAGAGTACGCAGAATATCAGCTTTTCATATTTTCTTGCCTACCAGTGTGGTTTACAAATAAATTGTGAAGGGGATGTGATCTTTGGGCTCCAATGGGATGAATAGTTCAGAGGATCATCACAAATCATTGCTTAAACAAAAAACATGGAATTCCCTTGGTCTTGCATTGACTCCTCTTCTGTGTTTTAATAATTCCAGTTGGAGAATTTATCAATAATAATATTCATTGAAAAGGACTTCTGAAAATAATTTTAGAGGCTAATAATTCTGGCAAGAACAAGGAATGTGGACAATACAGGTACCCAATGTATGTAGAATATTTAACATCTTTCAACTTTTTCCTGCCAGTAGTGATCTAACTTGAAAACCTGTTATAAATCAAAGCCAATTTCCATAAAATACTCTGTGAAAAAATGCGAAGTAAAAATTAATAATCGAATGCCTATCAGAGCTACTGATGTTGTTAGTTAGCCACTGATAAAAATGCAGCACCCCTGCTTCTGTAAAAATGGAATTTATCTAAAGGTCTGTAAAAACCAAGTAAATATGTGAAGTCTGTATTAAAAAATAAATAGCTTTGTATTCAAAATGAGAATCAGAAAAAACGTCAAGCTGAAGCCTGAATAGAATAATATCTTAAGAAGAAATAGTTTTATTTTTTTTCTCACTTAAACTAACTTTTATGACAGGCATCCAAAATCTCTGTATCTCATAAAGCATACATTAAACACTGAAAATGAATTCAAAACCTCAGTGAACCAGTGATGTGTGAATCATTGGTAGGGGGAATGGAGGGAGGATAGCATGGATTAGATGTGGATTAGAAGATGTTTTCAGAAAAAACTCATAAATAAAACACTTAGGCCCAGATTCAAGTCTCAGATATGTGGCATATATGACCAGATGCTTGTAAAAAGTATTACTGCACTTTCAGACCTAGCTGTGAGTACTCTATTAATTTAACTTTACGTTTGTTTTAGTATTTCGTGGGTTAGTATGTGAAAATGCTTGTGCAAGTGCCTTCTTATGTTTGATCATGCAGTTTCCAGGAGTTTGTGAGCAAGTAGATACAACAATGTATAGTTGATTGTAATGCATACAGTTACAGAAAATACAACTTTTTTGTGCAAAATTCAAGCCTTATTTTTAAAAAGTTTTGTCATTTACTGCTGAACACATTTTTAGTAACACATAGCATTTCAGCTTTCTTCTTGGATGTAGATGATCTTTATGTTAGGGGCCACAATGAAACTATGCTAGAACCTGGTGTTTGTTCAGACAAGCAACACATGAACATTTCCTTTTCAAAGAGCTTTTCTGGGGTTAAATTATAAATAAACACATGATGTGTTTTTAAAGTGCAAATGTGAATTCCACTTTAATTATAGAATTCCCATCAAATCCATATGTGTGTGTGATTAAGTCTGGGGAGAGTGAATAACATAGTAGACTGTATATGGTACTTTTCCACTATTTACGTTTAACATATATGTGTGTATTTATATTTATATAATGTTTCTTATTTTGGAAAATAAGGCTTCTTTGCATAATGCTGGCCTTCGGCAACACAACAGTTTTTAGGAAATGCAGAAAATGAGGTAAGACCTTTAAAGATTTGACTTTGTGGTAGTTCATTAACTTTCCAATAATTTTCTGTGTTCAATGTGTTGTATCTTTGTTCACAATTTTAACCTGGTCAAGTAGCAAAAAAGTAGGAAAAAATGCCCTTTGTTAAAAAGGGCAGGAGAAATTGACTGAGGGACTGAATTCTGTATTTGGCAAGTTGGCAAATTACAACACCTGAACTTTCTATCTTTGCCTGCTGCAACTAAAAGCCGTCTGGGACTATTCTAAAACAGTCCATTGCATCTGCAGCAATACCTAGGAACTGTATCTCTCAGTTGAACAGTTTCACTCTCACTGGTCTAAACATCAAGCTCTGTGGTGGATAGCACAGGGCCACCTAAGTGTCATGACAGGACAAGATGGGCACAAAATATCTGCTCTATAGTGTGAAGAGATTTATTTCCTTTTTTTATGGCCATGGTGTTGATATGCAAAGTGTGGCATCCCCTTCCTGCCCAGAGTTGGGACACTGTTAGACTTTCCAGAACCAGAGATGAAGTCTCTCTGCCCCAGTAAAGGAAGGCTATCTGTCTGCTGTGATCAAGATTCATGTTATCAACCTTGTTAATTTTTTTTCCCCCCTAAAATCAATGTGCCTAAAATTTGAAACTTAGTTGTTGCAAGTCCCTGTCAATGAAGGAAATCAAACACCGTCAGACAGTTCTGATCTTAGGTGGTCTGACTCCTGTTCTAGCGATACTTATGGCTATATATGGTTATATAGGCAAGCAAGGGTGATCAGGGTCCTGCTTTGGCTGTTTCAGTGATTTGTCTTAAATTAGGTACATAAACCGGGACAAGTGAATTTTCAGAGAACTGTTGTTCTGAACTGCAAGTTAATTAAATGGGCAGCTTTTATCTTAATTCCTTATTTCTTCATTAGTTTGCCCACTCAAGGAAGCTGTGAGCTTGTCAGCTAGAAAGCCCAGAATCCTCTATGAATGAGAACTTGACTAAAGTGTAATATTAATTGATGTGTTACCACAAAGCATAAACCACTGAAACAGCTGAATGAATTCTGCCATGAGTTGCCAGAACTGACACGGTGTACCACCTAAAAAGTGCATTCACCAGCACAGCCAGGAGTACATTATACACCCTCATTCCCTCGTCCTGTGCATAGCCTAAATAGGTTTGTCTGGAACTGCATCAAGTGATGGAGCACAAAGTCCCTTAAATGCTTTGGAATGACAAACCTCCAGCCCTTGCTCTGGTTTCATCCCCACTGGCCTTAAGCTGTTTTTTGGGGTGGTACCACGATGGTCTTTTTGATCACATATTTTGTTGACTTCTGCAGAAAATATCACATGGTCAACACCATGTAACTGTGAGTCCTAACTAGTCTACAAAGTATATCAAGTAAAGTATAACATGCCTGTGGCGTTGTTTTGATTAAATCTTGGAATTCCTTTAGCGATGGTGTAGCTGACAGAGGCGTAAATGGTAAACAAGTCCTTCATTCCCAGAAGCCTTCCACAATATGCTCCAAAGTGTTGTAACTGGCAAATTTCAGTAGGTTAATAGTAACGTAAGTCATTTAAATTAATAGTGAATATATTGGCAGCATGATATACTAAGGATTTCACAATTGAAGACTTAATATGGAATAGATGAGCTTCTAGGACTTACAGATTGCTTTCCCCAAACCAGGAAACCAACATTGTTTTTTTTTGTTGAAAAGGACTATCCCTATTTTCATACGGTCTGAGATACAGAGGAAAGGCACAAGTTAATTCTAATATCTATGTGCAGGTGATGGTTAATTTGAGTGCCCAAACCATAAGCAGTCTGATTTCTTTCTAGACAGATTTTTGCGCAAACATAAGGAGAGAGACACCTAAGCAGCCTGGACCCTAAAATGTGCTATAAGGAGGCAATCCCATTGCCAATATTTTCTTACTTTTTAAACTATTGTACCACAGTAATGGAACCAGATTGGTATTAGTAGCTCTTACAGAAATAAAAGGAGTTAAGAGTCATAATGTGTAAAGGCTGAAAATTCTTCCTGGGTACAGAGTGAGAAGATCAAGGTAAGAATGAGAAGCAGCAAGAAACAGGTTTTTTCCTGGATGACTTACTAAACTTGTATAGTAATGAAATCTTGCCTTTCTTATTGCATTTCTTCCTGTGTGGTCAGGACAAAAAGTAGCACTGTCCAGCTGCCACAGCAAGGAATGCCAGGAAGAAATTTAACATTCAGAAAGCAGGAATATTTTGTAAGTTTTGTAAAAATGTAGAGAGATTTTATAGCTTTATATTTCTTTTCGTGGTAGTTACAGACCAAATCGTTTTCTGATATGAAAGATCTAAGCTACATTTCAGCTAATGAAACAAGACCAGCTTATCCCAGCAGAAAATATCATCTCTGTTTTACTGCTGTAACAGCAGATATAGAGGAAATGCAGCGGACATTCTGTAATATGTACAAGCCATTCTTAGCCATTCAGACGGCTCGATGGTTAGCCCATGAACCACTTTGTTCAGCTCACTAAACATTAATTCTTCTGAAGTCTGATTTCTTGCAGGGTGGTGTTCTTCCCCAGCTCCTCCTCTTACAATTTAAAGGTCTGACTTTACACATTACAGGTTTGGAGCAGTGTCTTTGGTGGGGGTAGAGCAGGATTGGATAACTGCCCAATTTCATATGATAAAAGTGAAATTCTCTTCTGTCTGCAGGAAAATCCCCAGGGAACAACGTATGAAACCCAAACTTAAATAAAATCATATCCTGTTTGCAAACATCATATTCCCTTTGCTTCTCAGTAATCTGGACCCATAAACCCCAGCACAGCTTGAGAGCCCATTCCTCATCTAAACAAATGCCATAAGCCCCTTTATACTTTTACAACCATGTCAGAAAATAATATTGACTGCCAATAGTGATGTGATTGGAGTTGCCTCCTCTGAGCCATAAAAGAAGCAGTCTGTTATCAATTTCTCTAAATGCATCAAGGGAATTATGGGTCGGTTCAGTTCCAAGTTATAAATGACAATTCAAAAGCCGCAGAAGTGTTTGAAGCTGGGAGCCGATGATGACATTATCATAAAAGCCTGCTCTTCTTTGCTTTTGTGGGTTTTTTTGCCTATCAACTAGACAAAAAAATATGGCTGAGAAATGAGTTCAAGATTTCTTCACACAGCAGCAGGTCAAACAGGCAGGAAAACAATCACTATTTTTAGTGACAGACTGAGATAAGGAGATGAAACTTACTCCCATTAAAAGTAGATTTCTGCTTCTCTTATTGTTATTTTCACAGCACAACAGGAGAAGAATTGAAATAGAGGGATGCATTGATCAAATGATCAGTTATAAATCTGGTGGCTGTTTACAGAGGAAAAATTGTGGAATGATCTGACAATCCACAGAACCAAAATATAATTTGTGATTATTCTCCCCATTTGGCCACTTCACCTGCGATCTACCCACCTCTCCTGGAAAACTTTTCACATTCCAAACCTCTGACCAGCTGCAAGAAACCATCTCTTGTTATTAAAACTGCTGGCCATAGAGCTGCTAGTCTGTCTCCAACACAAAGAATTTCATCCCCTTGGTATTAGAATTCTTTAACAACAGTTGGTTCTGGAACAAGGTTAAGCTGGAAAAAAAGGAATAAAAAGCATTATTGCAAGAGGGAGGTCCCATACTGATGTTATACTGCTGACCCTGGATAGTCCTCTGATTAAAAAATAACCATAATTGAAAGAAAACCTGTTATTTGCAAATTTAGGAGGTTTGTTTAGACCATTTTTTGTCTCTCTTTGTGAGAACTGTTTAATTTACCTTTAAGGATTAAATAGCTTTGTGCTCTTAGATAAGTGAGCTAATTATTACTTACTTAGTTTCATATAAAACTGTAAAGTTTATTGCTTGATTTCTTCAGAAAGCCTAACTTATACCAAGCCATATTCACCAATGACTCTGACATAATCGGTCCCTAACACTACTTGAAAGAAGATTTATGTGGATGAAGGGTGTTTACAAAATGAGTAAGTAATAACTCTACATGCTTTTTGCACTGCTACAAAAGATACAGTGCCGTGATGGAAAAGGATCTGGAAATATTAGTTATGGACACAGACTGCCTCTTGTTTACTTTTCAAAATTCTTGAAAGAAACTTTCTTTCATTGTAGCTGTAAATAATATCCAAAGAAGGGGATCTCTGATGTTGACTGCAGTTTTAGAACAGAGATAACAAAATCAGTAATGGAGTGGAATTCAGGGTTACAGAGGTTAGTTTGGGAACAAGGTGAGCCATCCAAAACTCATGTTGATACAGCCTGTAAAGCCCATCAGCTGATCAATGTCTGTGAAGTCCTAGGTCCTTGATCCAAGAACAGTTTTCATTCTGTTCAGTGATTTTTTCACATCAAATTTGTAAGCTTTTAGTGGAGCAGGGCCTCAGATCTAGGATTTCCCAGTATTTATATAATGGGTAGATAATAGCCTTAGGTACATGGGCTGTATCCTACTTATGCTCTGCCTTACTTGTTTGGTGCTCTTTCCAACAGTGGCACAGCTTCAGTGCATGGTCTGAGGGTCCGCAACAAGAAACAACATTTGATCTCCTGTGTGGTAACAAGATCCACTGAGAATGGGATCTCTGATATTAATTCCATCCTGGGAGTGGAGAGAACTAAGCCTAGGTTTCTCATCCCCTATGTGAGTAGTCTGACCACTAATCTGTTTCATAATAGACCTGCATAATAACAGCCAGCAAGGTCCCTGCATGGCTAGAAGACAATAGGATCAAAGACCTCTGAAAACCTTTGTTCAAAATGCAATCATAAAGTCTCCTGCAAGAATGGAATTTTTTTTCTTAACATTTTCTTACTGTATTCTGTAGCAAACAAGTGGTGATGCAAGCAAGCAAGAAAAAAATTACAACAAACATTAAAAAAAAATTCTTCCGTCCCTCCTTAAAGTCTTTGCATGAATTACTCTTCCTGCTTTACACGGATTACCCTTTATAAGTGTCGGTTAAAATCAGAGTTACTAAGCAGCAATATTTCTTCTTTCTTTCCACCATCATTTCTGAAAGTAAACTGAGGAATTGCTTTCCGCACAGTTTGAAGCAACTCCCTATCCCAGAGCTCATCTTAACCAATCGACAGCTGAATATCACTGAAAGAGGGCTCCTAATCTGATTATTTACCTTGAAAAAGGTCATAACCCATTCCTTTAAAAAAGCCCCACAGCAAGCCTGACAGTAATAATATGTAGAAAGGCAAACCAACTAGAAAAAAATAAATAAAAGATCAGTTTCTACAACATGTTCTTTAATCCAATTGCCATGAATTTAAATAAGAAATAAAGCATACAGACTGAAAAAAAAAAGTGTAGGTTAATTTAAATGCTTAAAAAAATGAAGTTACACTGAGCAATTCTGACTTGTGTTAGCTTTAGAATGGACAACATACTGTCATTAGTAGGAGGATTTCAAAGAACATCTTAGAGCAGAGCCTGCTCTCCACAGAATCATTTTTTTAATACCACATTTTTCTTGTTTCACAGAAAAATCTTATCCTTTAATTTTCGAAGAGTGCCATAGTCCTATTAACTATCCAAGGCCCTCAAATAGATTTTTTCATGGAATTTTTTTACTCAGAAGCTTGAACATCCTTTCTCAACTTTATTAGTTTCTTATTCAATTTTCTCTGCAACAACAGTGTGAAAAATTACCTTTTTTGTACACAAGTATGTGCATATATGCATGGATGTGTGAGTATGTGCACACAGAAGTTTACAGAGGTGCACGTAGACCCACATGTCTACATGTCAGTATGTAATGTTAGCTGAATCACATACAGAAATGATGCCTGAGTTTCCAAATTAGCGAATTACTAGTCATCAACTTCCAAATTTTAGGCAGAATCTTCAGCAAGCTAGGCCTACAGGGGAGGGGCTGGAACGATTACTACTTCCTCATTCCTTTTTTCTTAACTCATAGTGGCTAAATCCTCAAAAATTGCTAAATCCTAAAAGGTAAAATGCCTTTTTTTTTTTTTTTTTTTTTTTGGGGGGGGGGTGTTAAAACCTTACAAAATGAGTATTTCTTCTCTCGGGTATCTCATCACAAAACCCCCAGTATAAACATAGTAGTATGGTATGGAATTTATCCTTTGTGAAAAATAGAAGTAAATAAAATTGTAGAAAGTTGCATTGAAAGTTGACCTCCAGAGATTATGGCTTTATCTCAGAGAATTCACTCAGAAACAGTGGAAGGGAATCTCATCCAGACAGCCCACTGATACCTAGAATTATGATCATTTCACTTTAATATTGATGACATCAGTAAATAATAGACCCAGTTGGACCAAAAGTGTAAAATACCTTTATGTGAAAAACCATGTATGTGAAAAATTATTTCTTCCTGGCATTATCTTCACTAGAATTTAACAGGAGCATGATACCAATATCAGTAGAAATTCTACATGTTTTTCAATAATTTAGCTTCATTCTTTTACCTAATGTTGCAACATATTTTTGTCTGGAGATTTTTGTCTACTGTCTCCTAATACTTGCAAGCTTGTATTTCAGGATGAATTTGTTTCAAAACAGGACATAAAAATGCTCGTATAATTTGTAACTTTAACAATACTCAAGTTATTAGCTAGCAGCTAGTGAGCCCTTTTCATGCTAAATGTTAGTTTTAGTAATTTTTTTGGCCTTTCAGAGAAATGTGGAACTATATTTACTTTTCAATGGTACTCAAAAAAGCTTCTCCAAAGCTCATTATACTGTAAAAATTGCACCCATGTTACTTTCCTGAAGAATAGAGCTCATGTAAAAAAACCCAAAGTGGCACAAATAAGGAATGGGTACATTTACACACAATGTGTTACTATCTAACTGTTCCATATGCTTATTGTAATGTGTTGTCTTCTGTGTCTTTGAAAAAATAGTGCAATAATGTCTCAGGTTTCATCTCTGCATTTTTTATCAGCTTCTGAAGACTTTGAACTGATAATGCAGTAGTTCTAAAGTATTAATGAGTGAACACATATGTTCTGTGCTGTCCCTCTTACAAGAAAACCAAACATATACTTACCCCAAGTCCCCCACAAGGCAACAAGGAAAATAGTTTTTGAGACACGTTTCCTATACATTAAGGAAAAAAGAAACAATAAGCAAAATTTATCAAAATGCCATTTAAATACTCAAACAGTATTTCTTTACTCTTTACAGTAATTCATGTTTCATTATTACGCTATGAAAATGCCATATATTAGTATAAAAATAATCACAATACTTAGAAATCAAATCAGCCATGGGAAAGTTAAGGTACTGTTATGCAACAGTGACAAACCTTAACATTGGTAAGCAGTATTTTTAAAGGAATGTAGTGGTCAAATCTCCACAGAAAGTCACTCTGAACTAGGGTGACTAGTCATCCCGATATCTGTAGCTGATAAGCATCTTGTCTGAGCTAGTCACCTTAGCTTCTCCATCTGGTGGAGTGAGGCAGGCACCTCCACCCAGCCTAGATGACTGATGGGATGAATTATACTTGATAAATACCTGTTTCTTTTCACTGACAACTGAGGGAACCCTCATTAAACTTCCATGAAACTGATCCTTTCTTAAATTTGTCTCCCCAAAAGAGTTTCTCCTTTGAAAATTGCAGTCTTAGTCTTCTTATCTATGTAAAAATGGTGTTTTATTCGTTTACATACCGTCAATGAATGTATATATTGTTTTAGTATTATTCAGTAAATACATTATACTAAAGGAAACAAAGACTTAGTAAGCTCTAGAATCTAATTTCTAGCTAATTCTACTCTATACATTAGCCAATATGGGGTTTATCTTAATATTTATACTCACTTTTTATACATTTTGGGGTGGGGTTGCATTTTTTGTTTTAGTTTGGTTTTTTGTACTACTTAACTCACTGTTTATCTTGATAAGGACAATATGAAAATCGGGTAAGGATCTCAGGATTTGGTGCAGTTCCCATCCCAGTATGAAACCTGATCCTAAGGCAGCCGAGGAAGAGAACATGAGCTTTTCCCCTGCCGTATCACAGAACTGGCTTTGTAACTTTGCCATCTGGAGGAAACATTAGATAGTGAATCACTCGAGTTAACCTAGAGGAGACACCCATTGTTACGGAAGGGACAAACGCTGCAGTTACTCATGTTTAGCAGGTGCCAACGAAATGCATCAAGACAATCATCAGCCATCATCTTTGAAGAACAAGAGACAAGACTGCAAGGTCTGAGACTAAAAAAGTGCTTTGCACTTTGAGTAAAATCCAAGATGCATTTTTAATTGGCTTGAGGTCTTTGATCAGTTTGCACAGTGTGCCAGAGAAGACAAACAAAACCTCCTGTGGACCTACCAGGGGAAATGCCGGTGCAGCAGCTATACAGAGTATTCTCATACTGTGAGTCCTAATGGCCCCAGACAAGCAAGGAAATGTTGGCTGCACGAGATTGTCAGAGTAGAGGTACAGGTTGGAGTTTCCAGCACTCTTGCTAAGCAGGTCCAGGGACCAGTTTTTCACTTTTTACTGTGGGGAAGATGAAAAAATCTGGAGCAGGTAACTAGAAAATGAGTGCTGTTAAAGTGCCAGGGGACATTAATGGAATCATAAGCTGTAATTTGAGATAACAGAAGGGATTTTTAGATTACTGAATGACTAGGCCTTTTTTCTTAAATTCCATTGCAGAGTTGGGACATAGGAGACAACAGATGAATTCTCATTTACCTCCCTGCAGATGGGCACATTGTGCATGGTAAACACTATTAAAAACAACAAACACAAAGTAAAAGGAGAAAAGCAGATGGTTAGGAGGAACACTGAAATCAATCAAATGGTAGTACTAAAACAGGGGGAAAAAAGCATTTAAGCCTTTTCAGTGGATCAAGAAACTTTCCAGGATGCTCACTTCTTATTGGATGATATTAAAAAAAAGCAGTTAACAGACTCTGCAGAACAAGAAAAACATTGAGGTTTCATGAAAAGAACAGTGGGGAAAGGTTATACTAAGAGAAAGTGAGACCATCACTTGGCTAGCCTCACAAAAAGGAAAGAGCTCACAACACTCGGTCAGAAATTAAAATCGATAGCAAAAAGCTGAAAGTGAATTGAAGTGAGAATCTCCCATGATGTTTGAAGTTGATGTCCCAGAAGATATTGGGTTACTTCAAGGAAGGTAGAAGACAAAATTTAAATAACCAAACGTTTTTGGCTTTGCACTAGGGCAGAGTTTGTAGTCACCAGCAAATCACTTGAGATTCAGTATGACAGTTTACTGATAGAGCTAGAAATGATCCAAGATCTGTATTCTTAAATATCAGTGCACAAAGGCAGTAGAAGCTGCTTTGTCAAATTAGGTGCTGAGGCACGCATAGCTAACTGAGGTCAGATTCCTACAGAAGTCAAGGAAGCTGCTTAGGATGTTGACAGCTGGGGATGGGGAATCTGATGAACAGGAAAAATGATGGGCAAAAACTCACTTTCAAAAAAAAAAAAATTAAAAAGTGTGATCACTTTTAACCTGATTATTCTCAGTATCATCCCCCAAGAACAAAGCCATTTCTGTTAAGTGTTTATTTCTTCACTAACTTGAAGTTGCAATTGCATGGATGCTTTCTGAATGCATCTTTTAGTTGTACTCTAAATACTGACTCTCTGTCAGGAATGTGTTGACAGTATATTTCTCACTTTTACAAATTTTTAAAAATTGGAAACTTGACTTTTAGTAACACTCGCTTAATGACAGTTGGAGAAGTAAAAAGGAAGCAAATTTATAAGAACTATTTACTGTTCTTGAACTTAGTCAAAGAGATTTGTAAGATTGTATTCTGTCAGATGAAACCATAATGTGACGTGACACTTAGTCTGGATATTAGTTTCTTTTGTGTCAAGACAATTGTAGTGCAACATAACATGTTTAACACAACACACTAAAATAGATCAGTCAAAAGCTTAACTACACAATAGTGTAGAAGTTGAAGTGATTGGTTGGAACAGATGCATTTGTAGGCCCTGATGCAGGGAAAATAAAACCAAGAGTTCAAGCAAGTTTATACTTGTAGACCATTAGGAATAGGTGAACAAAGTAACTGTGCATAATCCTCACTGATATCAATAGTTTATAGTCATTTTGTTATGCAATCTTCCAGAACAGGGTTTTTTTTCTTGAACTGAGACACTGAAATAGGCATTTATTGACACGTAACACATTTCTAGCTGTAGTCGTACTTAAATTTCATTCCTTCGAGTGTTTCTTTTCTGTTTGAAAGGTACAGGAGATGCTTGTAAGGAAAAAAGAAAAAAAAAAAAAAAAAGAGATGATGTTCTTATTGATGACATTTTTTAAGAGAAATATTTTCTTTAGATTTTTCTTGTTTGGTACACATGAATTTCTGTACTATAACAAGATGTTAATTTTAATGTCAGGATTGGCTTGCTTCAACCACACTGAACTGGGGACAAGAAAAGGTGCACTGCATTTTGGAAGAATGCAAGAGACAATTAAGTTCCTTTATCAAAAAGTCTGGAAGCCCAAATGATTAGAGCTTCCAGCCAAAAAACAGGCACATGCAAAAGCATGTGAGAAGGGTGTTTTATTGATTGTTGTCTTGGTAAATGGCCATGTGAGATGCAGCAAGAAAACATCCTAGGAACAGAGACAGAAAAGGGCATTGAGCCAAGGCTACACTCATAATATATTCCAAGACTGTGATCTTGATATAAACTTAGAGAGTAAATGTTTTGGACTAAGTGTCTAATAAAAAAGGCAAAGAGTGTCAGGGAAAGAACTGTGGGTGAAGATATGTGTTTCTGAGATAAGCTAAACAAAGCTTTCTGCATTCTCTGTACAGCAGCAGAAACACAGTTAGGGTATCTGGGTCCATTCCTTTTTTCACCTTGTATCTGCAACTGCACACTGTATCCCAGATGCTGCTCAACCACTGAGATCCAAAATTGGAACAATATTTTATATAAATATATGTTAAATAATGTGAAAAATTGAATTAAATTCAGCAAACAAAAAAACATTAAATGCTTGACTGTATTAAAACATTTTGACAATGTTGATCAAAACAAATCAAAATGTTTCCAAATTTTAATTTTGCAGGAATTTAGAGCTTTTTCTTGGAAACACGTTTTTTCTTTTCTTTTAAAGGAGGATTTCCTACCTTAGAAATTCAGGCTCCTCAGAATCTGTTATACTATAAGTATTTTTCAGTTTTGAGATTGCCTTGGCTAAGAAGATGGACATACATAACATTGTGATCAAAAAATTTTTCTTAGCTACTCTTATGACTTACTGAAACAAGAGTCTGCCTTACAGAAGAAACACTTAGCATTAGTTTCCAAAGCATGTGTTACTAGAATTGTGGCAGCAATTTCTTCTGTTGGCCAGTGTTATTTTTGTTTGGGTTGGATTTCATTGCACTGGAAAAGCTCCAGATCTTAGAAAAAGAGTTATAAAAATAATTGAGAATTAGAATGTTGCATCCAGTGTGCTGGGATGCTACACTCATGGCAGAGCTCAATTTAATCCTACTGTTTTATTATAAAAGGCACCAGGCATTGGCTATGCATGAAGATATTTGACCTGAAAAACCTGTTGGTTTTCTGCTGATTTGTACACCCATAGTGGCATTTAATATTTTAATGTGTTTTCCCCTCCCGTTATGCAGAATATCATATCCTGTGTAATGGGAAGGCATTAAAATTCACTTATTAGCAAGACTTAGGCATGTTATCTGCAGTCAGCATGGTTGAGATAATTGAAATAAAGCAAATGAGAACAGCAAACAAGCAATTCTGACAAGCAAGTGTATCTTAAATTCCTGTTTTCAAATCAGAGAACACAAGGAGATAGAATTCAAAATTGCCATTGACCTCCAATGGAGAACAAATTACAGTAAAGGGTTAACACTGATGATTTTTGAAGCAAATGAGGAGAACTTCTATCACTGCTTTCCAACCCGTGCATTTTGCTAAACTGTATTTGGCTTCCATTGTAACATTCTCCTTCCACATAGCAATGCATTTGGAAAAAGTGAATTTTTGTCACACTGCTTGCCAAGTGTTTTAAACTGACACCAGCTATGACTAATGACAGTGCTGGAATGTGCTGTTCTCAGTAGAATAGAGGCCTGTACAGACCTAGGAGTTTCCTGGGGTCCAGCTTCTGTCTGTTCAGGGGGCTGGTGCCATACAGCAGTGAATGATGTTCAGAGTGAACCAGCTGTATTTCTTCCAGACTGGCTTTTCGACCTCGAATTCGCTGAAAGAAAACAGCAGAGGCCTACAATATTCCACTGACAATATTTAGGGAGAAAAAAAAAAAAAAAAAAGTAAAGCTCCAAAATAACATTTAGTATGATTAATAATGGGTTGAAATTGCGTCATGCAGGAATGTGACACTGATTTGTTTATTAAAGTAATGCTATATGAAAAACAAATGTGTGTGTGCTTTATCACAAAATGCCTCACTTAAGTCTTAGTAGAATTAACCTAATACAAGGTTTCACATCCAAGAAAAAGAAAAGATTCTGCCTCTTTTCTACATAATACATTAATAGACACAAACCAAAAGGTAAATATTTCTTAAGTAAGAAATCTGGCTAGGAATAGATCTAATTTAGAGAGCGAAAAATTATCCACACCTGTAAGCTGCAGATGTGTTTGGAATGAGAATTAGTGTTTCTTGCATTATTACCAGTGCTTGTGATTTATGCTGCTAGGAGGAATATGATCATAGTGAGGAGAGGCAAGGAGAAGAAGAAAATTAAAGTTTAAACACTTTAATAAAATATTTCTCTATAGTTTAAAGTTTTAATGTATGATTAATATCCGAGGATCATTTTTGCTGTTACACATGCTGACTCACTTACTTCCTTACGTTTTTGTAAGTGAAGTTTGTCTCTTTAACTGTTTTTCCAGCCTGTACTCACCCCATGTAAATCAGTGTTAAAAAATCTGAGATATCTCTCTACAAATCCATTGAAATATAATGAGTTTAGGAAGGGAGGAGGATAGGGAGGAAAAGATAAAACCAACACTTTCAACAGATCCATTCCTTGTATGTATTTGGAGTTACAGCTTGTCATAAATATATTTATTTATCTGTTTGTGCTAGTGCTGCACAGCTTTGGCAAACACAGCAACATGAACTAGATTTTGTTTAGGATTGGGTATAATAAACAGCACTGTCAACAAAGTTCTGCTCCCAAGATCAACTTTCCTGTTGATATTGGATAAAGTGGAGAGAAAACAGCTTGTTTTTAAGGTCTTGGACCCTGTTTGCAGATCTGGTCCTTATGAACACTTAGGGCAAAACCTCTCACAGATTAGACTGTGGATCTGTCCATCTCTCAAGGTCTACAGATAAACAGGTATAGAAGTTATCTAACTAAACCACCCTATTTTCAATTAGACTGATTAACATGTTACAGAAATGCCTATTAATTCCAGTTTTATTAGAGGTTAAGTTGCAATTCTTACTGTATCCAACACCTTTTCATACATATTGAAAAGCACCAACCTCTGCATTAAGACAAGAAAGCAATATTATGAATAGAAAATGTGCACTACAGAAGAAAGGAGCTGCCGGGGGATAGGGGAATTATGCACAATTTATATTGAGTTAAGCAGTGGCAATTTTTTCTGACTAATCAGGAAAAATATCCTAAGAGTTAGAGCTTGATGACTGTAGAAAAAGCTCCCCCTCAGGGAAATGGTGGAAGCCCTATTTCTTGCAGTGTTTAAAACTTGACTAGACACAGCAGTGGAAAGAACATTTTAGGGAATGATCCAAGAACTAAATGACTTAATAAACCCTTTTTCATCTCTAATTTCTTCAAGCCTCTCCCAGTCTCACATGAGAATTTGTAGCAGTGCACTCATATCCTTTTAACACAGAGTTGCACAATCAAAGTCAGCACATTATGTTACTTCATGGAGTCAGTAAACTGTGTAATGGTTCTTCTGGGTCAGATAAAATATTTTTCTTCACAAGTGAGGTGACTGGTAACATTTATTCCTTCATCCATTCTCATTAAGTTCTGTGTTTCTAACAAGCTACTTCAAAATCTATATACCCAATTCTCCACAGCAAAACTGGGAAGGGAGACTGACTTTCAGGACAGATAAATATATAAGAAAAGTAAAGAGGAATTTTATGAAGGTCCCATCAAAGACCCTTGAGCAAAAGACTCAGTCTGGTCATATATTTTCTACAAGTAATGCAAAAACTCTCAGAGATGTTTAAGAGTTAATTGTATGGCTTTTTTTTTTTAAGTGCTCTTAAATGCCATATTCCTTTAACTATAAAAACAGCTAGCCATTATTCTTACAATGGGGTGATCTGTGATATCAGGTCTGGAAGTGGTCTCCCAAAATGTTTTGCCAACAACGTAGTTACTACCAACATCACCAGTGAAATTCTCTAGGGCAGAAATAGGTTGTGCAGAAACAGGTTTGGTGCAGCAATCAAGTAACACCAAACAGGACACCCCACTCCAGACAGCTCTCAACAGTGAGGTCCTTGGAGTGCAGCCATCAGGCGGGGCAGGCAGAGCCCAGATCTGCTCTTTCTCCATGGCTTCTCCAGCCCTTCACCTTAAGCATCAACAAGTGCATTTACGCCCTAGATGTCAGGAGGAAAGGGAAGGGTAAACAGTGCACGTCTGTGCTGTTTCTGCATTCCCATCTCCTCATTTAATGTTCCTTTCATCCCATCCTTGCAGTATCTCTGCTTGTCAGGTCATTTTCATGAAAGTTAAAACCCCAGCCATCTAAGGCTCTACACAGAAGAAAAAAATTGCATTAAAAATTATCTGTAATAATTTCTAAGAATAGCCCTTCTCACACAATGATGTCAGCATTTAGCAGATCTACACAAGCATATGTCCTAAGTCTGTTGCCAGAGTCTGGAATCATGTAATTTCGGTTATGCAAAGTGATGGTTTCTGGCTCTCACTAGCACGAGTTATCAGACAACAGAACATATGCATTTGTATAACTTTACACATACACTTTTAGCCACATCTTTTTTTTATTTTGAAGTGTCTTTCTTAATTTTCATTGGCCATGGTAGTATCAAAACCATAAAATGTAGCAGAAAATTGGCATAAAGCCAATGAAAAAGGAGAAATAGCAGAGGAGAACATATGAACAGTATCTGTTTCATTCAGAGGAATTTGAACACTACATCCACCCATCTACTACATCTTTAGTAGAAGGCAAGTCATCCTTTTCTAATATGCATGACAATTTTTGTGGTGGCTTTGTCCTCTAACATATGCAGTTCCCTCATCAACAGAGACATTTATGTATCTCAGGAGAGCAAAATACTTGCACCTGAGTGCTTAAAAAAATCGGTCTAGTACTAGAAAGTTATTCTCCCCACAACAGGAAAATGCTTTCATCTTTCCCAGAATTTAAGGTCAAAGAAAACTGTCTAGTCTGGTCTTCTGTTTAAAATAGACCTTTAACGTTTCTCAAGGGTAACTTCTATTAACCCTGAAGATTTTGGTTAGACTTTCAGCAGACTAAACTCATGCACAGACAGAGATTCAAAAAGGCAAAGGTGATGTTGCCTGTTTCTCTCTGCTAAACTATCAGGAATTGTTTACATGGATTAAGCAATATTTCTCAGCGGGGTCTCTCTGAGTTATGTGTCCATTGCCTGTACTGCAGCTATTTGTATGGAAATTCCCTCAGGCTATCAAGTTTGTAAACAAGGTCTTCGGATTTTTTCCCACCTCTCTGAGATTTGTTATAGTTGTTAAATTTTCTATTTTTAAAAATACTGACAGATAGCATGCCTTTTGCCAGTCAGTATACCCACATTGCTTGCTCTCTCTCCCTCACTTGGGAATTGCAATCATAGCTCTGACACTCATGCACCCACGTAGAGATGCATTTATTCTCTTCATGTTGTTTTGGTCCTCCAGTGCCTAACCTGAATATGTTAAACACTCTAAAGATTTTTGCTCTTAAAAACAGAATAACTTTTCCTTTATTATTTAATCTTCAGTGGTAAATTGAGGCTCAAAGGGTGGAATTTTTTCATATATTTTGGTCTATGTGACCTGGCAGACTCAACTTTAAATTCTTTCCTTCTCTCCCCTTTGGTCCATCAGACGTGGACAGCAGGAGGTGTAAGATGCCTCCCTAATCCAGAAAACTACAAAAATTCAGATCAAATTCCAAGCTGAAAAGAAAAATGTTGCTGGACCACAGGAAGCAGAAGTGGGGGCACAAAGTGGGACCATGTCTACATTCTTCTTTTCTTTTCTAGATTTCTGTAGCCTAATGTCAGTCATGTGTGCATAAATTATGGCCCCAAAGGTTATGTAAATACTTCCTCTCCCTAGAACAAGTGGAAAGTAGACACCACCACCGAAACATAATTCAGTCCTTTTTTTGTCCCAAAGGTAGAGTGGCTAGGCATTGCTCTTTACCAAGGGAAAATGGCAAAAAAAAAAAAATATAATGGGTGTTTTTATGCCTATCTTTGAATCTTTTAGCTGCCCTGGTCTGCATTTGATAACTGTCTGTTCTACATTTGTCAGCTTTTAACAAACACTGAACAAGCATTTCAGTAAATATACACAAAATTTTAAACTAATGCAAAAATATTGTGTCTGGATTTTATTTTTCCAATGTGTATATACCAGTGCTATAAAAAAGTTCACTATGGGGGGGGTGGTGTGGTATGTGTGTGTGAATACTTCATTTTCCTGCCCCGGAATCAGTCAGGGACTTGTGTCTCAAATCTGGCTCTCAAGGGCAGGCCATGGTCTGAATGTGTTTCTCCCTTGTCTTGAGGAAGCTGATGGGGGAATTAATCTATCTGTTTGGAAAAGTGATATGATTAAAAAAAATAATCTGAAAGCTATACTAGTTTTGTCGATTTAGGAAAAATCCTCTAAACTGTTGTTTGAATAAGTAGTGTTCATGGCTAGAAAGACAAAATACAGTCTGCAGAAGCAAGTCCTCTTGGCTGTGTCTGCAGCAGTAAACTAAACAGTGCCAGGAAACATTCCCAGGCAGAGAAACACAATCATCTATATTATTAAATTGCTAAAGTGGTCCTTCACACCGTTTTGGCTGAGCAGCAGCTAGCACTCTCCCAAACAACTCCCAGACATGATTTGGTCACTGGCATGGGCCAAGAAGCATTCCTGGTAGTTTGAACATGGGCCTTTCCATGCCAGTTGGCTGCAGGGGTGGAGAACAGTCTCAGGCACATTTTATATTTTAGTAAAGACACAGCTTCAAGTACCCCATTCAAACCTTGTTGTGATTTTATCGAGTTATATTTTAAAAATACAATGGGGTAAATATGAGCAATATCTATAGGTAACGTATAAAGATAATTGATTAAGCTCAGATTAATCTACCTAAATTAATCTATGAACTGCAGCAAGCATGGTGTCAGCCTAGTATATATGACTTTCATCATCCTATACCCCGTTAGTGACAACGGTTCTCTGTATACTCGGCCAGATATCTCTCTTTTGCCAAAGGCCTTAGCTGTGTGAGAGGAGTTAATCCACACCACATGATTTAGGAAGCACATATAGCTCCCTGTTATAGATAACAAAGATTGTATAGATACAGGTTGTTCATTTTCATTAGGGTTTCTTGTTAAATTAAGAAAATAGGGAGGGCCCCCTGGCACAAGCCTGTGCATAAGGATACGCACATTGCAAAGTAACAAGATCTGAGCTACCTCTGACTGAACTACCTTTGATCCTAAAACTCCTCAGCAGAGAACGAGCGGGGCTGCAGTCCTCCTGTGGGACTACTGTTTTAGTCAGAGAGGAAAAAAGAAGGTTCACAGTTACTGCAGAGGATTTCCTAAGCGGCTGTTGCACATTTCTGTTCTTAAGCTGCTCTTTGGAGCAGTGGTGTATGAGGCAGTGCACGTGGCAAAACCTGACCAGTGATCTCCCCACTCCTTCTAACAAAAACTGTGGGAAATTACACTGAGAAATTGTATTAAGAAATACTAATGTCCATGAGGGGGCATTCAGAATTCAGCAGAAAAGACAGTGCAGTTGCCCATGATGCTTTGACTGTGCATCCTCAGTGTGGTATGTTCCGGAATGCAGCTTAAATGGTGGCCTTTTATATTTTGATAATGAAAAAAACCTCCTTTAGTGACACAAGGTATCTATTCAGCTGAGTGACTTTCCTGAAGAACCAGAGCACCAATTAATTGTATCACTGTAGCCTTCCTTATTTTGGAAAGTGAGCAGTTTTAAGGACTTGTTTGATGTCAGGCAAGTGCTAGATAATGTAGTGAAGCAAAGGACAGATTGCATCACCAAATGTGATCTTGTCTTTAGCTACATAAGAGGATCTAAATAAACACCAGATCTGCAAATCAGCTTCACACTGAGATTCCTCAGTTTTATCATCGGTTTGCATTTTGACAGCTCATTTCACATTCCAGCCTTATTTCAAAGCACACAATTGGAGTCAAAATTAGCTGAATGCTGTTCAACATGAAGTGACTTATTTCCTCTCTGCCCCCTCACTGGATTTTACAAGTCCTAATAGGCTGTATTTCAGTTTTTGAAATTGAAATTTGTCGAATTGCAAGAGGAAATGTTAAATCTTTCAGGAAATCCTTGGACTGCATGCACCTCAGACTAACATATACCACTTTTTCATTTTTCACCTTTTGCTGATCCACACAATTTACTGTTCATCAATATCTGTTTGTTACTGGAGAAAGCAGTACATAAGAAAAGCGCACTGCATTTTCTTATTTTCTCTCTCTCTTGTCTTTTCTTGATAATATTGAGTCCTGAGTCAAGAAGGTAACTAGGCTTTATTTTAGTAAAGCACTCAGTTGCGTGTTTAACTTGCTCTTGAACTATGTGATCGCACCAGTGAAACCACTGATGTGATACGTGGCCTTAAGGGCCTTGCTGAAAGTCTTCTTGCAGAGTGAAAAAATTATCTGAGCTAAAAAAAAAGAATTAGCCTGTTAGAGTGCTGCCATCTAGTTAGATGAGTGTATACAACAAATCCATTTGCAGTGCTTGCAATATCTCACTGCCCAGTATGCTGGGCTGCCTGCAGAAAGTCTTCATGGACAGTCACCAGATCAAAGGGATCTATTGAACCAGTTCCTTTGGGTTTGTAAAAACATATGCATATAAAGGAAATTAATTAAAGACAACAGAGCATACAAGCCCTGGAAATTTTGGGATCCTGCAAAACATAAACAAATTTGTGCTGAACTTTGTTAACTTGTGCTGCAGTGCCATAAGCATCCGCAATTGCCACAGGCTTCTGCAGAAGCTGACAGTGCTGCACAGCTCATAGGAAACAGGGAATGGTACAAAAAGGCTATTTTTAACTAACGCAAATCATATATGAACCTCACAGCCCGTGTTTGATTTAAGCATGTTTGGAGGTAAATCAAAGCAGAAGAAAATTACACATTTGCTCTGATACTGCCTAGAAAATTGTGCTTGAATGTCTTAGTGTTTCACATGGGACCTGTTATATACCAGGCAAATGAAAATGCTATGAAAACAGACTTTAAAGTCTGAAATAAGACAAGGTGCAATATGCTTATGGAGTGAAACAAACTATGTTAAAAAACAATGTCCTATGCCACAGAAATAAAATCCTTAGCTGTTTGAAAAGTTAAGAACTGTGTTATTGGAAGGACTGCAATTGCTGTTTGACTACTGCTTGTATACCTTCTAAAAGGGAGGAATAATCATGTCTGGGTAAATGACTCTGTGTAAATTCTTTATTTTCTGATTGGGAAGTGTCCTTTCCTATAATGTATTATTTTAGTGTTGTCAGTTAAGACCAAATAATTCCTAAGACAAATTAATCTCTTATTATAGAAGTAAGACACATTTAGCATTTAATAGATTTGACATTAACAAGTCAGGTATCTGGTCTTAACTCTTAATTACCTCGCACTTGTTTAGCAACCCAGTTTCTTGCAGCCTTGACCAGATGCTTTGGATTCTTCCAGCATGTTCAGGGTGATTAGCATAGTTCCCACACATACACTGGTGCTTCAGCATCAGACTGTCATACACAACACCTTGAGCACAAAGACAGCACAATGAGAAATAGTAAGTGAAAAAAATGCAAATTATATTGTTCCATGTCATGCATACCATAGCAAAACTGGATTTTATTTGACAATTAGAGCAAGATGAAAATCACAGAGTCGTTTAGGCTGGAAAAGACCTCCAGGATCATCAAGTCCAACCTTTGACCAATCTCCGCCTTGTCAACTACACCATGGCACTAAGTGCCATGTCCAGTCATTTCTTGAAGACCTCCAGGGTTGGTGACTCCACCACCTCCCTGGGCAGCCTATTCCAATGCCTGACAACCCTTACTGTGAAGAAATTCTTCCTGATGTCCAACCTGACTGTCTGCTAGCATAACCTGACACCATTTCCTCTTGTTATGTCTCTGGTTGCCTGGGAGAAGAGACCAACTCCCACCTGGCTACAACCTCCTTTCAGGTAGTTGTAGAGAGCAATAAGGTCTCCCCTGAGCTTCCTTTTCTCTAGGTTAAACAACCTAGGCTCCTTCAGCCACTCCTCATATGACTTACTCTCTTTGTTGCCCTTCTCTGGACCCAAATTCCTCTTTCTTTTTTGAGACTCTGAATTTTGATTTACAAGGCATATCTTGTGATTCCAATAAGGCAAAAATAATTCTCAATAAACAATATTAATAAATACAATTAAGTGTAAAGGAGAAAGGAAACGGGGTAGTGTCTTGTTAAAGCTTTTATGGCTAGGAAAAAGTCAGTCATTACTGAATCACTTGTTTTCTCTTTCTCTAATGGGCAAGCTTAGTTGAATCTGTTAACCTATATATAACAAGAAAATGTTATATATTTATAGCAGTGTAGGGAAAATAATTCAGTAAAACCTTTTAAAATAAATTTTGAAATGGCAATGCCACTCTGCATTTGTACTGCTTAACTAATACTATATTAATTCCAGATCTCAAAGCATATCAAATGAAAGTTTCAGAGACTTGAAACAGTGGCAGCTAGAGTCCTTTTTTATTAAACGAAAAGTTCCACTCATTACTCAATTAGGACCAAATCCTGTTGTTTGACCGCAATGCGACGTACCTTTTGAATTTTCTACGGTCATTTATTCAAGGACAGAACAGCTTTATACAAAACAGCTATCAGTATCACATTGCTCTGTAGCTGCATATTGGGAGCCAAAGAGAAATTTTAGTGAGTAGGCTCAAGCTAAATTCAATTTTCAAGGCTTTCAAACCAAGTCTGAAACACTGAAAAGTTATTTTCTTTATTTACTTGTTGCTAGTATTTCCTTAGATGTGTCTGGAACAACAATTATTTTCCTTACCCCGTGGACCATTTTCATTTGGGAAATATTTGGATTTTTCTTCCCCTCACAGTTGAAAGGGCAATTTCTGCAAGCTGCAATATTTGGTATTCAAAACCTCCTCCTTATGTGCCACCACTACTGGGGATGCCAACACAGTTCTGGGAAAACTGTGTTTGCCTGCTACTGAAAAGTCAGCCAGTGTAGAAAACACAAAATTAAAGTCTAGGTTCAACAACATGCCAAATACCACCTTTATTTATCATTGTTCTTGAATGGATATTGAACATCAATAAAGTCTTTAAAAGCTCTACTGAATAAGAGTCTGTATACATTGCGGGCAATTCAAAGTTAAGGTTCTGAGATAATTCAGTTAGAAGCCAGCCAGAAATTATGCTGCTCGAGAAATATTTATGCTGCCATGTTTCTTAGCTCATGCACTTCAGAACTGATCCTTTGGGATCTTGCTATTTAAGCCAAAATGATAGTACAACAATTATGTTTAGCATAAGGAGCATGCAAACATAGTATCTAAGTGCAGCATTACTAAGTTTATGCTAAATTATTATCTATTGAACATAATAGTTCATTAGCAATAAATTCTTGTTTACTTTCTTGTTTTCCTTTAAAGAAAAAAAAAAAGGACAACCAGTGGAAATCTGGAGCTAATAAACTAATGCAGCTTAAAATATCTGCTGGCATTCTCAAAGTAGTTAATAATTTCCCTCCTCTGCAGTGCTTTGCTGCTTTATCATGAGGTCTTGTAAGTTGTTTGGAAGTATGCACACAAATAAGTGCGTGCTCACATACCTCACTTTTCTTTTCTTGGCACTCAGAGTTTTAACTTCTACAGTCTGTTGTCTACCCATATTGTAGTTTGGGTAGATAAGAAAACGTTTCCTCCCTTCCCTCTGACCAACAGAGATGTTCAGATGCTAAATGTACATGCATCGGGACTTTCAGAAACTTTTAGGCAGAGCAGACAGTTACAGCAAATGGATTTGAATGGAAACACTTGTTAAACAGTAACAAAATTAGTGGAAAGTTGAAAGTGTCTCCTACCTGCCATTCTTTCAATGCATTTTTTAATTTTAATTATTTGAATAGTCCAAATGGCAGTTAATAGAAATAATATATGTATATTACTATGTAATTGTTACACAGAATTGAGTGTAACAGTGACACTTTTTGATTACCTATAGCAGGGTTGCAACCAATTTTGAAGTGAAACACTGAAACAGTATATTCAGGATGCCTCCCCTGGTTGACAGAAATACAAACATCCCTTTCTTAGTGCATATGTATTTTTCCCAAAATAAAATATAACTAAAAATGTAATTTTATTGTACATAGGTTATTTTGTCTAAATCAAAAATCAGTTTAGTAGGGTCGGGTCAGTATTACATGGCAGAATCATCTGCTCCAAACTTAATTACTAAGATATTCTCACCAACGAGTGTAAAATTTATTTCTAGAAGGATTAATTCACTTATGAAAAGACTGGAATATATGTTTTCATGTATTTGCAAGCATTTTAATTGGTTTAGGATGTGCAAGTGATTCAGATGTGTGATGTGTGGCTGCTGGTCATACAGCACATGTGCTTGATGCAATACCAGAATGCAGCATTAGAGCTTACTGCTAAAAATAGCCTATAGGATTTCCCTGACAGGATTCAGCCAATAATCTCCCCCCCACCACAAAAAAAAAAAAAAAAAAAAAAGGAGGAGGGAGGCAACTGTTTTCAATTGCAGACTGCTGTGAAATATTAATAAAATATGGTTATTCTGTCTCTCCAGAACAAATGCCTGTAGCCAGATTCTGCTCTCAGATTCCTTGTGTAAATCTGAGCAGCTCCACTGAGACTGGTGGATTTATTCTGGATTTACACCAATATTAGTGAGGTCAGAATGTGGCCCTGATGACAGATGGGAATGGTGCCACCAATGAACCATATAATGATAGAGGACACAGGACAAAAGAAACTGAATTTGCATTCAGTCAGTAAAAACTAAGGTTTTCCTAGTGGGGACTCCCTAACACTCATTCATTTCCAAAATACTTTATTTGGGTCAGCTTCTTTTAATAATATTTTAAACAGAGGGGAGAGCAAGAGACCTAAAAATCATTGGCTAACAGCATGTTTTGAAGAAGATTAATTGCCCTGGAGAACAACAGTACCAATAAGAAAACCCAAGGGAAGAATATCTAATAAATTATTCCGAAGAAAAATCTGAACTAAATAATGTCAAATATTCAGTGAACTGTTTAAATGAAAATTAAGTATACTATTTTTTTGTATATATACTTTTTTTCCCATCTTTAACTCATTATCTTGTGCATATACTGTGTATATATAGCTTAACTGTCTCACAACAATCACCATTCTAATTCCCTTCAGGTATTTGGCTAAATCTCATGATTCACAACAATACAGGCTCACTTTGATGCCCCTGTAATAATCTGCCACAACTGTTTTCCTGCTACCTATTTTGAGATTAATTTCTAGAGTCTGAATTTGACCTCACTTTATGGTGTACTAGAATTTTCTCCCTTTCCACCCACCCATTCCTTCCTTCCATGCTTTTAAAAATGGTAGTGTTGCAATTGCTGTGGACAAATGCTGATTGCATCCTGTGCTCTTTTAAGGGAGAAAATCACAGAACCACAGGACAGCTCAGGTTGGCAGGGACCTCCAGAGGTCTGTAGTTCAACTCTGCTCAGAGCAGATCAGTACTGTGATCAGACCAGGTTGCTCAAGACTTTTATCCTAAAGGATTTTGGAAAGGCTGGATAGTGCTAGAGCACTATCCAGATCCAGGAAATATTATGCACAAAAAAAGCCATTCTATACCATAACATACCATGTGTTAATAATACCCAGATTGATCTGTTTATTTACAGAAACTGTATAGAACTGTTAATGTTGCAAAGTCTCTGTTCATTGTCACTCCAAAGGTGTGAATCTCATAACCTAGAAAATAGCTCTATTTTCAACGTACTCAGAGGCTGCAGTGATAAAGCTTTTGTATCTGTAAGTCTGTAAGCTCGGGCACATGTCAGGGAAAGAGATTTCTTGAAGCAGAAACAAAAGGCTTAATTGTAATTGCAGAGGTATGTGCTCTGTTGGAGCTGGTCCATCAGCCAGGGGGTACTGGCTGTTAGCATAGATACAGCTTGGAACCAGCTACAGCATTGCATTGTCTTCAGCCAATATCTAGAGGATATGAGAGAAATTAGGGTACAGAGCAGAAGTGGAGAAGCAGAACCATAAAGTTGTAGGGCAGGTGAAAATAGGAGGGTGTTGGTTTTTTTTGCAGTAATGAGTAGAGATGATTATCTTGAAAGAGCAGTGGAGAGTGAAAAAAGATTCAATAAAAGGAAAACAAGGCTTCAAGACAAAGATGTTTCAGATTTGGAGAAAGGAATTTAGTGAAGGACTGAGAATCTCTGTTGGAGTAAGATGGGGGGTTTTCTCTCTGTTCTCTATTCTGGTGTGGTTCATTTAGCAATGTTTTACTGAAAGGGTAAGATTAGACTCTCTGCCTAATCTTAATACACCCTGACTGCACATGCACTGTCTGCATTTCTGAGCTTGACGGCTCCTTCAGCCAGATGTGTCTGGAACAACATCTTTGTTGTGTCAGATTACAAGCCAGGGATGTCCAATTCCCACCATCTCCACTCAGTGTTTGTCCTACATAATTTCATTCCTTGCCTTATTCTTCCATCTCAGCTTTGCATCTTCTGTCTTGGATAGTTCTTGATGCCATGAGTCCACATATCTACGTAACCCCCTTGACCCGCATCCCATTATAGAGGATTATAAAGGGAGATGTCAGTAAACCTTAGCAATGAGACTGAAACAGCAGCCTTTACATTTGTAACTTCATTCGACTTTTTCAGTAGAACTGCAGATTTTTGAATGGAACAGTGAAGCCTACACACAGTGAGCTCACTTTTGGTGTGCTCTGTGAATCTCTTAAAATGAGTTTACAATGTTTTGGGGACTCTATGAACCACAACTAGAAAAACAGTGGCCTGGTTTAACAATCCTGTCTATAAACAGCTGTTCTTTTTTCAGAAACCCATGGAAAGTGAATTAGTATGTTCCTTTCTGTACAATCCAAATGTTTGTTATCCAACAAGTAATAACAAATTTTTGCTTTCCAAGTTCACATTCTTATTGGAAAGATGGGAGAACATAGTGTCTCACAGAGTCATATACATTGCCAGTTAAGGACTCCATCCTACATCAGTCCATGGGCATGGCCTGAAAATCTGTAAACTTTCAGGGCATGGCAAGTTCTGACAGCTGATGTGAAGGAATTAATACTTCTGGCATAAACATTCACAAACAAGAACTCCAAGTATTTATTTTCCCTTTTTTTTGTGCACAAAATGCATCTTAACTTCGAACCGTGCTCTAGTGTTATACTGACATTCAGGCTTTTAAGGAGATGGACCTTCATGCAAAGTTAGATTACCCATAATAAGAAATGAGGTTTCTGTGGTCATCTTTTTTTCCTTTGACTGAAGCTTTTTGGGGTTCCAGTCACTTTGCTTTGGACAGCCCAAGAGGTGCTCCCTGAGTGATTGGAATGCCCAGGTCCTGACTGTAAAACCTGTCTCTGTAGCCTCCACACAACCATTGAAAGATGCAGAAGTTGTATCCAACATCACCTAGTCATTCCTACAGCTTTGCTATTTCTGTAGAGAGAGCGACCTTACAGCAGAGACTGACTTGTCAAATGAAGACATTGAGAATTATATTGCAGCTTTCCTTCTTACTGGTGGTCTTTCTTCAACTTATTGGTGGTCTCTTTACAAAACAGGAAACGAGAACACCAAGAAAAGAACCAGAGAATAGGGAAATTAAAGAAAAGCTACAAATGACTTAAAGGCACCAAAAATGCACCTGTTGCTCTGTTGCCAGAGTCAGTCAATGACAGTAATTTATGACTGTGTGAATATTAACCCTGTGATTTATCAGCTGCACTGGTTGAGTTGGTGCCAGTATAGCATCATAAAACAGAGGAGCAGTACGGCTAAAACTGAACTCATTGCTGCAGGAGGTATTTGAGGCATTTAAGTCTGTTGATCCCACATGAACAAATGCATTTGCCCTGCCTATTAAAAGCAGTCTTTAGGGAATCCTACCAGTCGTGTAGACATGCTGGCTGGGCTGGTCCGTGTCTGGGTGAGGTAATGTGGAATCAGTGGGGGAAGATGGGGTCCCGGACACCGGTTGATGTTTATCTAATCCTGCCATGCCAACTGTAGCCATCTGAGCCTGGTAGATTTGCAACTGGTGGACATGCCGATGTGCCAGGAACTCCTGTTTCCAAGAAAACAGCACAGTAGAAAGAAATGTGAGACGGGATCAAGTAAGACACTGAAGGAAACATGTCAACAAATTAAGTTCATTAGGTCAGGGCTGTAATAAACAGTGTGGACCCCCACCCCCCAACTTGCACCTAAGCCCCAGTCAATAAATCCATTCAACAGATGTTTTCACACTGACAATGTGGGTTGCTAATTTTGCTGGAGAGTAGCTGATGGCAAGCAACCTGTCAGTTCTCCCTCACAGAAAAGATGGTTTAACATGCAAAAGCTTATAAAAGACAGGGATTTTTCTAATATATTGAATACATAATATGATGTTAGAATATGCATTTTATGATCCTACAGAAACAAATTTTAAATTTTCCCACAGCACTGTAAGTGAAAAGTGGCTCTCTTACTACTCAGTACCAAAGGAGCAACTGTGAACCAAGCTTCTAGAGAGGACTCAGTTCCCAGAGCTCCTTGGAAAGTGGGAACAATTTGCATCTAAGTTTTCACAAACCATTTAGAAATTCTGGAATTGTTACATGAGATCCCACTTAGGAACCATCTTTTTTTGTCATAACTGCTGCTGGCTGTAGGCAGTGCAAAACTCTTCAGGGAAGACAGGCAGGTGTGAAAAGACTGTGACAGAGCAGAAAGGAAGATTTTCTCCTCTGTTTTGTTTGTCAACAAATAATCACTTTTGCTGACATGACAAAGGCTGAAACCCTGCTGAAGCCAGTAGAAACCTTGGCATTCACTCACTCCAGAGAGTAGGATTGCTTTCCAAGCCCTCTTCTCTCTGCTTTTCATTTTTGCGCTTATAGTCCTAGACCCTCAACAGAAGATGAGTGCAAGAGAGAGATTTCCGAACTACTTAATATGAATTCAGTTAAAATTCACACTTTTGTCTTACAACTGCAGGCTCTGTTTATCCTTACCTGGGCTCATTATACATATATGCAGGCATATATAGATGTATATGTGTATTTATGTATGTAGATGTATATATATATATATATATATATATATGTGTCTTTTTTGTGTTGTTGGGTGGTTGGTTGTTTTTTTTTGTTTTTTTTGTTTTTTTTTTTAATCTCAGTAACATTTAGCAGTGCTGTATGTTGTTGCTTTGGACAGCACTCGGAGGCCTGGCCTGGCCAAGGAGGCATTGCTGGCTGCTCAGAGAGGTGAAGCTGAGTTCAGGGTGTGTGGGAAGGCAGGTGGGAGTACCCAGGAGTATCCCAGCCCCTCACGCGCTGCAAAATAAATCGACAGCTAATGGGATGTGGGAATGTCTACCCTGCATGTAATAAGAGTCCTTTATGCAAACAAGTGTTCATCAATAACAGCTGAAATGAGAACAAATGCTTTAAAAGGCAGCCTCAAAACCCACATTAATATCTGGGGTCACCACTTCAGTGAAAAGACATAAGGTCATGGGAAGGGTAAATCACCTGGGACCTTATCATAAGTGACTAAAGAAAGAAAGAAAATATGAGTAAGCGAAAAGAGGTTTTACAATAATTATCTTGGTTTGGAGTCATTGAACCATTTCCCTCTCTTAAAATACAATCCTCAACTTTTCCTGTTGCTTTTTTAATGTATATACTGTTATATACTCCAGGAAGTATCTCTTTTGTCCTCGCAGTCCCTTGTGTAACCTTTGCTGGGAGTACCTGTGATTGGAGAGAAGCGAAGAATGCAAGGACGCTATAGTGTTGAATATTTTCCCTATGGAGAACAGAAGAAGATATATTCCTTTGTGAGAATTTAGCATTCATTTTCCTCAGTGCTGGCTTTAGTGGTCAATAAAGGAAGCACAGGAGGCATTTTGCTATCTGTGGCATGATTACTTCCTGCATCCTAGGATCAAGTGGTGGCAGCAGCACTGTCTCTCTGATGCTTGTGTATTCACAGTCTCCTGCTTACTCTTTTAAACTGTTGACTGAGCAGTTTGGAATAAGTCAAACTCCTACCTGCAGGAGCCATTCATCACATAGAACATTACTGCCGTTAAGGAAATCAGCAGAAAACTGTTATTTCTGCTGCTCTCCTCAACCTCAGAGGTTGCCTTCACTGCGTCAATTGAATAGCTGGTGTCTGTGTAGTGCTTTGAGCAAGGGGATTTTTGATATTGCCTTTCAGTGGTCACACTAACTGTTGATAATTCATTGCGTTCACTTTTCTGATAATTACTGGAGTACGGAAGAAAAAAGGGTTTGTTCCCTGTTGGAATGCTCTTCAAACTAGTAAGGGTGCATCAGTGGATTCTGGCTTTCTTCATTAAACAGTATTACTTAAATATAATTCTTAAAGAAGTCTTGGAAATTCAGATACCAGTGAGGGCGGACTGATGCTGTGCACAAATGTTTCCGTTTGGACTTTTCTTAGTGCTGATTGACCCTGAGGCTTTAGAGCTGCCTCTTTTACTTTCAGTCCTGAACTTCACTTGTACTATACCTGCACATTTTTTTTCCAGTGAAGCTGTAAGTTTGCCATTCATTTGATATCTAAAATGTAATCTTTCCAGGTCTCTGATTTAAAGTCAGTTTAAGTGGGGTTTTTGTGCGGTGTCTTGAGGAATAAAAAAAAGTCTGGAACACCACAAAACATAGATAACATGGGAAGATGTTCCTATCTTTGTTTCTAAAATGATCACGTTTGTGTCTATGTAGGCAATAGAAACACTATCTTTCATGCGTATAAACAAATCAAGGTAATTTTTTTTAATGCTAATCAGCCTGTGTGAACATCACCTAAACCAGACAGCTGTCTATTTCAACAATTTGTCAGAGACCAGGAAGACAGCCTGTTCTTGCTCTTCTGTTTTTTGGTTAAATTGTGTTTTGTTTATATCATTCTCCCCTCCTCAAATGAAACCAGATGCATCCTGAGTATTTAACACATGTTTATCAACCTAATCAGCTCCGGGAAGGAGAAGAAATATGTGGAGAGTTCAATGAAAAGTTGTATGACACCTGCTTTAATTTCTGAGGTCACAGAAAATTGTTTGCGCGTGAAAATCTTTTAAAATTTGGTAAGAGTACAGTAGTTTGTCTCACCAAGCTTACATTGAGGCTTGTGTTCTTCGGTGACTTCCAGATGCTTTAAATGTCATTTTAAAAACCCTATGCATCAGAAAGTTTAGACTTGTTTAGATTTTAGTCGAAGTTTTACACTAACTTCCTGATCAGGTTTCATTTTACAGACAACAGGCGCTCATGAAATACATATATTTTTTCCAGCCACCTACATATTTCTGCTGTTAGCATTGCATATACTCTGTATCACACAGGCAAAGGTTGTATGGATTAATGCAATGAGTAATGTGGATAATCAACACGCTTGTCTGGCTCCTCAAATGCCCACCTGGCCTCTGGAAGGGATTAAAGCAACACAATGAATTCATCTTCAGGTTTTATGTGCTACAGCCCTGCAAACACATGTCTATCTCTCCAGCAATATGACAAAAGCAGTATTTGCACATCTGCAGGGCTAGTGATTTGTGTGAATATATTTGGAGCATTTCTTAGGTAACCCGAGCCCTGTCTGCCCGGCATGGAGCCTGCTAGTTCCAGGTGCCTGAGATTAGTTTATTAGTAGAGTCAGGCAATTAGGGCCTGTGCTGGAGCTAGTGAAGGGCCATTCATCGTCTTCCCCAGAAATCAGCCCAGGCCCTCAGTAATTATTTTGAGGAGGATTATTAGAATCTTTATCTAAGGAGAAGATGAGCCTTTTGGAAGCATGGGAGGTAAATATTTGTTGTTCTCCTAGTATTAGTGTAAGGCTTGTTTAGCAGGAGTTGGAATGAATTTGGGTTTGTGACAATACTCCTTTCATGTAGATGGCTGATTTGTACATATTGGGGTTTAACATTTTGTTAATTCTAAGAATGTTAATGAGAGCTATTTCCATGTTTCTACTGGCTGTGCATTCTGTTGTATTATTAGATGGTCTATGTTGGATGATAAAGCATAGGTGAATTGTCTATGAATTGGTGCTCCTTCAAGCTATTATGTTTTGTGCAGAGAAAAAATGTGGGGTTCATTCAAAAACTTTTCTTGCCTCTCGACAGTCTGTTTTTTAATGTAATTGGGTATGTTAATATTTAGTTTAATCACAGCTAAGTAAATCCCAGGATTTGTATGTCTGTGGCATAATCCTTGGTGTGTATGGGCATATGCAACACCTCTCTTCAAGGTTTGTGCTTTGGCTTTTTTTCATTGTGGTAGAAAACATTTTTCTCCTAGGAATAGCGAGTTCTGAATTTCTTAATAACAAGATTACTACTTATGGTGTCTCATATGTTTGTGGCCAGGTTTATAGCCCTCTGTTGTTGTGCCTCTGCTGTGTTCTGCTGAAGTATGAAGTGTGTGCTAGTGTCTATTAACTGTTAAAAGTCATTCATGTTTTGCCCATCCTGCCCTCCTCTCCCAAAAGACCTTCAGTACTACTAACCTTACAAAGTTTTTCCTACGAAAGCATTTTTGGTGGTCTGTTTGCTAATTTCCACATTGTTTTCAGAAAATTACCCAATTTCCTGGACGGGGAAAAATACACACATGCACTGCAGAAAGTTTTGCCCTAGGTAGGATGAAAACAAGATCTGCTGCCTTCCAGACCTGTAATTCCTCTATCTTCTTCTGAAAGGTATTTCTTATACCTGCTCTGCTGCCTTCTCTCATCCCATGGCTCCTGTTGAAAGCCCTACTCCTTAGCCCTGTCGAGACCCCTGTAGCAAGATGGACAGAGGAAATTCAGATCCTGCCACTTGTCCTCTCTACCACCCTACTTGGCTTCCTACCTTCCCAGTGCAGTTGTAGCTGAATGCACCCAGGGGATGTCCAGGCCAGCCAGTGGCTGCATCCAGTGAAATGGCCTCTGCTTGCAGCAAACAGAGCTCAAAGTCTCAATCAGCAAAAAATTCTGGGCACTCAGAAACTTCTCATTCAGTTCAGATGTAGGTAGTTAACAGTTCTTCAGAAATCACGGATCTCATCCAATATATCAATTGGTTTGACCTTGGTTATCCTCAGAAGTGACAGAAAAAACATAGAAAGCAAAGAATTCCTGTACAATGGAGTATTGGGACAAAAAAAACGTAGGTAAACAAAAATTTTAGCAATATTAACTCAGGAATTTTGTGAAATACTATTCTACCTACTGTCTTCAAACAAAACTATAACTAGTTGCCCTCAGGAACTGAGCAAAAATATGTCCTGAGATCTTTTGAAAATACTTGCATGAAAAAGTGTGAAAGTGCAGGAATGGCCTATCTCCATCAATCTATACAACCTAAAATAAAAATTAGCCTGAGATATCCCTGAAAATGAATATGTTGAGAGATCTTTTGAACTGCTCTGTCACTGAAAGAAAACACATCACCAAGAAACTCTACCAGTACTATTTTCGATAAAACCACATGTAAAGCCGCAAACTTCCATGGTCATCTCTTTCAAAAAAAACCCAGTATCACCATCTGAAATATAGTCAACCACAAATTCAGAATCAGCATTTTTACGGAGAGTAAATAAATTGCAAGTATGGATACAGATACATAGATTGAATAGGTAGAAATGGGTTTAGAGCAAGCAAAAGCATTGCCAGAAGGAAAGAGGGCAGTTACCCTTAAGGCATCTCAGTATAGTAGATCACATATTATCAGGGTGTTTATAGAATTTGGATTTCTCTTGCTGTAATCCAAGGAAAACAGTGTTGACTAGAAAATGCGTAAACAGAAATGAAGTCTTATCAACTTATCAACACTGAGTATTAGGTGCAGATACAGAATGGTGGGATGAAAGATGTACCCCAGAACTGCCTAGAGTCCCAGGCAGAGATTTGCCTTGGGCAGCAACCTGCTCCTCACAGCAAAACAACCCTGTGCCCTCTGCCTTCCCCTTGCCTTCTGGAGGACTGTGGAATGGTTTATTCCAGCTGCTGCCAAGGTAGAGCTTAGTACTTGGCGTGGCCCTCCTGCAGTGACTGCCCAGGGCATGATCACAACCCTCAACCAGTTTTGGTTTTCCCCTTTGTTTCTGGAGCAGCAAAACTGTTGCTACAGAGGTCTCTGCCCCTCTCCTGCCATCCTTCCCCTCTAAGGCAGGACACCTTTGGGGTGGCAAAACATGTTATTAAAATTACAATACTTTTGTCTAGTGGATCAAGAAATAAGGGAAGAGCAAACTCTTAATGGACTGACCAGAGGGTGCTCCTTCAAGACACGTAGGAAAAGATTCTTTCCTGACATTAGGTTGCATGGCTAAATATGCAAGTCAGGGCGGGGTCACAGGGTTATAGGACCTCTGGCTGTAGGACGTAACAACACGGTCAGGACCCTACCTTTTACCTCTACTCTTGCACAGGGAGGTGGATGGGTTGCTGACCTGTGGTTTTGAAAGGAGAGAGGGTAAAAATTACCTCTCTTGGATGGAGAGTTTCCAAAAGTGTGAGCACCTATAGATGATCCATGCTGGTTCAATACAGGTGAGGAATCAAGATGGCCACATGGGCTGAGAAGTTTTCAGCTATCTTTGTGAAGAATAGGAAAGAATATGATCCAAGCAATCATTATGCTGAAGTTTGGCATGATTAAGAAGAAAGGAGTGATGGGAGTTACAGAAAGGAAGGCCCTAAAGACAGAGCACTTTCTACCAGAGGGAAATTCCAGGAGTCTGGCTGAGCTGCTGGTTTCACTCCTGGTTCCTGCTCCTGTGAGACCTGCCTTCTCTGCTCCTGACATTGTCAGGTACTTGACTTCTGTCACTCCTGCTAAAGTGCTGACTATATTGTGTTCACAGCACACATCCAAAGAAAATGCAGCACCTTCTCCAAAGCTTGCACTCCTGGCTAAATCTTTTCTTCACTTTCTGACTTCTACATGAATGTATAAATGATTGGGGATACAATGAAGGGGAAAAATAGACTATCTGAACATCCTATTTATTTTTTTTTCCAATAAAACATCTTTAGAGGATTTTTTTTTTTTACTTTGTTGCTTTTACTAGAAAAACTACGAGTTTCCTGAAGTCATTTGGTGCTTTCCAAAAATGAATACAGAGAAGTGCAGAAATGAATGCCAAAGGGAAAATACAATTGTACACATCTCTCCCTAACTTTCATTATTAACAGGTATTTGCTTCTTTTACTTTGATGTGAAGAATAAATAGGCTCTAAGATAACATTTAATGGTTAAAACCACCTAATCCTAGCAGCTTTACAAAATCATAAAAGTTGATATGTTGGTTGGCCAAAACTAATCAATGACCACGTCACCTGTCCCACATTTCATTGCCCTGGGAAATGTCACCCAACTCTCTTCAACAGTATTGGCAAATCAGTTTGGTGTTACTTTATGCAGATCATTTCAACCACTTTTATTTTTCTGCTCTTCATTGGAACTACTTTTCTTAGCAGACTTGAATGGTTTCTTTTTAAGTAAAGAATCACTAGTTTGGCCTTCACACAGTGAAATAATCTCCAGGCTAAATTCAGCAGCAGTCCTGCTGCAGGTCTGTGTTTTCTGCGTATTGCAACAGATTCTGCTTTGCTTTTATAGGCAATTCTTCTGAGTTCAGGATTTATTGTAGAATTAGTGGCAATTACTTGGATCTGACATATAAAGAGAAAACCTTGGAAAACCCTGCTCCAGGGTCCAATCACACTAACACATCAGTGTCTAAACATAAAATCATGAGGGTGTATAGGTGCCTTCTGCAGATGCCTCCTCTCTTGTATGGAGGTACATAAGGTCAGAACAGGGAGCATCAGTCACCAAATATAAGAGCCATAACCAAGGTGTTTCACCCACACTGTTCTCTCTCTACAGATCACTTGTGTAGGTCACGGAACCTAAAAAACCCCAATGGGTGTGTGTACTGCCATTGCCCCTCTACCCTGCTCTTGTGAGACCCCACCTGCACCCAGCTTTGGGGTCCCCTGCACAGGAAGGACGTTGACCTATTGGAGCAGGTTCAGAGGAGGGCTGCCAAGATGATTGGAGGGATGGAACACCTCTCCTATGAGGAAAGACTGGAGAGAGGAGAGAACTGGGTTTGTTCAGACTGGAAAAGAGAAGGCTTTGGGGTGACCTAATTATGGTGGCCTTCCAGTACCTGAAGGGAGCCTACAGGAAAGATGGAGAGTCACTATTTACAAGGGCATGTAGTGACAGAACAATGGAGAATGGCTTCAAACTGAACAAGAGTAGATTTAGATTACAAACTAGAGAAAAATTCTTTACTGTGAGGGTGTTGAGGCACTGGAGCAAGTTGACCCAGAGAAGCTGCGGATTCTCCATCCCTGAACGTGTTCAAGGCACATTAGACAGGACTCTGAGCAACCTAGTCTAATGGAAGATCCATTAGAAGTGCCCTGTCCACGGCAAGGAGTTTGGAACTAGATGATCTTTAAGTTGCCTTCTACACAAACCATTCTGTGATTCTATGATTTCCACCCCTCTGAAGATTTCAGAGAGATATATTACCAAATCTCACACCTTACTTCAGTTTGGTTAAAATGTCAATGGAATTCCTTTCTCCAACACATATGTAGTAGGAGTTACACAATTTCTTAAAAAAATATGTATGACACACACATTCTCTGGTGTCTCAAATTATATATTGGGGAAGACAGCCCTGAAGATCCATTCCATTGCTGGTGCCATCTCTTAAAGCACGTGCCTAATCGTGGTCTGATGGCAGCCTGGGAGGTCATCCACATGCTGGAGATTGTCTTGGAGTGAGTGGCTGAGCAGGAAGACCAGAAGCAGTTGGGAAGAGGAAGATGAGCCAATAGGAAGTGCAAACACAGTGTCCCAAGAGCTATGAGTGTGCAGTCAAAGAGCAGTGGGCTTCCAGCAACTCTCAAAAAGACCTGACTATCAGTGGAGAAGGAAATTATAACACATTTATGTCTGTTTTGGGGCCAGACTGGATTATTTACACAGATCTAAGTCTAGATAGACTAGAGGGGAACCAAGGAAATTATCACTGGTTTTCACTGGGATATCTGAGAGAAGGGTTTGGCATTTCAATAGCTGCTTTTTAAAGCATTGTCCACAAAGAAGGGAGACAGTCCTTTTGAAGCCACGCAACACTTGAAAAAAATATATACTGGAAAATATTGCACCAAATCAATAGCCACAATTTTAATTTGTGAAACCTTGGAGGATGGAGTGAGGGAATTCTGGGAACCAGTTAAAGCAAAATGTTAATTCTAATTGTTGTATTTAGTTGGCCTTGTCTTGTGACAAGTTTGTTATTATGCAGATTTCCTACCTGCCACTTCTGTGGGAGGATTTTACAAAGTGAAGTTATGCAGGCAATTCCTCTTGCTTCTTACCTCTCTATTCCTAATTATGTTGGCCCTGTGTTCACTCAAGATAACATTATAGCTGTCCCTAAATGCTCTAGCTTTGGGGCCTGTGACAAATGAAATCTTTTAGTGCTTGGAATATTTTTTTTTAAATTGTGTTGCAGAGGTGTAGCTACTAACATGCTGAAAACAAAGCTGTGCTTGCTTATTGTCTGACAATCGCTTAGTAGTTTTTACATATTTTCATGGATATAATTACTTAAATCTTTGTCTTCAGACAGATATATCATGTAATATATGCTTTTTTAGGTGTTTCTCCCTAGGAATGTTGTCTTTCTTTTCCTGTGATAAATTTTATGTATATGATGCATATGTATCACTTGCCCAATACCATCCTATTAAAGGCTATAATTAAAATCTGTAATTCATCTGCTACATAGAGAGTATTTTTGTGTGGAGAAGCTAAGTTGTAGACATTACAAATCCAAAGTGCACAGGGATTAGAAATCTTGATTTTTAAGTCCTTGCTTTAACCATTGAATCAGTAATAATTGTATTGCATTAATAATATTCTCTATTTCTGGCTGGTTTAATGATGAAGTAATGCAGCATTGTGGCTTTCAGTGATTCTTATTACAACAAATGGTAGTAGAGGTACAGTTGGAAGTTGTTTTGATTTGTTTGTGCTGGATTTGACAAAGGGTAGGAGAAAAGTTGGAGCAGTCAGCACTATAAAATATGACAGCTTTTAGGTACTGATCAGACAAATTAAAGCATCCCCACTCTATAGCTTTAAGATGGGTGCAAAAGGGCTCTGGGCAGACTGGGTGAGGAGAGGGAAGCTGATCAACCCTGTGACCCACTCTGAGCCATTGTGGTGAAGGGGACCCTGAAACTTCTCATCTGCTGTCTCTTTGGGGTCATTGTGGTCCTTAATCTTGTTGGGAATATCCAGTCCATTTTCTTTCCAGCCTCTGGAAGGATTAAACCTACTCTGAGAAACCGGGAGGAAAGGTGGTCCCACAACATGGATGTACAAATCATGGTGTGCGTACATCCATGTCACAGCCAACCCTTAGAGCCACTGTGAAGTCCCAAGAGATGTGCTGACTGCACTCCAAGCCAGGCAGTGCCAGAGCACTCCAAATAACTGGCATCCCACATCCATGCCATTGGGATGGCCTGGAATCCCTGCTGGCCATAGGGGACCTTCTGAAAAAGAATGGATGTTGTCAAATATATCTCAGACCCTTGGCAGAGCTGCAAAGGTGGGCTGAAAGCTTTGAGGCAGGGTTCAAAGCACTGGGTCTTGCCAGCCCAGCATGTTCCTGTTGGAACTCTATGAGACAAGACATGTTTGAAGGTCTCTTTCCAGGAACCACAGGGGTTAAACCTGATGTGATTGCAATATCAACAGATATGCTGAAATATGACAGATTTAGCCCCGAGTCCAGCCAGAGAACCTAACGCTATCCAGAGATCCAACCACAGGCAATGAGCTTCTAGGCTCTTTCCCTCTCTCCTTTTCCAAAGCCTCCTGTGATTGTTGGTATTAGGGTTTCTCTTTGCTACTCTCTGTACAAAAACATAATTAAAGCAATTAAACACTAGTGATATTCAAAACGGGGGAAAATATGTGAGACTGTGGCTGGGCTTCTGACTTTTACTAACAATTTTAGAAATATCCCTGGTTTTCATCACAAAAGTTCAGATTCACATATCCAAGTGGCTCTTTGGACATTGAAATGTGCTATACATATGGATATAATTTAATTCATAAGAATCTGATGGCTGCTACCTGGCCTTTTTTGCTTATTTTTAGTCAGTCTACAGAGAATTTAAAGGCCTTTTACTATACTTGGAAATAAGAGAGGGGATTGCTTTTCAGTTTTTCTTGTGCATTGTGAGGCATCAATCTAAGCTATGACCACGGTCTTTATTTTTCTTTTTTTTTCCCAATCTGGATTTAAGCCCTGATGACTGTTGCTGTCATACAGCAATATTTTCCAACGTTGTGATACAATATATCCTAGGTGTTATATCCTTCAGAAGTTCTCAGGTTTCATTCATTCTGGGAGAAGGAATCGTGAAGTTGCAAGACTTCCAGTAAATTTTATATAAAATTGTTAATTACCTGGAGAATTGTGATTTTTATGTACATTTAGGTTGTTCCCAATACAAAACCCCAGAAAATGCTTTGAAAACTTGGGTTCAGTATAACTTCAGGTGGAAGCATCTGCTATCTCATTTAATTTCTAGCCATGTGTGTGTGACAGTAAATAACTGGAGATTCAACATATCACTTTAGTACAAAAAGTGTTATGTAAAGTTACTCAAGTTAATAAGGCCAAAGATACTTTGAGAACAAAGTTTTGTTACTCATGCAATGATTGCTAAGAGCAAAATTCATCTTGTTACAGTGGAAGTAATACACTCCGACCTCATGTGTCAGGAAGGAGAGCACTGTGCTAATTTATGAGGAGGTGCCATCTGAAGGCATTGAGATTTTAGGCCCATTGAATCTTAACCAAAAAGACCAGGGGAACATCTGAGGCAAAAACTAGTTATCATTATGTTTTAGTTTGTTTCAATTATTAAACTGTTCTTATTTCAACCCAGGAGTTTTACTCTTCTTCTCTGATTCTTCACCCCATCCCACTGGGAAGGCGGAGAAGCGAGCAAGTGGCTGTGTGGTGCTTGGTTGCCAGCTGGGATTAAACCATGACAACATAACAGGTATCTGTGCCTGGCCAAGAGAGGCAATACAGACTCTATCAGTGCTGTTGTAGACAATGCATTCCCAGCAAGAGAGCTTGGGGTGACCAGTGCACATACTTGGTGCCTAAACCAGAGGTGTGAGTTGTCTCCTAATCTTTGTATTTTAATGAGAAAGGAGGGAGTGAAAAGCCCTGAGCTGGCTCCTTCCAGCTGTGAAATGTTTGTGTCCCTGGTGGCTCTCTTCTCCCCAGGGGCAGAGGGGGGTGTAAGAGCCTCTCCTTTTCATTTAAGAAGGGTTACAGGTCCATGCTGCAGAAAGAGCTGCATCAGGGGCTGAAAGTCCCAAGAGAGTTTTGGGTCAAGTTAGGTTGCTTTAGGAGGACTTGGATCCATAAAGATGTTTTGTTTTCATTCTTTGAATTAAAATTTAATTTAAGTAATTGAAATACATAATCCCTGTCTGAGGAATGTTGTCTTAATCTTGTTTCTTAAAAGAAAAAGCAGGATTTTCAAATTTTATCTGTTACTGATCAGCTGTATGAGCTTACACCAGTCTTCTGACCTCTCTGAGCCTTTGTGTCACCTTATCTCATCCTGGCTTTATCTCTAACTATGGAGATTTCAAGCAGTTTGTCCTTTGCAATGTGACAGTTTGGTGCTGGACACTAAGGGTGCTTGACTGCAGTTGTGGAGCTAAGGCAGAAATACTTATTGAAGAACTACTTCAAAAATCCTCTTTCTTATACCCCCCAAAAAATTAAAAGGAAAAAGCTATGAGTTTCATTTAGTTTGTTTCAGCACAGTAATTATCCATGTAGGTCCAATTACATTTCATTAAAAAAAACAAGTGAAGAGTCAAAAGGACAAAGAGTGAGAGAAGAGAAATTAGATGGGAGCAGGGTGGAGAGAACAAGAATCCAGCTCTAAAAGAGACAAATCTTAAATAACTGAGACTCTGGATGCAGGCACCAACATTCTCGTCACCTGGAAATGGTCAGAGCATCACAACTGTGGGGTTTAGATATTCGTACACTATGAGGTTCTGTTGAGGAAACCCTGATGCCCTATGTCCCCCTGCAGTGATTACTTCTCTAAAACTTTAAAACTTCAATCGCCTTTGTCGTCATATGAAGGCTTTAAAATCTGGGTTATTTTGGAAGGTCTTTGTTTACTGTTCTAGTCTACTATAAAGCAGTATCTATACCCTATTGAATCAATTCTTTCCAAACCCCCACAGAAATGAATTCCTGTAGTGCATGGTTGTGGTAGCCCAAATCAGCTGAGAAAGCAGGGCTGGTTGTGCACCAACTGCAGCACCCGCCCACCACTGACCACAATAACTAACCTTTTTGGGAAAAGTCACTTCCATCAGTCAGGCCAGTGCAGGGCAGTGGCCGCAAGGCAGCAAAACACTGCTTGGAATAATTCTTTGCAGATGCCAGGAACCGGAAGTTTCAGGGAGAAAAATGAAAGCCATTCACTCTTCCAATGACACAAGCCTTTGATACCACAAAGTCATTTGGACAGAGAGCTCCAAGGTCAGGAAGGCACGTAAAGATTGGTGATTAGAGAAATACTATATCAGCAAAGTGTGGCAAGCTATTAAAAGAAACTGTAGCTTTTATGATTGTGTTCCTGGAGCTTCCCCAGGGCTATTTGTATTAGATATTGAGTTAAGCATAACTTATTTAGCCTCAGCATTCCAGAAAACATTTTGATGTCAGCTACTGAAGGAAAGTAAATATGAGGAGGAGGAAACAGGGCTGATCCCAAACAGATAAAAATATTGTAATTTAATTTTAACCCATGCATGTTAAAGCATTAAGAAAGAGGAATTTTTAAAAGCTTGATTTGACTTAAGACTTGGTTAATAAAGGTATTTAGTCACTGTGCAACTGGGGGAGGATGGGTGGAGAAACAGAAATGATTTATTACCTTGAGTACTTGCTACACCCCGACAAAGCATGAACACAGTTTTCTGTAAACATTTTCATCTAGAGCAGATTATATGCACATGTGTGGTTCTCATCTAATGCCATGGGCTTGTGTGTGTGTTAAGCCAAACTATTTGCTTAGCTGGGCTGTTTGCCCAGTGGATGTCTCGATGGCTGGTGACAGGGATTTGCCTGCTCTGTAGCAGGCAGTTAAGAGGAATTGTAATTTAGGAATTGTTCCATGAGTCTGGACTTCTGGTCACTAAGTGAAGAGTTCAAAATCTGATCTAGGGGCTGGTAATATCTGCATTGATACTATCTCACAGCTCAGCAGCTCCAGGGCAGGAGTCATGCTTGCTTATTTCTGTAAGAAGTCAATAAATCCATTGGGGATTTATTGGGTTCAGTATAATTTTAGGTGGAAGCATCTGCTACCCATTGGGGGGTTCTGCTCATGGGTTCTGTATTCTCTCAGAATAGCACTGTGGACCTGAGGGAACTGCAGGTATGAATGTAAGGTCAGGTGTGGTTTTCTTTGATTTGCCAGAAAATACTGTTTATTTAAGAACAAGGAAGTGGGAGAGCTGAAACCTCAAAGTCAAGTACAGCTCAACCCCCTTAACACAGGGGAGACACCTCAGCAACAGCTCCTTGCAGAGGATTTTTTTCATACCATCTTGACTGTGCTTTGATTCTTAGATTTATTTTTTTAAAGGTGTTTAGGTGGGAAGTTAGCACTTAAAGGTTTGTTTGTTTTAAGTACTGCAGAAAAAATGTCAAGGAATATAGCAGAACTTGCATAATGTTACAGGTGTCACTCAGTAGATGTTATATGTTCAGAAATACTGTCCAAGAAACAATTTGAACTTTCTGCTACTTGTTCTGACCAGGTGTTTTAATGTCACTTCATTTTGGTCTCAGGCAATGTGCCAGCCCTTTAATTTTCCTTTATTTCAAAAGACAAGGTTTATAAGATTGTGAAGACCATACTTTGGTGCCTCTCTTGATTAGCATAGTTCCAGTTCAGTGCTGTATTATTGCTGATAAAATAAGGTTTTTCACTCAAATTGTGTAATTCTACATTTCTGTGTTCTGAGTGGAAAGAATTTTAGCATGAGATGAAGAGAACTTCCTGTCCCTTCTCACCTTGCTATGTATATTTTGTGTGCTAATGTTTTCACTGCAAAGAAATTATTCACTACCACAGGAATATCTCAGCTCTGCAGGTTACACAGTGAAGACCAGTTCTCCCAGACAGAGGATCGTATTGCATTTAGAGTCCAAATGTTATGTCTGCTGGTTACCAAATATCACATATAGGACTTAGCAACCAAGGCTTTATTTGCATGTCCTCTGCGTAAAAACATACTAGTTAATACAAAGACTTCCCATGGGTATATTTTTTTTTTACCTTTTAGCCTTACGTACTAGCCCTAATTCTTGGCATATTAAATAGATGATGCCGGGCTGTAAAGTCTCTATCACTTAATTTGTAAGTTTCCACTTTAGTGCACATTTAGGCAGTCTTTACCAACAGTGTTTTACTCAGGAATACAACTAATGCATTTTGCATGTTGTGAAGATAGATTTGAAGCTTCTTGGGACCCATAGCTAAAAAGGGAAAAGGCTTGTGTTGTTGACTGTTTGTCTTGACAAAGATAATTCATGGCTTAAGGAAAAGAAAGTAGAAATGTGCTTTACCCTAAAACTAGACAGAAAAATAGTACACAAATTAAATAGAAGAATCTAAGTTTGGCTATGACTGAAGGACTAGATAAGCCAAAATGGATTTAAGAAGATAAGAACATAAGAAATGCTTTACTGTATCAGGCCGGTCTATCGTTCCCAATACTGCCTCAGACAACAGGAGATGATATTTAGTAATAGCACATGAATATGGCTACCCTTTGCAATTCATTCCCCTCAGACTCTCCCAGCATCCAGAATCTTTGCATTGTAGATTTTTCAGGTACATTCCTCTCTCTTTCCTTTAGTATCTGCTTATGACCCTGTTGTCCATGAATTTGTCTAATTCTGTTTTGAACTGCTCATTCTAAAGTCTTCCATGGCAACAAATTTCAGAATTTCACTGCTCATGGTGCAGAGGACAAAAAAAATCTTGCCAGTTTTAAACTGATCTCCTTGTAATTTCAGCAAAAGCTCCCGAATCTAATATTGAAAATTTTGTGAATAACAGTTCCTCATGATTTTGTGAATGCCTTGGTATTCTGTAGCAGAGTTGGAGATGTTTACCCCGAAGAGTGTGCACTTTTTCAACCTTCCATGGTGATAACATGGCCCTGCTTCTCAGCTGTTAGAACTACCTTTCTGCTCAGCATTGCCGAAAATGCTCCTCTAACCGATGTCCGTGCTGCCGCTCCCCGGTGGGTCACCCGCTGAGCGGAGACAGGACACTACTGGCTCCCGCCAGGCTCCCTCCTGGCCCCCGTGTGCCCCAAATCTGCCACCTCCTCTGCGGGCCAAGGGGGAGCCTAGCAGCCAGACACAGAAATTATTTAGGTGATATTCACCAGGGGAGCATTTGAGAAGTGCATTTTAGTTTCATTTGAATGTTTAAATGTTTCTGGTTTATACTGCCATGGATTTTCATGTGTAAAAGCCCCGCATTTAATACACAGTAATGTATGAACTTTCCAAAGGTTTTCTCTACAGTTCTGCTTCTGTTTTCCAAACTCCTAATTTTTCTTTCTCTCTCATCTTCCCTCTTCTTCCCACCGGGACAGGATGGTGTATCTTTGCACAAGCCATTAGTGTGTCTGCATCAGTATTTGCAAGCAGTATGCAGTAAAACTTTTAGCTATAATGCAATTTACTCAAGAAATAAGAGACAAACCCCCAAGGCTCAGACCAGCACCAAAGTTGGAGGTTTGATATTAAATATATTGCCACTTTCTAATATTTTCAAGTAGAAAATAAATCTCCTTTCTGTTGAAAGATAGTTCTGCCTTTGAAGATAGAATAACGTTTACATAAATGCTAAGGTCTTCTTTAATGTAGCTTTCATTATCTCCTATGTTCCCCCTTTCTCTGAAAGCCCAAGTGACTGATGTCAAGATCAAGGGAGTCAATCAATGTAGATACACTCCAGGACCCAGATAGGATATAAATCACCCTTACTCCTAACCACAGTAGATACCTAACTGAAGGACAGAAGTTTACATATTTGCTGTCCTTGTGGGGGAGGCTAAATTTCCCAGCCACTTACCTCATGGGAACCCCTCATTCATTAACCAATTGGGGTGCTTAGTATCACTTATCAAATAGGCTAATCAAAGTTTGAGAGAAAACAGCTCTTGACCATTTCTTGCCCTTTGAGCACTCCAGGGCCACCTCCCGCCCCTAGACTTTTATCTAATTAAAGTTAAAGAGAGGAAAATTAATCCATGGAAGAAAATGAGATAACAGCCACCACAGCAGACCATCCCAGAGCCTCGTTTGGCTTTCATCTATTGCTACCTGACAACTAACTCTTCAGTAACACAGTAACCCCATTTTATAGGAGCAGAATCTGTCCCTTCACACGAGGGGCATTTTTATTTTCATTTCTCACTGCTCCATGTTGCAGTTCCTCTACTTGTAGTGGGTGTGGGTGAATTAAAAAGGTCATCCTTTACTTTCCCTCTCTCAAGCTTGACTTAGTGCTGTTTTCACTTGCAGAATACAAAAGTGAAAACTGTAATTTATTACAGTACCAGCAATTCAAGATGTTTTGCTTGGATCCTGTGCTTGCAATTGGTTACCAACATTCCAGCTTTTCTTGCTTTTGTTGGCTACTAGTTTATAACCCTCAATTTCATTCTCTAAATCTGTGTTTAAAAAGATATTTCACAACACAGGGTTGTGGGTTTTTTTACCTTGGAAAAAAGTGTGGAGTGTCCCCTTTGCAGAATCACTGCCATTTTTGTGGTACTACTTGTGTTCCTCTTTGGTGTTTTTGTATTTTAAATTCTTCTTTTTCAAACCACCTGATGGTAAAATTTCTGAAGCCCAAAGGATCTTCCTTTATGATTGCTTGAATTTTTAAACAGCTGGAGCTTTGGCACTGTGAATGTCAGAAATAAGTTAACTCTGGTAACACAGCAGTTGTTAGCTGCACTGCAAATGGAGAAACTGGTGTTTTATGAGGTACTTGGGAGTCCTAAGCTGTGGCCATGCAGCAGCATGCTCTGCTCCTCCAGCTCCAGCAGCACCTGCCAGCAGCAGCACGTCAGGGTGTGGGAGCAGCTCCAACATGCCACCCTTGCTGGCATTTTAGGTTTTGGGGCACTGAGGGAGCAACAGCAACAAAGTTGTGTTTTCTTTCTAAAAATGCTCTTATGTTTTGAAGGCTGTGTTTATACTTCTAGAATTTTAGCAGGAAGCATTGGATTATAAAGTCTTTGGGACAGGCACATATGGCCAAAATTAGAAGTGCTGAGGAAATCCACTTACACTCTGTGTTGCAACTTGTCTCTCAAGGCGCTCAAAGGTGTGCAAGTTAAAGTACCCCAAAGTAACCCCATTTGGGTTCTCTTCTAGACAATGAGAACTGTTTTAGTTATTACATGTGTATTTTGCTTTGGAAGGGGCCACTGTACTGGTTTGTTTTTTTTGTAGTGGTTTTTTTTTGTTGTATTTTTTAAGCTTACAGAGACTATGTGCATCTATAGCTCTATGACCAGCAGTAGTCGTTAAATACCTTACAAGATTAACCTTAATACTGTCAGTACCCCATTCCTAGGACTTCCTAATGGGCATTCTGCAACATAGTCAATTACTTGCAAATGGAAGCTGTAAAAGATAAGAGCATTCAAACCTTTTCATTTAAATCAAAAAGAAGCCCCAATCAAAGTTCCAAATCTCTTCCAAACTCTTGAAAAGTGTTAGTCCCTATCATTGTCTGAACTAATATCTGGCCTTCCCTTAGCTACCTGAACTAATCCATCAGACCGACAATTTAAAACTATGACCTGCAGCTGTTTGGTAATCGAAGGGATGCTGGTGGGACTTTAAAGGGGGATAAGCAAGGCAGTGAGAATGAGATTCAGTAATCCTCCTTTATTTTACGGTATTTTGCACAGGGTGGGAAGGAGCTGAGGCTTTTGCTTGCGGAGTAGGGGGGATATGGGAGCTACCTGGGCTGCTGCCCACTCAGTGCCCCCATGGAGGCAGGCAGCAGAGGGATGTTTGCCAAATCCTTCTTGCAGCTGCAATGCCAGAGTGGGGAGTTCAACAGGATCCAGTTAATCTCAGGCACCAATTAATACCGGCTGCTTCACTCTGCAGGGTGGACAAGACCTACTAGGTATTAGAAAATCTGTAATTGGGAAATATGTGAGAACAGTTTTGTACTGGTAGGTAGGGGGATAGGCTGTAAACTGTAACAAATCTTTTCCATCTCTAATTTCTACATATTTAATTTATATAGGGCACTGAAAACTTAAATTGTAGCAAACTTTGGTCACTGTACACAAGAGACGGATTTGATCCAGTGACCCAAAGGTGAAAGGTTCTGTATTCCATTAGCAAGCCCCTAAAAATGCAGTCCCTCACCAAGGTTTTTACGCCAAAACTAAATACCATTAACCTTTACCAGCTATGTTGTAACATTTCCAGTCTCCTAATTCTGAATCATTTCACAAGCAAAGGCAAATGGAGTTTGTCTTAGAGATAAAAATGGAACTTCTTCAACATTTGGTTGTTAGATATTTAGGAATGCAATTATTTGCAAGAGGGGGCAAGAAAAGCATGTTGGATTATGACTGTGTTTGGAGCATCTAAAAGGCATTGCCCTAGGAGAACATGTTAGGCACCACTCCTACACTGCTTTTGCCACCCTCTCCTATGACTGATTGTGAGAGAAAATGCTTCTTTCCTCCTTACTGCCAATTTTACATCTTCTACTCTGTTGCCCACTGGAACACTCCTTGGAATTCCACCCAGGATCCAGAAGTTAGGAGAGACTTGATCTTGATACTAGTGAAACTTGTAAGCAATATAAAAGTATTTCTGCACAGATTTTTTGAATGCGCACAAAAACGTGTACCAAGAAGATATAATGCTATTTAATTTCTATTAAATGCAAAAATGTGGAAATAACCAAAAATAAGTTACACAGAATAGCAGTTGGAGGTCAGTATTCATGTCAGAGGTGGTCTTGTTCTATTTTTTTTACCTTTTTTCCTTTACCTACAAGCCAAACACCACTAAGCCAGAAACCACCAACCAGTACAGTCTCACAGTAACAAGATATTAATAGCCCACGGAAAAATCAACATATAATTTTATATTATAGTACTTACTGCAGTGCTGTACTTTTTTTTAGTTCTGACCTAACTGTAACATGAGAAAAGGCAGCGGAGTGACACGCAAAAATGTGTGCTCATTTTAATTTGTAATATATTCAAAATATTGTTGACGTTTTTTCATATGATACATTTTTAAGGAACCCTCACTTCAGTCTTTTATTACAGAAAGCTAGGAATTTTACATACAAATTTTACTGGTTTTCCTTTTTGTTTAGATAAATCTATCAACCTTTAATCACAACCTCCTCCTGAGCAGGCTGTCTATGGGCCTGCTGTCCCCACCATTACTTATATAGGCTCCTCTCATACATGAACTCTTTTGTTATTGTTGTTTTTGGACCTCTGACGAAATCACCCACATACTTACAGGCAAGTAGGTGTCTTCAAAATAGGGGCATTTTAGTGGTTTTACTTAAAGTGACTTCACAGAGGTTCCTGTGTGTTGAGATAGTCAGTGACCTGCACTGGGTTGAAACTTGCCTAATGCCTAACTTCTTCATATCTATGCATTATTGTTCCCTGACACATCTTTTACCTTTGACCATTTTTATACACCTTACCTTTGGCAAAAAAAATTGGAATCGCTTATTGCCATATTTCCTTACTCCTTTTATATCTCCTAATCTTCATACATGGGCCACACATTTTTGTTTGTTTAAATCAATCTCTTGTGGTCAAAAATGTCAAATCCAGCAACAATAAGAGAAATTTCTGGTTAACTTTTAAAGACCTTTATCTGCATTTGACTAGCCTGGTCTCCTTGGAGAGCTGTGCAAACAGTTTAGCAAACTTTCAATCAGTGTCTCTTGGCCGTTGCCTCTTGGAAGGACTGATGCTGGTTCAAAAGTGCAAAGCTCTTCCCTGATTTCAGGAGAGTTAAAACAGCAGAACAAACATCAAGCAAAAGAGAAGGAATACAGACACAGCTCCTCCAAAAACTCTCCCTCTAGCAATAAAAAGAGAGCTTGAAAGGAAGAATCCACTCAGCAGGCAGGATTTAGAGGATGTTATACATATAACACCATTCTCACAGGCGAGCCAAGAGCTGCACTCAGCGTGCAAAGGTAAAGCTTTAGGTCAAAGCAGAAATGTCGGAACTTTCCAAGAATTCTGGATACTCCAAGTGATGCCATGGAGCCCGAGGTAATGTGAATGCTGACCAGGCTGAAGTGCAGACTTGCTCCTAGGACTCAGTAGGTCTTAAAGATGCTTTGCTGCTGTTTGTATTCTGATCTTAAAATAAGATTAGACACTTGGGAAAACACTGTGTTAATCTGCTCCACAGTAATTCACACTGGTCACCAGACTGGAGCAAAGTCCTGCTGAAAAGCTTTAAAACTAGGCAACAATATTGGAAGCAGAGCCAAACCAGCAGTGTTATTTCAAAGGCTGAGGGCTCCATTCCAAAACTACTGTCTCTCCTTCTCAAGCAGCTTAGTCTTCTAAAGAGGTCCATTTAGTACTAAAAATTACCACGATTTGGGAGTTCAATAAATCTTTTTTTTTTTTTTCTTAAGTGATAAACCACAAAGTACCCCATGAACTGATCTACTTCATGTTGCCATGGAGTTTGTCATCTTCTTTTTTTTCCACATACCCAAGTATTTCATTCTGGTCTCTCCTTGAAACTTGGAGGATTTTGGTTTCTCCCTCTCCCAAGATAGTTATCATTGGCCAGTACATCAAACAACTTTGTCTAGTGAACTCCAGCCACAGAACAAATACACCACCTACCAAACCAAAGGCGCCCTGTTCAAATCACAAGTCCCTTTTGGCAGCCAGTTCCTCTCATACCATTATACCCAGAGCAAACGATAAATCTTTTGCCTTGGACGCTAGTCGCTACCTCAAGCGCATAAAACTAGCTATTACAACGATTTTAGTAAAATGAGTAACTGCTAGAGAGGGACTGTGCTCTAGGTGTAACACATTTCACAGAAATAGTTTCATATAGCTCCATCTTTTATTTTTCAAAATTCAAGAGCTCCCCCCAGCAAGCTTGAAGCCATTTCTTTTTTTGTATCTGCTGATTTTTTTTCTGTTTTCTGTAGCTTTGCTTTTTTTTCTTTCTTCATAATTTGTTGGTGTTGGTTTAGGGTTTTTTGGTGGTTTTGTTTGTTTGTCTGTTTGTTTGTTTTTCCTGTGTGGTCTTTGACATTCCTTGTGAGCTAAGAAACACATCTTACCATTGCAGGAAACATCACCACACATGCTTCTATGGAAGGAAGAACCTCACTGTTGCTGCCTTATGTAAAAGGTAGATTTGAAAATTCCAGACCAAATTATTATTTATTGAGAACAAAATCTCATTGAATTGTCACAGAACCTTATTTAATCCTGAATAGTTCTGTCTTTTTATTATTTTAAAAGGAATTCTGGATGATATTGAAAGTGTGGAGAACCAATAACTCCTGCTAACAACTCCTCAGTATAAATTGCCTGAAGAGCTATGCACAGAAGAGTACCTTTTTTTTTTTTTCCTTATTGAAAATAATATTAACTTCTACTCCACTGGTATACACTCAGTTTGTTTTTTTTCATGGTTTTGAACTGCATTTCTCCATACTGTATATTGGAATTGAGAGTTTGATAAAGTCTGTAACATGGTAGATTATTCTAATCCAAATCCTAGTTTAGTACAGAAGCCAAAGTTTCAGCAAGGCAGTTCAAATGATAATCTAAACGCAATGACTTTGGATTACGTGGCCAGAGCTTTCACAGCAGTTGTCAAAAGCCACACAAGTGTCCTTGACAGACATGAAGGAAGATTCATACCGAAGGTGTATTTGGCTGTTCGTCCCTTCAGTCACCATTGGCACTGCTCCAAAATGCTTGCTCCTACTGCCTCACTCCTACCATGTGAGTGAGAGGGGAGGGAGGACATTATAAAGCCCTCATTTCCAGGGCTGTGCAAAGCTGCATAGGGTTACTTTCCACTTTCTGAATTTGGTTCACATCCATTTGATTGCCTGCACACTTTGTACTTTGAGTTAGCTTTGCTGCCTTTCTAGTTACTTTGGGAAAGGTATTTTTTTCCTGCTGCCATGTCAAATCCAGCTAACAAGAATTCCTTTGCTACAGGGCAAGAATGAAACATCATTAAGTCGTAATTTCTTTTCCACAAGTGTATCAGGCATATAACCAAGATGCTTTCCTCCTAAGACTCCCAGCCCTGAGAAAGGGAAGAGACTGCATTTCTTGGGTCACTCTAACTTAAAGTCCTTTTGTCAGATGGAGAGAACAAAGGTGACTTGAAACAGCTTTTTTATCTCTCTCCCTGCACAGGCAGACAGGGTGTTGATTCAGCCCCAGATTCAGGTCTGAAGATAAGCTGCTCTCTTGTCTTGCCTACCTTTGTATTCTCTAGCTAACCTTCCTGGAGCTCATCCTTAGTCACAAATAGAGTGGAGAGCTTTCTCCCTTCCTGAGCAGTCTTTGCTCAAGCATGTTCACTGACAAATTTAAGAAACTACATGAAATTGGTGAAAAAGAAGCAATTCACATAAATGCCCTGTCTAAATAAAATGTATGAGCACCAGATTTACAGAGGCAATCGAAGACTGAAAAAGTAATTATACTTGTTTAGATTAAATACAAAACAGCATTTTAATAAAGAAGCAAAACCTCTGGCTAACATCTTATTTCTCAGCCTTTCTCTTACTTTATGTTTAAAATTAAATGTATTTTCTCCTCAGATACATAATCCCCAATAAATTAACCTGTCCAAGTAACACATGCACAGGATAAAACCGTATCTTTGATTTTGATTACACTGCTTATGGTTGCAATTTAGGTAGCCTTGATTCCATCCATTGTTGTTTCTACAGACTTGGGCACCCTTAAAGTGCTGAGAAAGTCTCAGTTCTTCCGTGGATCTAGTTAAGTCGTTGGCTGCAAACAGATAAACACGTCTTTTTGTTGACAAATGGCTTTAAACCATATTTGACAAATATGGTGCTGTGTTTATGGTATATCATTGCTCTTTTGTAGGGAATATGGATTTACACTGTTGTAAGCTGGAAGAAATTAGTTGTGAATGTGAATTTTATCGTAAATACAATTTCCAAACATTCAACGGAACTACAGGAAACATTACATTACCTGAACTGTTGCATAGATACAGCAAAACTGACACTATTAAGGCCATTCAGTTTCTTGAAGTCCCACAAATCAGCAAGAGGGATTGTGTCTCATGACAAACTTGATATAAAAAATATAGCTTATTAGCAAAAATACCTTGTTTACTAATCTAGTGCTGGATAGACACCATATGGGCTTCATATTACATTATTGTAAAGTTTTAATTCACATTAGTAGCAGTTCTTTGCATTAAGACAGAAGAAATAATGCTAAAATAATGGGTTTTGAAAGAATGTGAAAAGTAAATGGAGCAGAGCATCCTTCCAAGGCAAGGATGCTCACCCTCCCTGCTTCCAGGGTCCCTTCAGCAGAACTACAAGAGTACATGGCTAATCTGGTAAGAGAATAAGGATGTACCCAGCCCATATTGCCACAGTCATGGGAGATCAGGATTATAAGAGGTGCAAAATGAAGAATATTTTTAATATTTCAAATTTATATTATTAAAGCAAAAAGTAATTCTTACTTTGACTATGGGCAGTGCATTGTCACACTGATAGATCACAGGTGAAATTTAAAGACAAGTTTTAGTATGGCCACCTAAAATAATCTTTAAGTATTTCACAACGAACTTGTATTAAAGTTAGAGCACATATAGAGCAAATGTGTTATAAATCATTGAAATGAATCTTAGCAAAGCAAAATACTTATTGACATAGGCACAGATAAAAATGTATGTGAAGGTGCTATTACTCCACTTCCATATACTCATGCCCTTGTGTATGCAATTTAGTAGCATAAATGTAACTTTGGAAGAGCTGTTTTTCAAGTAATCTGGAGCTCCTGGATTTCTGGAAATCAGGGTTTTAAAAATGTGGGATTCTTTCCACACATCCTTCTGGTAAGTTCATTCTTCCTAATTCAAAAACCGCAGCAGCAGCAGCCGCTGCCCTATGGATATGCATGACAGCCCTTCTCTGTCTCTCTCCTCCTCACAGTTTGTCATTTTTGGACTTGAATAGTACAGCCTACTCTTGCCTGACTCTTCAGCATGATATTTTTCTCTACACCCAGTCTTTCCAGAATCACAGTACAGTAGCCAATATAGAACTTTTTTCTTTGGGGGGGTGGTGAGGTGGTTGGAGGTTAGTGGGGATAGGGGACAAGGGGAATGTTGCCCACAAACTCTAGCCTGTTAAGTTCTTCTTGGACTTCCCCTGGTTTAAGTAGAGCTGTCATCAACACTTGCTAAGTTACAACACCCCAAAGACTCACACAGTGAGTTATGCTTGTTTTCTATAAATCATGCAAAGACACAAGCACGTCGCTTGTGTACACCTTCATGCACACACCTAAATACCTATGTGTATCTACAAAAATTCATCCAAATGTATATTGGGGAAGACAATTCCTGTATAAAGTTCTTTTTGAAGTTCTTGGGTTGAGAAGCATGTAAATATATGAACTGTTATATGGAGAGATTGGAGCATATGCCCACACCTGTTAAGCAAGTGGGAAGTAGTGTCATCTAGTGGTTAGCTCAAAGCTAAAGGGGACAGGAGCTGTAATTCAGTACACAGTAAACAACATTTTTAATTCTTGCATTGCTATACTGTGCAACTTTGAGGAAATAATTTTTATTGTATCTCTTGGATTCAGTTAGAAAACAGGGGAGAAAGTAAAACCAGTTGGAGAACCATACACTGAAATATCAGAACTATGTAATCTGTTAAGATGGACACTTTCCTTTTATGCATCCCATCCCATCAATGTTACCCTCTGATGATGCAGACTTCTTCAGAGCATATTCACAGACCTTCTGCCCATCTTCTCTCACACCATATAGTTTGAAAACTACTGTGGCAGGATGCTGGCACACTACCATATAATGAGTTAGATTAATTTATTGTTGAAACTTCTGCTAACTGAAGTTAGTATAAGTTATATTTAACTGAAGTTAAATGTAAGAATAGACAAGTCTTTCTATGTATAGTAATATCTGGTAAGATGGTTCTTATTCTTTCCTCTTCTGACAACATAATTTTTAGAAATTATATCCTCCTATAGTCTAAAAAACTCTTTAGTATCACTTCTGGATGCAGGAAGAGGTGGTCCACTTACAAGTGCAGGAAGAGGTGGTCCACTTACAAGTGAAGGAAGTGGTGATGTTAAGCACATATGTAAAGCTAAGTGAGTGATTAATTTCTCTGTATATTGGGTTTTGTAATATGAATGGAGTACTGTAATCTGTCTATATGCTCTTATTTTTTTTGTCCAAAGACTTAAAGCTGTAATTTGGAGATATTTCTTACATAAAAATAACTGCAGATTGTTAACATAAAAGCTAACTTATACCTGGCTGCAACATTGTTGGTATGAATATTTGCAACTGGAATCTTAATTAGTTTCACCCATACGAGTTTCATCTATTAAGATGAAAGAAACTAAAAATCTACTGAAACTGTTGAATGAAGGGCTAACCATATTAGAAAGAAGCAGTTATAAACAGGACTTTTCCAGCTGCCCTTGCTAATAGGCAATTCTAAAACAACAGTGGTGTGTGTCTTAAGTTTCTGCTAACAAAGCTGATTTCTGACCAGAAGGCTAGAGTATTCTTTTTCATCTATTAAGCCCCACAAGTGACAGTTCTTCTTCATATCCCCAATATTTCCTTTTCAGCTCACCAGGGCCAAAATGTCATCTTTTCTTGTAAAACAAAAAATCAAAGCCAAATGGTTAAAATGCAAAGTTTTGGTTAAACAAACAGTCAGTATTTCAGTGGTTTTATCTGCAGCCTGCAGAGCAACTAAACAAAGCCAAGATATTGTCCATCTCTTTGACAGACAAAGAGCCTCAGAGGTCCAGAATGACATGCCCGGGGCTGGCACGTGATTAGAGTAATTAAATTAAATAGCAGGAAACATGTTTTCCATATGCCATTGCCTGGCCACACACAAACTGTAACAGTAAATCTTTTATATTACATTGGTTCAGGGAAATGTCTAACCATTTTAAAAATGCATGATGCCCACAAAAATAAAGGTGATATAGCAGCATATTCGCCAGGCTCCCTGTCTTTGATCATTGGTCTAAAATGCCAAACAAAACTTCATTCCTTATTTATTTATTATTAAAGGTGCAGCTCAAAAGGCCCTGAGCATGTGAACATTCAGGAAGCATTACTGGGTTTACACTGGAGGGTAGTGCTGATGCTCCAAATCAGGGAGAGGGTGGGGGCAGGGGGAAGAGGGGAAGTCCTCCCAGTAAAGTTAAGACAAACATCTTGGTTATCTTTCAAATTGAGACCCTCACATATTTCTGTCAGTCTTTTGCAACAGCTAGGCACTCGAAGCATGAATGAAAAAGGAATTTCTGTTTCAGTTCTGTTTTCCACAGTGATATGAACTCAAATTCCTTTGTTTTCATGGCCAGTTGTTAGAAAAGCCAACGTGTTTATTTATGCCATAATACAGTCAGAAGAATTGCTAGTCAGTAGGATCATCTGTCATCCTTGAATTTACTTGTCACTACACTATTAAGATAAACTAGAACACTTGCTAATCTATTCCAACCCATCTTTTCATGGTTGATGAGGCCAAATCAAATTCTGTTTTGTTATAATTTTGTACAATAGGAAAAAGGCTGCAACTCAGTTTGGAAGAAGCTATTAATCAATGAGGATACTAATTCAAATGTCCAGTCCTTCAGATTTTTAGGAGATGACATATAAGAACACTTCCTATAAATGAGGAATTCTGAAAACTACAAAATGCTCTTATCATGAAGGGTATTAGCAATTCAGAGAAAACCATTACAATACATGAAAAGATGTCATCAAAAGTAAATTAATAATGTATCTCACTGTTTTCTGATGAAATATATACTGGATAATTTCATAAGCATCTTAGGTATTCCATCTTCATTTTATCTACCTCCTTGGCCCAGAAAGTTCAGATAAGAAACAATGTTTCTTCTTCAGTGTTTCTGATTTCAAGTCCACCACTGAGCTATGGTATTAAGTTTATTAACTGATTCAATTTAATGAAATCAAAGTACAAGCTTCCAGCTGGAAAAATAAATGTCATTTTATCTTTGAAAAGTAGCGTAAAAGATGACAGAACATTGATTCTCTTGGCTCAGTCTTTAGCACTTATGGTATTTCTCAAGTTATTGAAGTGAGATTCAAGATGTAGTCAGTATGGAGAATTAGAAATTGGGACCTTTTTTTTCTACTCCTTTGAGTGCTTTCTTTACTGACTAATCTCCACTGCTTGATCAGGAAAACTTGTGTTTAACAGTGAATCTAAAATAAGTAAAGGAGAAAACAAAGACAGGACAGTGAAGAAGACGAACAACTCATTTTGGTAGTAGCTGGTAGATCTCTTTTTTAAATCTTTCTTTAACTGTCTGAACTCTTCTATTCCCTGAAAGGACCAGTGCATTTCAACTTAAATTATTTAGCCCGAACTTTCTATATGATGGGTTAAACCAATTTGTTGAAAGATAAAGAAGTTAATCCCTTATAACCATCTTGTCTTCTGAGAACAATGACAATGGAGAAAGTACTTTGCAACAGGTAGAAACCTGGAACCTCTTGCTGAAGTAGTGGTGTTATCCTCAGGAGAGGACAGAGTTGCCTTCCAAACCAAGGAGGGCTCTCAAGCCTAAACTACAAGGTGTCTGTAAGATGTTTCACTATTGCTGTTTCACCTCCTCTGCCTCCTCTCAGCATTCCCCATCATGCCAATAGTGCCACAGCAAGGAGGACTGCCCTCCGTGTAGATCCCTCCCTTCCAACTGGCCTTGGCCTCCAGCCACTGTGCCTTCCCTGGGCCAAGCACAGGTGCAAAGCAGTGGTAACTAAAGACTTATGGCCCTTCCCAGGAGGATCTCTTACACTTTCTGATTGTCAGAAATGGGACAAATGTGGAGAACTTGGCAGAGGGGCTGGTACACCAGGGGACACCTGCATGGATAGTCATGAGAGGGAGAAGGGGCTGAGGAGGCTTATGGTTAGGAATTATTCACTGAAGGGTAATTGTTCTTTGGGTGTAATTGTTCTTCTGATTTTGGAAAGTATGCTCTTGGAAAGATGCCTTCACCTTTTGGTGCTTCTCCAGCATTACCCCCTTTAGGGACACAAGCTTTATGCTGTGAGGAGCCTCCATCCCTGGGAACCACCACAGCTGCTTCAGTGGCACAGAGGAGATACGGCCAATAGAGAGAACTTGGTAGCATTTCTTTGCTCTTATAATGCTGCCCCGTACTTAGACCTATGAAAACATGTGAAATTCCATCCAGTGGCTTCTGCCAATCTTAAAGAAAGTTATTCAGTTTTGCTCTTGGTGATGCCCTTGGTGAACTACTTGGACCAAGGGGCTTAGACAGTTTTGGTCTTCCTGTTGAAAGAAAGGATTACTTCTTTTATGGGAGGGTCCAAGCTACTATAACAGTGACATAAAATGATACGTAACTTGAAAGCAGTTGATGGGACTTGGGAAATAAGCAGTCTGCCTACTTAATAGATTATCCATCAACACGGGCAAGTAACAATTCCCATGCTAATTCTCAGTCACTTGCTGCGGGAATATTTCTTGCTTCTGTTCCTCTTTTCTTGCTGGTCCTGTGCTGCCTGTGTTTGCGTTCTCACAGCCTGCCTGGGAAGGGATGGAGGTTGTTACGAAAAAAATTGCTCACATAGCAGAAAGCATACTGCTGTGTGTATTTTAGCATCCTTGGACAGACCTAATTACCTACAGACATGTCCGTATCAGAGCTATGGATGACAGGTGTCCCTGGACTAAGACTCTGGTGTTGGCACCTGTATTCAGCACTTCCATTTTTATTTGTCTGTCGGAAACAGTAAAAGAGAAGCTTTGAATTGCCCTCTGTAAAGTCAGTAGCTTCAGCAAACTGAAATCTGTGCAGAAACTTATGGGAAACTATGACAAAAGACCTGAACAAATTTAGGTAAATGGTGAAAAACCAAGAAGCCCTAGAAAGAAAGGAAGATGACAAGGAATGCACTTGTTGGGCTTGGGTGCCTTTGATATGTGAAGGCAAAGTGTCAAAACAGATGAAAATGGCTGAGAAACGAGGGAAGCAAGCCTTAGAAGAAGTTGGTCTCAGTAGCTATCTTCTGCACACAGCAGGAGAGCATTTCCCAACAGGACTTCTGCCCCTCTGGGTCTGTTCAATAGCAGAGATCTGCTTTAAAAATGTGCAGGCTGCCACCTGAAAACTATCATGCTTGCCCATATTGATTGGAGCAAAAGGAAAAAATTAGGGAAGGAGTGTGAGACTGAATCCTCCATGCTGTTTTACAGAGAACCTGAGCAAAGCCTTCTTAAGCCCTTGACATCACAGTGTTGCTCCAATCTCATAGCTGTAATTTTCACACAAGACCCTTTGCTGCGGAAATACAGGCAGTATGAACAGATAGACCTCCTTGGTCTCTTGGGGATCCAAGGGTCACAGGCCAGAACATGAGAGGAGACATTATGCACTGCTTTCTGCATTAGAGCACCTATGTCTCAAAGACATTCAGACTGAGCTACTCTTCCAGGACATTTAAAAAAAGGAGTTTTATGAAGACTTAGTCAGCAGTAAACTGAGGCGTGCATTAATTCACTCTTATTTTAAAGGAAGGTAGAAAATGAAAACTCTCGTGTTTGCACAACATGTGGCTGACAGGGAAGAAGACATTCAAAGTTCATAACAGAATTCTTCCCAAATGAAGCATTTAAAGAAGCAGCTTTCCAAGAACACATAATCCTCTTCAATGACAATATTAATAAAAAACCGTGCTATCTGATACATCAAATGATGAATTGCCCAAAGGTACGAAAGTAGTATCTCTGACTTGTCAAAATGTACAGTGATAATTACTGGGATCTGGACTTATAAGTTTTTGATTCATGCTAGTTATGTACCTCGATAAAGGAATTGAGTCCAGTGTTGCCCCAGGGGTCTCACAACATGCTGCTTTCTGTGAGAAAGGGAGCAGTAACAAAAGTGTCAAGGTGCTACATTGTAAGTATCTGAAGGAGGAAAAGCAGCACAAAATATCTTGGATCCAAAAAATAAAAGCAGTGCCAACATTACTCCATGCAGGTACCAATAAAATTAAATACTTCTTTTACACTGTAATACCACAGGGTCAGTCAGACAATTCATTTCTTGAATTAATTTTGTGATAAAGTAAGTCTTGTTGCCTTCTGTAACTGAAATTTTATAATACGTGACACACAAAAATAATAATCTCCTTGGCAATTATTATTATAGTAAATCTGATGCTTTCTAAAAAAATGGATCGTTTTCAAATCCAACTGGGCAAAAATAATTACTTGTAATTCTTCTCATTATTATGCACTTTCACATAGAAGTAGCATTAAAAAAAGAGAACGGTTCTTCCTGTAACATAGAGACCGCAGTTAGAACCTTGATAGATGGATAGGCCCTTAAAAGTAAAGACCAGAGCAAGCAGGGTTAGTATTCAGAGGGGAATTCCTTGCATGTGGGTGAATGAAAAATTTTCACAAAACAAACCCAGCTACACAGCCCTCCACCCTCTTGCTCCATCCACACTAGCTGGTTATATGTAGTTAGCTTTAGTGCCTTATTGGTCAGTGCCATCCCCTAAGAAACAACTGGAAAAGATTTACGGGTTTGATCTGAGAAATTTTTCAGATACTGCTTAATAAAAGAAGACGCTGCATTAGTTGCAGTAGTAAGGATTGCCCAGTTTAGGGCATGCCATCTGCAGTGTACAGAGGGATCCTTTTAACATCATATCCTCCAAACAATCTCCCTGGTATTTCAGGGCTATATGCTGTTAATACAGTTACTTCAAGACAACTATGGAAAATAAAAGTATAACAAGTGCAACAAAGACTCCACAGCCACATTCAAAACATCTTAATCAGCTAATTAAAGCACTGGATCACTTACAAGTAAGTATCTGGTCTGTCAAAACAACTCTAGTGACTAAGGCCCCTGAGTAGCAATCACAGTGAATTCCTGAATGATTTCAAGTTACTAAGCTAGTAGTACCCTTTTAACTCTCAGCTGCTGCTGAAATAACCCTTGGGGGGCTCCAACAGATGTGCGTGCCCACAGGTAGCCAGGGAACTTATACTGTATGGGCTAGATGAGTTATAGGGGCAGAATCAAAATAAGCAGAAGGACTATGACACTTGAGCTCAGCAAATAGAGACCAGCAACTGGGACAGGTTCTAAAAGATGTGCCTTCCCAGACCTGTCTGTGTGGGCAAGTGAGTAAGCATGTCTGAGAAACCCAGATTTTCTGCTGGCTGTGCAGTTTGAAATACTTGTATTTTTTGTTTTTAAATCTTATTCCAAATTAGGCTGAATTAGAAGAGAAAAAAACCAAAACAAAACAGTGTGTCTCCCAAATAGAGTGGTAAAATCTGTCCCAGAGAAGATAATTTCATCCAGGATGCTCTTCTTTTTGCCTGACCAGCAAGCAATTCAGCAGATGGTGTTCTAAGCTATATCCTTCCACTGAGAAATGAGGTACAGAAACTCTTTTACCACCCAGATGATGGGAACTGTATAAGGAAATCAGAAACTAAACAAATAAATGAAAATCAAACAAACATTTCTTAAGTGGATAAGTAGGACATGCTGCTAGTGGGACAGAATACAGTACGGAAATTAACTTGGCTTAGCTAATTTTGGCTGCAAAATGTGAAGTGTTCATAAGGGGGAGAAATAAGTAAACATTTTTGGATTGCTACTTGGGACTAGTGGTTATAGATTTCTACCTCAGAATGCCAGTGAAGATAAAAACAGGGTATAGTTTGCTTAAGTAACATGGAGTAAGTCTTAACGATCCTGATGATAATGAAGATGAAATGAAGACAGTGCACAAATGAATGGTGATAGTGTCTGAAGTGCTCCTGATTTGCTGAGGCATTCAGCTTTTAATCCTATTTTGTTAATGCCAGAAGATGAAAAAAGGCTAATGTTACACTACCTACATTCCAGTAATGTGGGTCTGGCTTGAGTAGGTAAATATTATGAAGCATTTTCCCTCATTTAGTAGCAATTACTTCTAAATTGGCAGCTACACTGACTTTATTTTTTTTTGAACAATGGGATCGAATAAACATATACTGTTTAAAAAAAGAAAAAGAGATGCACATCATTCTGGGTAAAGATAAGGCTTGTGAATTGCATTAACCTATTACTTTCTTCATTATGGGTGCTTTGATGCCTGATAAATAATTTAGGAAAAAAAATCTAGGTGTAACATCTAACACAGGAATGTTGTAAGTTGAAAACATCTATGGCTTTTAATTCCAAGATGAGAATTTAAACAAATTGAATCTCAATAAAATCCCTGTTGAAAGCATGATTTGCTTATAGACACAGGATTCTAAATCATTACAAAAAAAGAGCAAGCAGTATAATGTTATACTGCTTATGCTTGTTTTAAGCTTTCCTAAGCTAAAACTTGACATTTTATCTTTTTGTGGGTGTATTACTGATGAAACATTACTTTGCAGTGAGAACAACTGAATTTGATTTACAGAACTATTTATTCTTAAATACTTACGTTGTTGAAAGCATTTTATTTTAGTTAAAATTATACCAGAATCAAGGCTGCTTAGATCCAAATGAACAATTAAAAGACCTAGAATGCAACAATTTTCCGAAGTCTTTTGGTAGTTGTAATGCATGTACTGTAGCAACAGGGACTGCTACACAGTACCAGCTGTTTCTCTCTGTAGATCCTAAGCAAAGTTCAGGAAATGGCACATAGCATTTAACATCTTCTGGAAGTTCTCTACAGTAGGACTTCACTGTCTCATGCTTTAACGTCTGCCAAGGTCCTGGATTCTCTCTTCCCCAACATATTTACAGGTGGACTCTTGCTTTGCAAAGGTCTTGATGACTATCAAAGGGGTCACCACAAGCACACCTTCAGATCAGGGGTCTAAGCAGGTTTTAGAAATATCATGGAAACTATTCAGTTCGTCTGAATTTTGGATAATTAGAAGCCAAGGCACTGGGATTCACTTTTACCTTTCCTATATGGTACAATATATGATCACATGTTCAAGACAGATGTCATGATGGGAAAATGAGCATGCATTGATGCTATTCCACATTCACTAAAACTTAAAATGGCTGATGTAGGATAAAACAAGAGACCAAAACAGAAAGACTTTGTGTAATTATTGTAAGAATACTGTAATAAAAACCTGTTCCTGAAAGTTTGAATTGTTTCAACAATGTGTAGCAAACATATTTTGTTATACAAAGCAAAAGCACAACTAAGTTATGAACTTACACAAAGTCAGATATCTGAAAGGGGATCTTTTAAAAAAAAACTTTATTTGAGAAAGGAAGAGACTTATATCAGAAGGCAAAAAAAAGGGAACATACAAACAGAATATATTTACAACACAAAACAAGAGATCACCTCTAAGGGTGTAAATTATAATAAATACAGTAGATTTAAAATGTAAGAGACAATAATCAATTAGAAATGTGGCTGTTTAAACCCGGTTTTCCTTTTCACTGGTTCCAGGTAGCTTCTCTTATTGTAATTTTATCGAAATTTGAAAGATTCTGAAATTAAAGTCCACTAATGTACTGGGGTTTCTCATCTGAATGACATTATAAAAATATCTTTTGTCTTTCATGAATACATGTCTTTGAAGTGATATTGTACAAAATTCTTCTCAATTGCAAGTTTCTCCCCAAATGTATTTAAAAGATGCACTATCCCTTTTAGATAAGGCTGAAGTTAGATTTCAAAGAAAATTAAAAATATACAGAATGGGAAACACATATAATTTCATTCTATATCCTTCACTTACTGAATGTGAATGTGATTTTTTTCATCCAAAATGGAGAAAGATTTCTTTTCAAATATGAAGCACACATAAAAATCACCTGTATTTTCTCAATTAACAAATCTTTTCTATTTATTGAGGTCTTTCATGTTAAAAGCAACTATTTAGTCATTTGGAGACCTTCTAGGAAAAAGGATAATGTATCTTTTTAGAAGCTGCAACATTTTAGAAGAGATTTAATCATATTAGAGCATAATGTAAACAACACATGCTAATAACATATTTTAGAACAATTTCTACATTTGGCAAAACAGCTATCTCTTTTGAAACAAGATACTGCACCTTAAAATACCTCAGCTTTAGAAATATAAATATTTTTAATAGAAAAAAACCCTGACAAGGAGTCCAGGTCGGTTTGGGATTATCCATATTAAAGGGGATCTTAACACAATGAATCTTTAACTAGCTTAACAAAAGTAAACCTATAAAACAAGGTAAACATATCAAAAGGGAATATGAAGGAAATGTTTCACTGGAAAGCTTCCTTAACAATTTCCCTACTCGCTTTGTTATTTTCTTTGACAATAAATCAATTCATAGAGTGCCTTTAAAAACAGAGGGAGCGCTGCCCCGTTCCCCCCACCCCCTCCTACTCCGCATTCCTCAGCACATGAATCACTTGGGCTTCCTGTTTCCATAAGGCATTTCCTGCCCCCCCTCCCAAAATCACTTTTCTGCAGGAGAACAGCAGGGACCTGACAAAGCATTGACTTAAATAAACAGGGCCTTGCACTGCACCCAGCCTTGCTCTGCCTGGTCGTACAGGGATGGAAAGGGACGCCAGCTTGCGGGCTGCACACACACACTGCGCCTCTCAGCTCTGGGGAAAAGCTCCCAGAGAAGCTGAACGTGCCCTTTGTCAAGCTGGCATTTTATGCACAGTTTTTATTTTAGTATTTGTCCATGAGACCCTGGCAGGAAAGGTTATGCAATATTTTACGTTTAGTCTTCATTAAAAAAAAAAATAAACAAGTGACTGGATATCAGATGATAACAATAACATATCTGTGCTTCTCCTGTAATGTCCTAATAACTGCTAGAGCCTAATGCTGCATTTTGCTTCTCACCAGTACTTGCATCTGCTGCATTTAAAGATGTCTCTGAGGACATTATCATCAAATAAGACAGAATGAAAAATTAACCAAGCAGTGCAAAAAAAAGAAAACAATGCAATTTCAAAACAGTGCCTTGCTTTGCATCTTTATATCCACCTTGTAATTTTCTCTAAATTAACTTTATACATCAGCCTGGGACCACTGATATAGCAGTCAGTACCTGTCTACTGGGGAAAAAATACCCTAACGTTAACAGTGTTCAAGACTACGGTATGATACAATATATACAGACAGCTGAAAGCAAAAGTCAGAGGATTCAAAATCAGAGCAGAAGAATGTTTCATCAATCAGGTCCGGAAACTAGTTCCAGCAATTGCTGATCTCAACAGGCTAAGTGATACGAGATCTCTTTCACTAAAAGTAAGCAATGTAAGGTAATTCTGGGTTAATACAAAGTCTATCAGCTATTATGCAGATTTATGCAGAATAATTGACTACAACAGGTAGTTTCTCAATTAGTGGCCATGAGGATGAACTTCACTATGTTTTCAAGTGTACATACAACACTTCTGCACTTGTTAAACTCTTTGAACAGCAAATCAGGATTTGCTAGGTCAGTGAATCAAACCACAATTGCTTATCAAAGCCTAGAAAATGCATGTGATGTTCAGATAATAACCTTAATTACAAATCCTGGAGCTAAATCTTTGCCTATTACCTGTTGCATAAAAGCAGCTTGCTCCCCAGATTCCATTTGCTGGGTTTGAACATCCTCATCACTGTCCAGTGGCTCCTCTTTGACTTTCACAGCCCCCACCTGCTGTCCTATTCTGTCATCCACACGAGCACTGCTGCTCTCAGCCCTAACGCTGGCACTGCTGGCGGGAGCTCGCTCTTCCTGCATGGAGTGATCACCGTGAAGCTCTTCTTCAGCTTCCTCCAGGTGACTGCCAGGCTGCTTGAGCTGCTCAATGGACTTAGAGAGCATCTGGAAAGAGAAGAGGGGAACAGTTACTGACTCCTTTCACTTATGCCAAACACCAAAAAGTACTAGATTTACAGGGACAAAACTAAAGCTTCTGCAGCAAACCCATGTACCTATGCACTGCCAAAATATTGATGTACAGGGAGAAAAAGAACAAAAGTCCCTCGGCAAAAGGTCACTTCTTATTCTGCAGTAGAAAATACCATGTATCTGGAGTGCTGTATAATAATAACAAACCAAAAATCAGAGAGAATGATGAAATTCTCTCCCTTCATACTATTCAAACATGAATTCAGAAGTACAATCTTACAGTTAATTTTCCACAACACAAAATAATAAAGGAACACTAAGGTATAAGAAAATTGCTAATCTGGTTAATGTTTTATTATAAACAAATTAGGGAATGTTCACACAAAATTCTCAATCAATTAAAGCTCGAAGGCACTGAAAGCCAACTCAGGAGCAGTGACAAAGAGCTGGTGTCAGTCCCCTATCGTGTGGCACAAAGATACTAAAAGCACATCTGTCCATGACCGGAAAGACTACAGTTTTTGTGGTGCATTGTACAGGTATCCCAGTTTCAGCGATAATGATATAACACAGCTACCCAAAATACTGGTTTTACACCATTAACTGCTATTGTAAAACTCTGCTGAAGTGCCAGAGGCCTGAGCATTGAAATCACATGCAGTTTACATTCTGCTATTTAAGATAATGCCAATGAATTGCAAACTAGTCCAAAATTCCCACTTTACTGAAAGAGGCACAAATCAGACAGATAGGTATTTCCAAGGGGTCAAGTGAGTAATTATCAGTTATTCAACTGCCCCCCTTGATTTCAACCAAAGACTGCTCATCATCATCAAAGTCAAATAACCTGAGGGGAAAAATACACCTTTTACCATTCTCTTGCATACTTTCCTCTTCCCATCTGCCTCCCTCCCAAAATACCAAGTCTTTAAAACTCAGTTTTAGCTAGTGTCATATACTGAGTTACTGGATGGCTTCACTATACCTATTTTTGTCACAAACCATGGACCACCCAGTTTCATTCAGCTTGCTAATGCATATATAAAAATGCCACCCTAGTGCAGGGCAGGGTTGTCATGTAAACTATGACCAAGAAGCTACAGCTGGATTTAGGAACTCCCACAAAATCCACAAGTAGAGCTGAAAGATCAGTTTATGCAGTTCAACTTGATGCTCTGAGGCATACGCCTCATCAGGGGAGAAACAAATTCCACAGTGGAAGCCTGTCTGACTTCTGTCACAGCAAACCTTCATTTTTAGGGTGCAGTGGGAGTTTAATGGTTTACTAAAAAGAAACAAATAAAAAATCCTTTTTCATTACCATAGTAACTGGCAAATCACAATATGTATATCCTCCATGCTGCAGGTGGCGTGATCTAAACTGGGCAATCCTCACTACTGCAACTAATGCAGTGTCTCCTTTTATTAAGCAGCATCCAAAAAATTTCTCAGATCAAACCCATAAATCTTTTCCAGTTGCTTCTCAGGGGATGGCGCTGACCAAAAAGGCACTCAGGTATACTCCTCTCTGTCACTCAGTTATTATATAAATTATTATTATTTATTAGTTAAACATCCTCAAACAAGAAGAGAAAGGCAAGTAAGGCTATGTGGCTGGCTACTAGTGAGCAAACAAGCTGAAACATCTGTGTGACATATAATCATATACAGCTATGAGAGTAACTGAGGCTGATCCATCTGTAAACCATTCCATGTGCCAGTTACTTGACACCAGGTGGGTTATTCTGGAGGGGAAGCCAAGAGAAAATCAGTGCATGTCCACAGCAAAGTTAATACACATATTTAGCTCATTACTGCTCTCCTTTCTTCTATGCTTTTTCACTTTTATGTCAGGCTTTTTTTTATTCACACTGCTGTATGGGCACAGATCTGCTGCTGAGCTTTCTGAGGCAACACATGACGGACTGCAGTATCGAGTGAATACACGGATCACCTTCACTTTCTGCATGCAGTCAGTGGAGTGACTAAGCATGCGTAAGGGGGCTGCAGAGACTCAGAGTGGTATTTGTGTGCATTTCAGTTTGCACTGTTCCTGCTCTGGGGCCTCTTCCCATGCTATGGAAGTCAGCAGGTGATTTGCTCCAGACTTCAGCAACAGGAGGAGATAAGCAAATTAAATTTTCTAAAAATCTGTGAAATGTGTTTTTTAAAGACAGCTTGGCCCCATCCTACTCCAGTACTATATTAGCAGCATTACCAGGAGACTGTTCAGTTCTCCTAAGCAATAAACATCTTATTTGGTATTATATCTCCTGGTATTATCATGGAAAATTACATATCTGGAGACATGTGAAGATAGTTTAGAATCAGTAGTTCTATCTTCTCTATCTGAAGAGGGATTACGCAGCAGAAAATGTGTTCTGAGCGAAACACTGCTCAAGTCCTTTCACTGTGCAGCTGGATACTTCTGCTTACAATTAATGTTTAAATTTTTCACTTTAAATCCTCACTTTGTTGTTGTTGTTTGTTTTTTGTTTTGTTTTGGTTTTTTTGTTGTTTTTGTTTGTTTGTTTGTTTGTTTCCTGAATTTATCTGTAGGTACATGCAGGACTTTCTCCTCATTTTAATGCGTATTTTTTATTTTGAAAAAGTGATTGTTTCATCTGAGCTAGTAAAACTGCATTTAAAAACAATAACAAAACTATAATTTATTTCACTAAGAAATTAAGAGTTGCACATACTGGTTATCTTTAACCAGTATACTTTACTGTTATCACTGTTCCAACTAAAGCAGTCACTAGAAAAATGGCTTCATGCTAATGTAACCTTTTTTTTTTTTTNGCTTTATGTTAATTTAACCTTTTTTTTTTTTTTTTTTTTTGCTTTTATTTTCAGGAAATTAAACTGTAAGGGATACACATGAGCCAAAATAAATAGTGGCAGCAGAAGAGGAAGCATTTACAGACATCAACTCCACCGAATAACTGCAAGAGTCCAACCAAAAAAAAGTCATCAAACATAATCTAACCTGCTTGCTTGTATAGAAAACTGGAAGACTAAGTGTAAATAATCTGGACACTACAATGGACCATTTTATAGGTCCTTCAGTTGCAGCCCCTGCCTTTGTTTCTCCTTCGAAATGATAAGCTCTTGTAAAATGCATGATTTTAAATAAAATGGCTTTACAAAGAGACAAAACATGAAATCCTGCAACAGCTACCCCAGAATTTCCATCCTTAGTTAATTGTTCATTTGAAATACGTGGCAGTTGTTTCTAAGAACTCATGTATGTACTTCCCGAACACACTTTTTCCCCCTTCTTCCCTATGACAATCAGATTACTTTGACCAGCTATGTCTGTTGTTAGCTGTACTGAAAACAACTTGGCACCTGCCTTACTGTTGCCTCTGTTACTCAGGTAGTATAACATTTCTAAGGGATATATTTGTCTTTCAAAATCATTCCCCTGCTCTATGGCTTAAGCATTAGTTCTTAAGAAAGGAGACAATGTTCTGAGTATTTTCTAGTTCCAAACACAGCGTACTGTTGCTTTAAAAATAAATAAACCCCTGCTGTGAGCAATATTTGGAAGAATACCTCTCACCTTCAGAGGATGCTAGTCAGATCTGTAAACTGCAAAGCCAAAACCTTAGTGTAATATGTTTAATGAAACTAGATTAATTTACTACCACTGAACCTGATCCAGTCTTCCACATATCATTAAATATCATTCAGAGAAATGAATGATTAATCTAGGGTTAATTGTATCTTTTCAGTATTTCTACAAATAATCTTCCTATTTTTTCCATCAATACATCAATATAAATTTCTGTGTTATTTTTTATTTTTATTAAGAGAGATAGGTCAACTATGAACATTATCCAAAGCACTAATGAATTTTCACTTCCTGTATAATTTTTATCTCACAGTCTTGTCCAGCCATTGCTTCCCTTCCAAAGATGTTTTAAACCAATTGACATCCTGGAATGAAAACTGAAATTCAGGTATTTTTTATCTAAGCTTTAGCATTACCCATACAACTCCCATACTTTAGTGCACACTATCAACTGGCCCATTGTTTTAACATTTACTTTACCATACTGAGAATTTTACCACTGGAAAAAAAAATTGTCAAAATGCTATGAATACAGTATTTAAGAACACAAATAGGGTTCCCACACTGATGAAATAAAATCTTGGTTCCAGTGAAGACCGTGCCAGTTTAGCTTCAGCAGAGGCAGGCCTTATTCATCATACATGACAAAAGTAACTTTTAAAGACAGAGTGCTTTTGTTCATATACTCTTCACATTATGATTTCTGAGATTTTCTTGGACACAGACTTCTGCTAGGGGCTTTGCACTTATATTAGTCATTAGTTATCCCTTCTTTTTTTTTTTTTTTTTTTCTGCTAGTGGCAGGGCCAAAGCTTTCTCGATACAGATATACACAAATAATACCAAGATTTTAAGTCTTTTTATGGTGGTAGTGGTCTTCTGGTACCCAACTGCACTATTTTTAATTGGGAGTTTTGGACTTTGAACTCCCTTTATTGAGCAGTATGAAGATTTGCAATAGTGATCAAAGGGTGTTATGAGGAAATAAGCTGTCATTTGGGCAGAACTATATTAAAGCTGACAATGGCAAAGCCGATCTTCCCTAAGACAAGCTGAGTTCAGGTTACTTGACATTCATTACTAATTCTGGGACAAGGGTTTTTACCTACTTTTGGATGGGATGTCAACATTTGCAGAATGTTTTCAGAAGGTCAGTGTACTAGATCCCACAGGTATACATGCCAGACTTCAGTGGAGATGTATACCATTTCCCGCATCAAAAGCCTGGCATCTGAGAGCTGACCAGAAATAATCCATAGGGGAGCTTGTCTTTGTTATGAACAACAGAGGCACACCTTTTGGCAATGATTTGTTTCTTTTCAGAATGGAAATGATCCAAGCAAATCCTTTACCTCTGACCTATGTTAGATTTTGCATGTTATCCCCCTCACATCATCACTGGCTTGCTGTTGAAGTGTATTTTTTCCTTGAAGAAAGTAAATGTGTTTTTTTTTAATATAAGATAAATACAAGAACAATAGGGTGGGGAAAAACTGGTTCTCTCCATCTTTTTGTTGTTATAACAAGATTCACCTATAGGTCAACCAAAAAGATCTGACCAAAACCAGTTTTCAGGCACTGATACATGCCACATCATCTTAGCTCAGGGCAAACATTCAAAGGAAAAAAAATAGAAAGAGAAATAGAAAAGAAAAAAGAAAATATTAATTTCTTCTAAGCTCTTGATCAACTGGCATTTCATAGTCTTGTCAGCTTAAAATGGTTCTGATCTTTATCACCCAAACTTTTAAGAGAATGTTTGAGTATTCCTTATTAAATAAACCCCCTGCATTTTCCATGACTGAAAAGGAGGAAATTATACCTCTTTGCAGATTTCATTATACAGTCTATGCACAGAAGAGTAAGGGACAGAACAACAGAAAATAATGAGTTCATGTTTTCACTTGATACATGCCCAGTCTTGTCCTAAGAAATGAGAAGAAATCGGGTTGTTTTCCTACCTGATCTAGAATATCTACTGTTTAAAGTTTCAAATAACTATAACTCTGCTTTGCAGAGTTTGATTGTAGAGCCATACAAATTATGTAATGAACAAATAACTTCAACTGTGAATAGAGTTTTAATACTGAAGAAAGTATGTTCCACCATGCTAGCAGAGTTCAAAAACCTTATGTAAGCACAGGTGTTCAATCTGAACCTTTAGCTAAAGGGTTAAAGAATATAGCTTTAAATACATAAAAGCTACTTCGCTATTTGATCTTTTTTTCACTCTCTTGTCTATGGGATACCCTCAAATTCCAGTTTTCAAAAATCAGGTTCTGTAAGTACTTAAGAAAGCCCCCTGGCTTTCTGTGTCCTTGCAGAGGACTTACATGGTTAGAGCACGGACATTTTTCAGTACTATTCACCAAAAGGATTCTTCAGAGAATGAAGAAGAACCCAGATGCTGCAAACTGTAATGTCTGATAAACCACACGCATCCTCAGATAACTCACTGCTTCTGTGGCTGCTACGTGAGCTCATTCCTCATCAGGTATTGGCTGCTCTGATGAATTACTGTGCTCCTGAAGAAGGCTGACTGCTTTGGGAGTAGGGGTAAAGGAGACTGAGAAGTTATTGGGACAAAAGTAGCTTACAGAAGTTCAAGGTAGAGAAAGGCCCTAGGATAAACTAAGTTTTACTATCTGTAGATGTGTATAGCCAATATTGAACAGAATGAAAGCTAGGTTCACCTGATTTTAAAAGAAAGAATTTTATTTTGTCTCTCATTCTCACACGGTTCTTTGTGATGAAAAATGTATTTCAAGTATGAGAGGAAATTATTCTCATTACTGTGTATTTTCATTGTAGTTTAACTCAGCAAAAAAAATGTTAGTGAAACAAGCATTATCCCAACCAACTCAAGCCTTTTTACCTCCTTATATAGTCTAGGTCTTGTGAGGTTCAATGCATTCCTAGTCCTATGTTACTAGAAAAATATGTTTATGTGCCTCGAGTTTAATTTTCACATTGGGGACAAATGTGCATATATGTCACAGCACATACCCCAAATGCTATCGTGGAATTTATAACAATAAGCATATTATCTAACAAAAACACGTCAGTGGGGCTCTTTGCTTTGAGAGGAGTGCATGAACTGATGGGTTTGTAGTACAAAGACTCAGTACTTTACCCGTTAAAAATTCTTTTCTTTTCAAACTATTGAGGGAAGGTGAAATATTTTCAAAACCTGAGGCTACAAGATATACATATGCCATCTTGATTAAACATATGGAATGCATACTCAAAGAAAAGCCAACTGGAGTCCTAGTTGAGTAATCAAAACACCCAAGCTGAGAGGGGTTAACATGGAAGGATCAGCTCTGAACTTTGAAGTTTTCTGGTCTTCATTTTTCCTAATTAAGACAAGATTTAATAACCAAACCACTGTACAAACTATGTACTTAAACTCTAGGTTTGTTTCTAATTTTGTTGGGAATTCTTAGTAGATTCCAAAGAATCAGTAACCCCTGGGAAATGCACCCAGTAAGGTGGATTGATTTTTTTTTTTCCTTAGGTACAAGGGCTGAACGTCCGCTTTTCATCTCCTTTGCCATTGCCTCTTAAATAGAGTTATTGAGTAATACTCAAACAAAAGAAGACAACTAAAGATGCATGATTAGTATCTTCAAAATACTACAGGAGCTTCAGCAAACAACTTTCGGAAAGCTATGCAGTAAATACAGAAAAATGTTCTCAAAATAAGAACATTTAGTTACTTGTATATCCTAATTTTAGAGCATTATATTTGTTGTAGAAGCATTAGTTCCTTATAAATCTATTTAGATTCTGCTGCTCTTTGTTTAACAATGGATGGTCCCTTTTCCTCTTCCCCCTGCCCCTGCTCAGAATAAGGTGTTACTGTACAGGCAATCATGTGCTGCATGATTCAACTCTCTATCAGATGTTGGCAACAGCACATTCTTCTCTTTCTCCTTATACGGCCAGATAACAAGATTTCATGTTACTAATTGACTCACAGATAAAAAGTCAGTTTGGTAAATGCTGATTAAAAATTTCTCCAGATATTTAGTGAGTTTCTCACATAGAAATGATAAATTTAATCAGCTGATTGAATTCAAATGAGTTAGCCATTTACGCCACATACTAGTCCACAATGAGAAAGGTTTTAATACAATTCAAAAGCAGCTGAATGGAAATGACTGCTGAAGCTCAAAAGTACACACAAAATAGTTGGAGAGAAATTTAGTAATCTTTAAGGCATTATTTACCATTCAACAGGAAAACACCTGTAATGTAAAATTGTAAGCTGCTTTGTACCCTATTTTGTTGAATTGTAGTCTATTTCAGAAGCTGAAAATTAAGTTCTATACAAATATATATATCAACTATGCAAAACCAAACAAGATAGTCGTGCAAGAACCTCTCTGCTGTCCATGACCACATGGCACCAATAACTAAACTTCCTTATTAGTTTTCAACCTTTAAGTTAGTTGGAAATTCTTTACTTTGGGAACTCACCTTATTCATGTGGATCTGCTGCTGGTATTGTTTCTGTTTCTCCAAAAACTGCTGATGTTGCTGCTGGATGACCAGCTGAGCCAAAGTACTCTGAGGAAGAGGAGCTGACTGCGTTCTATTCAGTGGCCTGTGACGAGGCAGTTTGTGGGCAGCTCTTATGCCAGGTGAGACTCTCTCCTTTGCTGCTAAAGGAGACTGTGGATGAAGAGGAACCGCTCCTGCAAAACAGGGACATTTCAGTCCCCTGTGAAAAACAACAAACTAATAGTTCTATTAGAAGAGAAAGCTTTCAGTGAGAAGAGGGGTGTATATTGAGGAACTCTGCATTAGCACTGATTCAGTGGGATGTGTACCACGTGCCTTGCCATGCTGGGAAGTTCAGCTGCTGGAAAAGAATGTGATGAAGTAATTATTTTCTCTTTTTTGTAATCACTGATTCTTTCAGGCTAAAAGACTGGGATAGAATCACTAAAAGAGAAAACAGATACTGTCCTTTTCTCTTTTACCCTTCCACTTTTTCCAATGGTTAGGATGTATGGTATCTGTATAACTACATTTAGTTTAAACTGAATACAAGAGTCATTAAAAACATCTTAATGTAGTATTGTTGAAGCTTTGATCATTACCAGTCACAAGAAGTTTTTGCTGTCTCATTTGTTCTTTCAGTAACAGATGCTGCAGGAGAGCTTGGTGGCTGCTATTTGGCTTTCCCTCCAAAGCAATGTGAGGATGAGTAGACGACGGAGGAATGTTTCCTCCATACTGTCCAGCCAAGGCCACTCCTTGTCTGAGTGATGGGGTCTCCCCTTTCTGCTTTTCTTTGAATGATGACGAAGCCTGTCAAAGAAGAACAGCATTGGTAACTGCTTTTCAGAGACCTGGATGTTTATGCCATCTGCTTGATTAGATGGTTATATGTCACACTGTATGAACACATACAGAAGAAAAGGTTAACATCCCTATCTTACACTTTGACCGTGAGATAAAAAGGGAGGAGGAACATGCCAGTTAAATGTAACACTGTGAGAAACTCTGTAATGAAATCACTTGGAAAAAAATCAGTAATAAAAGCCAAAGCATAAGGAACTACCAGTTAGAACATTATTAATGAAAGGACAGGACCTATCCTTAAAATTCCTACAGACCTTCCCACAGCCTTCTGCACAGGAAACACAGGATCAGAGGAAATAGTATGCATTGAGTTTGGAATAGGCAAGGTTTGTTTTTTCACATAACTTTCCATCACACAGCAAGCCAATCAGCAAAACAAAATAATTACCTGTAGTAGTGGGAAGCTATTACTTTTCCTGGAGCACTCCCTGACTCCCTGAAGGACAGCACAAATGTAAGTTTTACCCTTTGCAAAGTAAATTTGTACAGTTAAACCCTCATCTACAGAATTGTCAAGAGCTGTTGTACGTGTGTGGCATTTTAAAGTACCCTTATAAATTACACAGTTATTGAATTAAAGCTTTTCAAGTTTTCTTCCTTCGCATTGTGAATGTACTTTATAGTTCTTTGCTCTTTGCCTATTAAAAAAAAAATCTTAAAACTGCAGTTAAAGCAGAATAACAAATTTTACAGCAAGAATAATAACTGAAATATACATGTTGAGGCTTTCAGATAACCACTTATGGTATGTCATGGTAAAAACAGTTTATCTGATAATCTGAATTTCATAAATTCTAAACCAAGGTTTTCACCAATATTTTTTTGGTGTATGCTTACTTCACGCTCTGCTATCACCCTTCCCTGAAAAACAAACACCAGAGTAAACTTTACATTCAATTTGCAACTGCTTATTCTAGAAACAGAAATAAACATTACTTGTGTAAATCAACCCCTTTGTTTTTTCTAATGCCAAAAGTACTATTTTGTGCTAGTTGGACACCTCAAAAGGTTGTAAGATTTGAGTGAGCAAATGAAGCCTATTTTCATTTCTATTTTAATGTTATAAAATTACTTTGAAGCTAGTTATATATTTTGTGAAATAGCTAAGAAATTTTTCATGATATCCTCTGAAAAAGTAAGCGCTACTTTTCATGATCAATTCAATTTTTTCATCCCTTAAAAACAATAAGTTGCTTATAAATATCTCATAAAAGACTTACAGAGAACCGATTTAAGGCTTACACAATTTTCTTTACAAAGATCTGTATCTGATATTAAAATGTTGGATTTCAGCAATATATTACTGCTAAGAACAGGAAATGTATTGAATAAGCCATAAAGTGAAATGGAACCTTGACTTGAAGCTATGTTTAGTACTGGAATTCAGTAGCATTTATTAAAAACCATAGTGGATTGCATAGATATAATTTTTTTTTCCTCCATGGAAGCCTGTGCTTACAACCCCTAGTTTTTTCGTAGAGTGGGAATTGGTAACTTCTAAGAAATTTAAATTGTTAAAATTTCTTCACAATACATGGTTGTAATAGAACCACAATATATCAGTATTTTTACTTATTTTTTTTGCTGAAAAGCAGGTAAGTTTTGACCAGAAGCAAAATTTTCAGTACTGAGCCTCAAATTTCACCTCCAGGTTACTGTAACTTGGTTTAGATCTAAAGATCCTTATCCATGTGCATGGATTTCCATACAAACCATATCTGTGTTTTCATACATTTTGCATATTAATTTAAGATTTATCTCTAAAGAAAGGTCATTGCTGCAGACCGAATAAAGGGATGTGAATATAACTTGTCATTAAAATATTAAGCATTGTTCACTTCTCACCAATTTTATTTGCCTGATTGATAGCATACCCCTCAAATACAAACCCAGCTGCAGGAATACTAGATTCTTCCCCTACTATGCTCCAGCCCAGTTTAGGTCACTACTGGAATCTCGTAAGAAGTTACAGGTGCTGTAATTTATCTGGTGGAGATGATCATATAGTTTGAACTTTTTTACTAAATAATCTCTTGATATACTTCATGCCACATCTGAAATCTGTTATCTTACATAAATGCAATGCATACGGCCCATACTTAGGTAAGATCCACACTGCCACTTGTTTACGTGGGATTAAGAATGATTATTGCTTTCAAGTTGTGCCCTTAATTATCCAGATGTTGCCCAATGCATAGAGATGTCTGGTTCCTACTCTGAACTGTTTATGTTCCAAAATGCTAAAAATAAAGAGAATTATCAGAAAGTAGGTTTTCTGGAAGCAAAATTATATAGGAAGGCTTGAGGCTGGTCACTTACACTGATTTGAGGTTGTATTGCTGGAAGTCCCAAGGTAATGTTGGGCAAAGAAGGGGATGTGTACAGACTCAACAAGTTCACTGATTCATCCTGTATCAAAAAGCATTGCTGGGAAACCAGATGCTGGAATAAATGGGAAAAACAACAAAAGTAAATCTCCAAGCTTTTTATCTTTATTATTTTATCCTCATATCCTGATACACTGAAAGCCAGTTATGTATCATTCACTGTTTTGCATCCCAATGGAGTTCCAGATAAGAAAAATTACTGTCCCTGTAAAAAAGCTGTTGATAGTTCTGTTCTTAAGAAAACAACAGATATATGTCTGGGATTATTCCTTGGTTAATAAATCAATTTTCCATGAAAAACTGAAATCTTGACGATTTCTAGACCATCTCATCAGCTTCTCATCAGTTCAACATCAGTTCTTCTCATCAACTGGACTTCCACTACTAGAAACTCAGTGGGAATTTAGCCAGTGAATTAAGGAGTATATCTAGCTGAATCAAAGGTGTCACGAGTGTGGATGTATTAGACCTTTACCCTGGTTATTATATTTTTGTTGTAAAATTATTTCTAACTAGTCCATTTCTTTTTTTTTTTAGCCAGATGGGGATGTTTCAGGTACAAGATTTACCTCCCTTAACATGGAAATTTTGGGTAGAAAGTAAGGCAGATGACACATCTGCCATTTAAAATGATGTGCTGTCTCTCTCTCTCTGCATATATAAAAAAACAGTGCCCTATCATTCCCTGATGATGGGATAGTCCTCATAGCTGTCCTAATTCTGTTCAAGTTAAAATCTTTAAAACTTCTTTTGAAGCCCTGTGATATAATTTTCAAGGACATGGAACTGCTGATATATTTTTGATTACTGTCAAATAAAACCAATCATTGTACAAGGATCACCCTTTGTCTTTCCATAGATTAACTGGGAAGAAACATAAAAAGTTAGATTACCACAACTGGAATTTTTTTGAAGCCTTTGCCTTTCTGCTTGAAGAGTGATGTTTTTCAACATGTGGTCTAGTAGAGTTGCTTGAATTATATTTTCTGTTTAACTCTTGCTTCCCTCCCAGAACTTTAACACAATAAGAGCTACAAAGGTCTTATTAGACTTAGGAACTCTGGCATGATATGGTCCCCAAGGGAACAACATCCTTGAAAAAGAATACCCTGTGTAACAGTATGACACAGTGACTGCTTTCTTCCCAAACAAAAAGCATATGGGACTCCAATAATAGACCACCTCCAAGAGGGATACTGCACACTCGGGCTTTGACTAAAGTAAATATAATAACTTGTCAAGCATGTTGTGGGGAGCTGCAGATTTTCCCCTGGACAAACCTGGAATATCAATTAACTCTGTAAAATACTTTGTGTTAATACAATGCAACTTCAGACCATCAATGAAAAGTGGTTAAGCACAAAAACACAGGATGTTATTCCAAAACATAACCTTCCTCATAAGTTTGTTTGGAGATACGACCTATCACTGAGACAATAACAGTAGAAGTCTATCTCTGTAATTTTCTTTTGGTACCTAGGGAATATCAACAGATAGCATAGGAAACAAAGAAGCTCCACTTGTATATTACATTAATTCCTAACTAACAGTGACTTGCCTTGATAACATCCACCTTTGACCACGAGTAAATTCAAATATGTCAAGACTATGGAGATATAATGGAGGGAGTCTAAAAAGATTTGATGGAAAAAGGACACTGCAGCAGCTCTAATGTGCCTCCTAGAATATAATCAAATTTATAGCAATTGCAGCATCTATACAAAGGCATGTCTAAGATATATGTTTCATTTTTGGTTTTTGGTATGCCACTATTACCTTCTAAGATTAGAATTAGTAAATGCAACAGTGGCAGGGTGCATAGCAGTAAAACACACTCCCACACTAAGGTCAGGCATGATTGTTTCATCAGGCAGAATCAATCATGTTATGGGAGTTTAAAGCTGAAAACAGGAATTTATTAGTAAAAGCATTTCCATCTAATTTCTAATACCATTAATAACACGTCATTTATATTTTAGTAAGTGACTGATTTTTTAAAAGTATTTTCAGGTAATATTAGCCTAAGCATCACTTAAACCTCTTCTTGTAGAGTAAATGGAGTAGTCCACCTTCATAGATTGGGATTCTCTATATCACAGAATCCCAGAATGGGTAAGGTTGGAAGGGACCACTGGATATCATCTAATCCAACCATCCTGCTCAAGCAGGGTCCCCTGGAGGCAGAAATACATGACTCCAGGTACAGCTTCTCTTTATACACGGTCAACAATACCTTCCAGTGGTGGCAAAGCTGGAGATGCCAGCAGTGTCATTTGGCAGAACAATGGCTAAGCCAGTCCTTGTCCTACATGCAGACATGGTGGTTTGGATTAGGACCTAAATCACCCCGAAGAGCGACTTGCCCTACTTTCTCCTCTATAATACTTACTCATTGGTCCATTGATCCTGCTTCCCGATGCTTACAACAGCCCATCAACAGTTATCCTCTTTCTTAAAACAGAGGACAAGAACTAAATGTAACAGTGCACAACGATCAGCAAGTAACCATGACGAGCAACCGTACTTTGGTTGTGCTACCGGGACCTGCTGAGAAGCAGGAACACCTACGTGTGCATGGTAATATGAACATGTATGGATTATGAGGAAAAGACAGAATGATTTGGCTTTAATACTTCTCAGCTGTGGAGCTACAGTAAGGTTGTCATAGCTTTCAGTATTCACAGTTACTTACCCTTGTATCTCTTGAGGCTTTTGGGATGATTTTTCAAAAAATTAATTAGACTCTCTTCACACACACTTGATGCAAACCTCATCAGCTAGTTGGAAACCTACACATTTTTCCACTAGCCCCTTACAAAGATCACCTCAATGAGCCGAGTATTAAATGCTTAGGGCTATCAGGTTGCCCAAAACAAGTATGTGTTTATCTGCAATACATGTAATTCATGTTTCCCGTTTAATCAAGGGATATTCTAGGAAATACTGCTCTCAGGAGCACAAATGAAAGAAATTGATCTGAAGCCTGCCTACACCAATTGGAAACTTTCCATTTCCTTCAATGGCTTTTGACCAGGCTGCAAATGCCTAAAATTAATCATTTTACATGACTAAAGCAGGTTGTCCCTCTGAACTCAAGGGACATGCTGTGCAGGGGCTCAGTCCTGCTTGCATTTCTCAGGCAAGTAAGATTTAGCCCCAGCACAGCAGGTGACCTGAAAGTGTACGGCATGCTACAGCAGACAAATAGCTACTGCGGTGAACCTTGATGATACTGGAGACATCTGGGCCTAATAAAAACACGATTTTATTTATAAGGTGCAATTAAAATCCCGAGTTTAACTTTTAAGTTTCATATAGTGAGACCACTGTTTTAACAAATGGCACTGAAAGTACCATTAAGGGAACTGTGATAGTAAAAGATTATCTGCAAAACTGCAGCATTTGCAGTGCACCTTTGTTCATTCAAAAAGCTGTAAATGTCTACCCACCAGACTGTCTGTTCCAAAGGGTAAATGACTTAAAAGTCTCGCTATTTCAATCGATGTGGTAAAAATACTTGTAAAATTTGTTTCATTACTGATAATGCTCTAATTCTGTCCATGCACTAGAGTGTAATCATTTATGGTATTGACTCATGTTTTACTGGTAAATGCCTCTGTCATAGTAACCTGTTATCCCTCAGCAAAAAGTGTTTTATTTGCTGCCATGAAAACCGCAGCTATCCACCCACTCAGATATGAGCACAACACTTACTGCAAATGTCACAACAACGATTATGAAACAACAGCATTGTGAGTCATGCAGGATTACAGAAAAACAAGTGATATTTTGGGTGATTTGGAACACATCCTATTATTAGAAACTTCTGTCCTTTGTGTATCTGATGAAAAATTGACTAGATGTACAGCCTTTGAGAGCTGGCAGCTAATGCTAAACTAGGAAAGAGATATGTAGGAGTTTGGCTGATGTTAAACTACCAAAGAAAATCCCACTAAAAAAAAAAATGCACTGAAGCTGAGATTTATGGAAAAATGTTTGAGCCCACAGGACCACAGTACTAAGAGTCAAGTAACCCGAGAGGTAAAGAAATCCCTGACTGGATCCAGAAATGGAAGTCTGTAGTTTCAGCTTCTTAGCACACATCCAGCGAGTGAAGTGACTGATGCCAGCATGCAGAGCTCAACTTCTAAAGGAACTTTTTAGGCTCATTTGAGCAACTTTGATTGTATGTTGGAGCTATAATTTCTGATGTCTGGCACAGTAATGGCAAATCATATGCAATGCAGTGTTCTATTAATGATAAGAATATTAATATGAATGTTCTTGCTACAACCTTTCCAAATCTCCCCAGAGACTGCCAGCCTGACCAGATTGTATGTATTTCTGATGGTGGACAAATATCCAGAAACTATAACATGCAAAGTAACAAGCCCCATGTATCAGCCTGAGACATTATTCCTTTTGCATTTTGTAGTATCCCTGAGTCAATAAAAAATCCAGTTAGCCAAGATTTCCTGTTTAATACAGCACTAACACCCACATATTACCAACTTCCATCTAAAACACTCCCAACAGTGAAATACATAACTTAATCCCACTGAATTAGGATCTGATCTAATCCAAATGATGGATCCTACTCTGCATCTTTTAAATTTCTTTGCAGTCATATACAGGGGGCTATGAGGCAAGACCACATGTTAGCCATCAATGCAATTTTTTTTTTTCTTTTTTGGTTACGGGCCAGAGAGAGGCTACTAATCAGTGTGCAGAGGTCACCCACCTGCCCTCTGGATCATAGTTCACACACACAATTAATTCATTATGGGGAAAAGTCACTGCTGGAGGTTGAACTGCCCATTCCAGTTTTTTTTTTTTAAGGTGAATGTCCTACCACTGACCTGGAGAAATAGCTCTGTTAACTGAAACTCTGTTAAATCACATTTTCTTATGCAATTTTTCTAACATAAACAGCATAAACCAACAATTAATAGAAAACCTTGACACCAAAGCAGGAACTCCTGTAAATATAAGCACTGGATACAGAATATTGTGGAATTTGATTCTCTCTTAGTCACATTAGTTTACTGTCCTTTTACAATACTGTCATGGAAAGCATGACTTTGGCATGTGGTCTATGCTAAATGAGGTTTATCACAACTGATTTACCATCTGCATTCCTGTTCTTATAGGCACGTATGTATGAAACAGAATAAGGAGCAGTTAAGATTCCTTCCGTTTACAATCTCGCCTTGCAAAACAAGTATCCAGGACTTCTGGCATGTCATTTATGATGGTAAGTTCTGCCCTGATAAGGAAACTGAGATACAGCAAAATAAAAGGCAGATGTGACAAAGGACTTAGTCATCTAACTCCAATACTGTAATTAAATGAATTTACTTCAGCACTCATCTGAACTTGGGATACCTTAACTCATATGTCTTAGGATCACCAATGCCTAAATCGCTCTTTGCCACCTGAGAGTTTTTCATCAGTATTCAGCACTGAGCACCTCTTCAGGTCATCCCAGAGAGTAATGTTCTGTAACATAAATGCTTCCAAGTTCCTTTCCCAGCTCACCCCCATTCTTCCAATAGCATTACTGCTGCTTTTTCTTGGACTTTTGTTACCAAAGCATCTCCGGAACATGCATCTCAGATATGAAGACATATGTCACATATCACACACTTTGATGATAGCCTGCAAGTGTCCTGGTATCCTCAATAATTACATCTTCTGCCATTACTCTGCTTGTGAGTATGATCAAATCCAAGTTTCCATCCTCTCCAGTCTAGAAATCTTAGCAATTATCTACACCTCAGTAATGAGTCTTACCTCAGCTTGAATGTTAGATGGCAAAACTGAGGTTTCGTTTTCTGTTGTACTGCTGGTCGGACCATTGCTTGGGGAACTGGGACCTGATCCAGGGGAGCTGCTACTGACTGAGGATTCTGAAAAACAGATTAAACACGTGTATTTCACATTGGAAAGGTACACGTGATCTTGATTAATTATATACTCTTTATGGCATAGGGCTTTCTTTGCTGTTGAAAAGTATCTGTCTGTTATGCTATTCATTTACATTAAAGATTTTTAATTCATCCCCATTTTCTTGCTAACGAGGAAAGATACTCTTGGTTTATCCCCTTCTGACCTGTCTACTTCACATAAGAAGCATTTACTATTTCTTTTTCCCACACAGATGGCATAACACTCAGCATCACGCAGAGACAAAGACACAGAGCTTGTAATGAGTAAAGAAAAGAAACTGTTTCGTTTTTAATTGCAAAGAGTCCTATCTCTGCAAGAGATCAAAATGACAGAGATAGCAGGCCTGCAAAGGTCACAATAACATGTTGTCCATTCATGAGGTCTACTGCCATCCCTTTCTGTTTAGGACAGGGATGAGCCCCACGTGGACTAATCATTACCTATGCAATACTAGTAGCAAAATATACACTTTCGCTATATCTTGGGCACAAATACAATGGAATATTTACAGTATACAAAAATATTAAAATAGCATTTGAAAAGCTGCATGTTATTTTGATTTAAAATGTCCTGAGTTCTGTTCTAGGAGAAGAGGATGATCATGTTGTGTGTTGTTCTAATTCTACCCTGATACAAATTACATTTATGTAATGGAAACAGTTAAGGAGGTTGAAGATGGAAGAGTGTAGCATTTGTGGAGGTAAGCCTATTTCATGGGATAGCTTTCAAATTGAAGCACTCAAGAAGGTAAAACAATTAATATCTAAATGTGGCAGTAAATATTCCATAGCTACTTCTTTGCTTCTTCACTCTTTCTGCCTTAGTTCACATGCAAAAATATGCTCTCAGTGTGACTGACATTACAGGACACTTCCTTGCTCTTACTTGGATCTCTTTCTCTTGGATTTACTGAAGTGAATCCATACACAGCTATACTCTCTGGTCACATAAAACTTCTTGCACTGCATTTTCAACAGGTTTCACAGAAGTGGAGAAACACAAACAATCTTTTTTTCCGATTTTTAAAAAAATTTTAAATAGCACTTTTTGTATAAATAGGCATTTAAATAAAGGCCTATTTTCAGTTAAAAGAATAAAAGATAAGGGGAAAAAGGCTTCAGACAACAATGTTTGATCAGGGTGAAAGGTCCAAAATGTCATATAGTCAGTATTAATAATTATAACGTCAGTCTGAAAGGCTCCAAATTATTGTCAGAGCTAGGAAGTGAAGATAGCTACTTTCATGGTTTTGCTCTTTCAATGGTGCCAGACAAAAAACTCCTATGGTAAATATCTTGTAAGTGTGTAAAATATAAAGACATCAGCTAAAACTAAGAAAGTGGAGATCAAGAATCTCATAAAGGCTTCAAAAATGGAATTAATAAATTAGCTATAAAAAATTATAATCTGGAAATAATTTATAAGGAAATTATTTAATTACTTTCATATGTATATTCACATGCATGTCCCAATTTCACACATGACATACTGTGAAAAGCTGTCACAAGAACTGTGTGTACGAGGACAGTGATGTGAATTTGTTCATGTTGTGTTTTAGTTCCATCTTGCTGTGACATAACTCTGATATACCAGGTGAATTCAGATCCAAGTCTGACAGCCTAGTAACACTTGATTGCATAAAGATATCACCTGATCACTTGAACAAGCCATGAAGCTACTAAATATCAATGCAAAGTCAAAGCAAGAATCGTCAGGATGAGGTTGAATATTGTAAATGCTCTTTTTGTTTAGCAAACAGTTTAAATTCCAAAGTACGACCACTATCCTGTGAACTATGGCAACTGATGTGGAGTTTCTCCATTCTTAATTACCTGTCACCTCGAAAAGACGCTTCTTGAATGAACTGACAGTTCCATCCTTCCTCCTGAGTAAAGGACTGCTTCTCCTTTCTGTCACCTTTTGTTTTAACCTTGAACGTACCTTCAAATTGGGCTCTGAGGCTGGAAATGAAAAGAAAATACGTGACTACAAATCAAATTACTACTTTGTGTCAGGCACCACTGACCCTGTAGGACTTCATCTCATCCAAGGAGGGCTTGGAGGCAGAGGTTTTACTCCCCAGACATCCTGCTGCTCCTTAAAACTTCATTTTAAATTAGAGGCTAGGAAAGAGAGGAAGAGAGCTGAAGAGCTTCAAATCCCAATATTTTTCTCATCCTATTTTAACTTTGAAGTTACCCATTAATTATTGCTAATACCACAAGTATTAATTACAGATGAATGCAATTTTATTTTACATCATTTTTATCTCTCTTGGATGAAAACTTGGATGAAGACACAGGTTGGACCTTTGAACCTTAATAAATGGATTAAGGTCTGATTAAAGAAATAGAGAGAAACCTCCATTGGTGTCTTTTGATTTCTCTTAGAAATATAAATTACAATAAGCCTTGCTGGCAGAACATTTCTTGGTCAGCAATTTTAGGTCCAGAACTTCAGTGTTTTCTGAGTTACACACCAAACAACTAGATTTACGACACCATCCTAAGAACATTTGCAGAGAAAAATATATGCTCTGAAAATGAAGAAGTAGGATTGATTCCCAGAAAACCCAGGATTATATTTAATGCACCTTGGGCAAGTTCCACCTTTGTTTCCTAAATGCACACAGTCTTTTCATATGAGAGCCAGCTCTGCTGTGCTTTTTATTTTGTAATATTTTTAGCACAATAAAATGTTTCATATACTCATTTATCTGTTCTTTTAAGTAAACCCTCTATCAAACAGACTGCTGAGAGGTAGTGAAAGATAATAGTACAATGGAATTTGTTTGTATTTCCCTTTCTGAAACTGAGGCTTGGCTAAGCAATATCTCAAAATAAAGAGAGCTGGAAACTGGGATCAATTGTCTCTCCTATGCACAGCCTTGAGCCCAGCCCCAAAGAAGGAGCAAGAGTCAGCAGATAACCAAAATAAATTATTTCTTCACTCAATTCAGAACTACCCCATTGTCACTTTGGGGCAGGAACTCAATTCTAGACTTCTAATTCTAGTCCTTGCCCAGCATGTCATATTGCACATCTTTTTCCTGATGTCCCACTTGTTCCCTCAGGGATGGGGAAGCTAGAAATGCTCACTAGAGAGCAAAGAGGCTGTACCTCACAGAGTGCTGCTGTGGCCTGCAGTACCTGCAGTCACATGCTGGCCTTTGTCACGTTCTACACTGCACTTGTCAAGTGTTTCTCTCTCTGAAGACCCTGTGCCTTGAGTACATTTCAGACCAAGATGCACAGGCTAGCAAAATACTGGAAACCATTAATAATAAAAATATTTTTAAAAATATTGTTTATCACTTACTACCACTGTTAAGACCAATGGTTCTAACAATGAAGTACAGAAGACTTGCTCGCTATCTAAGATACCATTTGTGACGAAACCAAAAATAAGAAATGTAATAATGGGCTATGACTACACTACACACTTTCAACCACAGATTTCACCAGATGTGATGACATTTAAAAGGAAAGGCACTCAATCCTTTAGTACTTACGGATAATTCCATTTATACTATTCTCTACTCTTAAAATTTAGGAGAATATGTCTGTACCCGTGACAGACTAATGTGATACAAATCCTCTCCAACACTCACTGGAGAAATTCTCCACTTCATGCTCAGTCACAGTGATTGCCTTTCTATTTTTACCACATTCCCATCATATTCTGCATCTGAATCAACCATATAAGCACAGAAAAAAGACTTTGAAGTCAATGTCTGAGTTTATGAGCCATCTGAGAAGATGCATGAAAGACGACAATAATTTTTAAATGGAAATAATCAATGTTAAAATTAAAAGGCATGGAAAAGAGTGGGTTTAAAATTATAAAATAAACCTCACAATAAAAACCAATGCCAATGTTTGAAGAGTGTTAGCTTCAAATACTGGTGTTCCTGAATGTTCTCCATGAGACACTGCCAGCCCCTAACATGGTGTTTACTAGGACTCAATGGCTAGCAAAACGGATTCTGGTTTAAGTGCACTAAATATATAAATCTAACCAGTTTGAGGATGTCTGCTCCAATGAACAAAATGCAGAACTGGACACTTGTGTCTTGATTCCCAGCTGTGGCTGAAGCACTGACTTGGTGTGTGACTGCAGAGATCACTGTAACATCCTGCTCCACAAAAGCTGTGGTAGAATTATTGTTGACTGCAAGAGGTATGGATCACAACAGCCATCCTATGTGCTTCAGTGCACTCCTACATGAGGACAGTAATAACATATCTATTATTGTCAACTCTCTTCTGATAGTTAAAAAGGCAAAATTAATAATTTTGACCTTGAAGTATGGAGCTGTGGATTGGAATTGTAAATGTATATACATATTTATATACATACTGACTGCCCCAAGGCACTCACGTAAGATTATTTGGAAACTACCTAATCATTTAAACTCTGAATAAGTGAGCAAAAAGTAAAAATGAATATTTCAAACCTTTTATTTTAATTAAATTGTTCCAATAGTATTTGCAAGACACTTGGAAAGTTGTAGTGGCAAATGGCCAAGAATTATTATAATTCATCTGCCTTATGTTTCAAATGAGTATTTGGCTCAATATTTTAGCTAGTGATTCTTAGAAGTGGTCTTTAGAGGGATAATGTTCAAAATAACTGTTTTGCCTTAGCCACCTGATAAGTATTTCTACTGCACACTATTGGCTCCTTTGCTCATCTTAACTAATCCACTGCCAAGGATGACTATGTTCATCACCCAAAGGCATTCTCCGTGTGGAAAATAAGTGTCACATGGGGAGTCAGTGCCAAATGACTTTTTGAGGCTAAAGATTTACTCCCCAGCTTGCTGCAGAGTAGCATCCTCATACAAATACAAACCCCTAAGAATTAACCTTTTTTTTCTGCATTGATACCACAGAATTATTGAAGAGACCTTCAGGCAGTCTATTACTTTATCCGCTGATTCAACCATAAACCAAGACACTGACACAGCAAGATAATTAATGCACGTGCCTAACTTGCTGTATGTTAAGCATCCCATTGGGGTCCAGAACTCAAAACTAGATTAATTCTACACCACATACCAGACAGCCTGTATCTCACCTTCCTGAGGAAACAGGACTTCCTCTAAAGTGCTGGAGGTGCTGAATGTGGTGGGGTTTGCTGGGTTAGATGAATCATTCCACTAAAGAGCCTGAATGCCACAGACAAAAGAATAAAACAAGAGCACATAGCCAGGAGTGTGGCAGATAAGGAAAACAGGATGGCAAATTTTTGTGGCAGCACTCTAGTAGGTTGGGCTAATAATTTAAAATCCTTCTAAGAACCAGTATACATCTGATACTGGTTTAATTGGTCAGTATATAGGCTAACCTCTTTGCTCCACAAATCTTTGCACCTCTACTATATTTTCCACTTTCGAACAAGTAATAATCAGTTGCCACTTGAAGAAAGGGATAATTTATTATTTGAGAGTGTTTTGTTGCAAAGAAAACAAAAAGACACAGCTATTTTCTCTGAAGGCCATAAAAGCCCATGTTAGTGATCTCAATGTGAATCAGCTGATACCCACTTGAGTGATTCACTTGAGAAGATTTCAGGAAACACCAGTTGAAAATGACTTTGTAGCTATAGCATAATTTGGAATAATGATATGTTGCAGTATATGGCTTGTTCAGTTTTATTGGTATTACCCAGATTATTCTCTCTTTAGTGCTAGTAATAATGGACTGCTAATACTCTTTAAATGATTGTAAGTGAAAAACAAGACATGAAAGATACAAAAAAGATTAGTTTAAACAAGAACATAAGATATCAGAGGCAATCCAAGGATTGGTTACCAACTCCTTGGCACGACCTGTAATGATTTCTACGGAGCTGGAAACACTGGTTGTAGATGAAGAAGACAGTGTCTCAATAATTTTTCTCATACTTTATGGTGGCTTCATAAAGGAAGAAAGACTTAAGTAACTGGGCTGTTAAAAATGGAAAAAGTGCAGGCTTCTATGTAGGTACACATTAAAGTAATTGCAACAAACACATTATGTAGGTATGCATTAAAGTCATCACAAATCAGGGATCAGGTGAAGGAAAGCTAGTCTCTGCTAAGAAACTTGGTACTCAGATACAAGCAAAAAAGATAGGAAAATGATTTGATGAAGTCGTTATGTCCTGTTCTCCACTTTGCTTAATATTAGCAGATACTAGCATTAAAGAATATATCCTGGGGCCAGTTTGCTCCCAAATGAGCTGAGGTATTTTTGAAAAGGCTTTGCTTCACTGTTTCATTTTATGAAACACAGAGAGATATTTAAGAAGAAGGATAAAAATCCTTTTTACGCATGGGGAGAAGACATATATGAAGGGAATGTAAAAGACAATAACGCATTACTTTCCGATGGTTCCTGGAACACAGTACTACTTTTGTATCAGAAGAGCGTGTGCCAACTTCAAATCAGCATTTAATGAACTCAGGCAGGAAATGGGGGATGGGAGAGGGTGCATAGCGAGCAGGTCCTCATCTCGAGGCTAAAACCATATATAGGAAACCTGAAGAACAGAAAGTGAGCTTTTGTCCAGACTTCGAAAGGCTCTAAAGTGAAAGCATTTCCTTTTCCTCGCTGGAAGGCTGGCTTAGAAAAGCTGTGAGGCAGGCGAGGTAAATGATGCTAAATTTGGCTAAAAATATTCCAACACCAGCATGAGCAGCAGCAGCAAAATTGACATCTTACTTGAGAAAGATAAATTGTTTGCTGTTAACCCAGGCACCAACTGAAATAACTAAAATTGTTTTTAAAACAATAACTTGAACTCCTTTAACACAATTAGGTCAACAGAAAAAATTAGGAAACAAAGACTTCATGATCTTGAAGTAAATCTTCACTAGTATTCTCTATTTCTTTAGCTATCATTTTATTAAGCTGTGAAGGGTCATATATGAAACTGATTTGAATAGACTCTATGGCGTACTCCTTACAGGAGTTGGGTTTTTTTTCTGGTTAATATATAACACATATCAAGAAATCAACACATAGTCAAGGAATCTTTCTTTATTCACACCACACAGTTTGCTATTTTTTTATAATATTGTACTAGAGACCCATTCACAGATAAACATTATGTGCTTTACAACATACAACCATGACAGTCTAAGGAGAAACTTCCCAGTTTTCCCCTCAATTGATGGAGGCAGAATGAAATACACAAGATAGCCCTAAGTACCACCAGAAAGAGAAGATAATGAGAAGATAATCTGGGCTTCCTCACCATAACTAAGAATGCAACCCAAAGCCTGGCAGAAAGCTGGAGAGGCAGAGAGGCACAGATCAGAGACCAAAGCTGCTTCCAGCCTCCTCAGTCACTTTGTGGAGAGTTGTGAATGTCTGTCCTTCTGAGAGACCTGGTGGTCTCACAGCCTTTCCTCTACCACATGTGGTTCTTGCAGACATGCAAATATGCTCTGAATGGAGTTTCTGACTGCTGCTCCGGCTTCCTGTAGGCAGCCACAGACTGTTTCAGCCACCTCCACATAGCTGAATACATAAGGCATAGGCAAGATGAGCAGTGCCTTTTTGTTTTCATACATAACTGACTGACATCTGTTGTAGAAGGCCACGTCCTTGTACTGACAAGACAATATTGGACAATGAACACAGGGACATCCTCCAGATTGGATGACAGACTGGAAGACACTAGCATGTAGTAAAATTCAGTGGGTTCAATGACTTCTCAATTCTGACTATTTAAAATGCCATTTCCGAAAGAGTTTTAAATTCGATTCATGAGACTGAAAGCTATTTACACATGCCCTCTAAAGCTCTTCCAAGAACTACATGGACCTGACCGCTGGGTGGTCTCAACAAGGCGGGAGAACCAGATACAGCAGTACAGGATGGAGACACTTTGTTTTTCTGGCTTGCATCACCTAATGTGTTTTCAGGATATACCAAAACTGTTTCCTGTACAACCATTCACTTTATGGCGAGTGCGGGTCATATGTGAAACCCTTTAGTCCTTTGCTTCATGTTACTTTTGTAGAAGGTAGAATGATTTATTTATTCAGACTAAGGTAAATATCCATTCCCTAAATAAAAAAACAGGTTTAGTGAAACACATGGTAGAAGAGCTAATTAGATTAGAGGGGATCTTGCAGCCCTTTTGCTCTCTTTAGGCTAAGGAAGCCAGTTTACAAGATTAGCAAATTTTCATTAATTTTCTAAAGCAGGTTCAAAAATGAAATATTTCCTGAAGCTATTTTAAATATCTAACTTTTCCTTGTTATTCACTGCAGTCTGTATGAAACATAAAATGTCTGTTTCATTACCCATGCAAACAAGTGTTGTCTTGCTAGGCATGATTTATTGAGTTTGATGTAGGAACTACTCATTGTACTGTTTGGATTTAGTCAGATTTGGAGATCTTTATATTTTTCATGAAAATCTGAACAGTGTCACATATTTCCTACTCTTGATAGAATTTTTAATAAATTCTATTTCTTAGTGCAGAAACAGCATCTTGCATTTGCACCACTGTGCTACACAGCAGTTTCAATGAGGCCATGATTTCACTGGATCTTATGAGTCCTCATTATATGTCAAGTCTGCTGAAACCGTGACATATTACTGCTCTGTCGGGTCTATCTTCTTACAGGTAGACTAATATTCTTTTCCATTAATAAGTAGGGGATTAAAAAGCAATTAATACTATACTGTCTTGAACCACAGAATAACAGGGATATTTTAAAATTAATTCCCATTTTCCATGCATATCGCCAATTTCTTTAATTTTGTCACACCGTTATAGCACTTATGGGAGCCAACTAGTATCTTAGTTCTCAGGAGGTGTAGAGGAGAAAGCAGGTGGTGAAACAGGCTCTTGAATAGAGGGCATTCCTCCTTTGAATGATAATAACCAAATTAAGATATGCATGACTGGCAGTTCTTCTGGTTAGTCCTCCACTGGTTATTCTCACCCCTACTTCTCATCAGCTACACCAACTGGTTCTAGCGGCTAGAAGTAATGGGAATACAATATCATACTTTCTGCAAATATAGCAAATCACACTCTTCAGTCTAAATATCCCTCCCACACTCACTAAATCCCAAGAAAAAAACCTCTCTTCAGTGAAGGACTGCCAGAGATAATCCCCTAGCCCCCAATGCTGAGGATTTTGCCGGGGTCACCATTTGACCCCTAAATATATGATTTATTTTTTATAGAGTAATCATGTTCATGATTATGTTGTTCCGCAAGCCCCATACAAGAAGGAATTTGTTAAAAGGTTGATTAAATCCCACAGATTTTAATCTAGGGAAATATCTAGCAGTGATAACTCATTCACGGCAGGCAAAAAGTACAATCTAACATTTCATCAACCTTTAGAAATTCATCATGAAACATCATCAACTGCTTCCCCATCAGTGTCATCAGTAAATGAGAGCTGGGCAGGTCTAGATTGCTGAAGCATTCTCCGAGCTGTTCAAAGGCGACAGAGAGTACAAGATGCCAAGAAAACAAAAGCAACAAAAACACAGTATATCTTGCTTTACTAGCAGATGAGAATCATGGGCCAAATTCATCTCAAAAGTAGGAAGGCACTTCAGCTTCACTGAACAAAAATGAAGATAACATTGGCTCCAAAGTTGTTTGGACATTCAAAACATGTTTGCCTAAGTTGTGTAGGCAAGGTTGATTTTGTGAAAGTATCTCTCCATGTTAAGGGATGAGGGGAGCAAAACCCTATCTGTTTAAAGTCTTATTGGACATCCATACTGCACCTTCACAATGATACTGAATTAAAACAGGTTTACTTTTAGATAGATTCTTTATGCTCTGGAATAGCATTCCAGTCCCCTACAACTTAATTAGCTAAATATACAATGCAACCTTCCATCTGGTAGAGTAATTTAACAGGAATAATTGTGCACCACCATAACTCAACGAGACACTGAGGAAAACCATTGAAATGCTATTTCCTTTCCTTTGGAAGAGAATTATGTACAATTTCAGCATGCTTTGCATTTCTAACAGTTAAAGCCAACAGGGAGGTATCACTCTCATTTATATTACTTTCCCATGAGAAAATCAAAAGCAAAGTACAAAGCTTATGCCGTTGCTCATGAATGGCCCTGTAATACTTACGTGGCTTTAGCCAGAACATGTTATTTGGCAGCTAAACCCCTTAATTAGAGCTGTGGGTTTGAATAGATTTTTTCAGTGAAACTATGTTTTGCAGCATTTTGGAGAAGTGAAATCTTTACTAACCAACATCTTCTATTTTGGATGATCTGATACCATGTGATTTCCACTTTTCCCTTCTCTGTCTGTTTCTCTCTTTTTGCCATTTTTTAGATGTTCTTGTTTACTTTTCAAAAAATTTTCAACTGTCCCTGCTCTAAATACAGCGGAAGAAAAGTCCTAGTCCTACTGAAATCAAACAGGACAGTTTCCACTGACTTCAAAGAGTCTCAGATTTTATATGCAGTATTTTTTAACTTATTTATCCAGAGGGAATAGGCTTTGAAATGCCCATTAAAACCACTGCACTTCATTGTCAATGGACATTATGCTCTTAAAATGCTTTACATTTCAGGACTGTTTCTTGTTCCTTATTGAAGCTGTTTCTTTAGGTTCCAAAGTCAAAAAGATGTCTAGTATCTGATTCATGGCTAAGTTTCGCGAACGAAGATTTGGGAGTATCTGATTACCTGCTTATCAAAAAGTTATGCAAGGTACTTCTTAAAGCTAATTTATAAAACATTTTTGAAAACATATACAGTTTGGGTAAGAAAACCTTTATGTAATCACATGAAGCAGAACTTTGTAACTCCATTTTGGTTATGCATTGGGCAGTAAAAGAATTAAGACAGCATTTTGACCAAGATTGTATAATTAGTCCAGCCATGAAAAAGGTTCGGCATCTAGCACAATAGACTAATTACTGCAAGACAGAAGAGGATGTATACACAAGTAGTGGGATTTCTGCTAAAACAGAAATACAGTGAATCTTGAAAAGAGTAAGAATCATCCATGCATAAAACCTTGCTTTCCTGCAATTAAAAGTAAGTGTTAATAGAGGAGCAACCTTGGGAAGACTATGATGGTCTTCATGGGAGTGATTCTGGTGATGTTTCCTGTTAAACCCTGGTGCAGGCCCTGGAAGCTTTCATGGTACCAAAGCATACCTACACAAGTTCTTTTTTCTCTGACAGTGTCATTTAAGCCTACCCTAGCATGCATTTTTACTTAGTTTTAAGCTATCTATCTCAAAAAATTTCTCCTCTAAGTTGAGCTAAATCAGAATGACAGGACATCCCTCCTCAGCCCCAGCTCAGGAGGCTGAAGAGCTCTGACAGACCCAGATAACTGCAGCCCAGCACAGTAGCTACAACCATATTACATTTCCTTGGAGCTGATGGCTCCCGTGGAGTGAAGGCTGTTTTGGCCTGTTCATTACATGAATCCGAAAGCTGTCAACAACAGATTCACTCCTCAATATCAACTGAAAGTTTCTTCTTCTTCTAAAAGAAGAACTCTTACTACTAGTCATGTCCTCTCAAGTTATTGACAGCGAATTTGGGAAGGCTAAAAATGTCTCGTGGTTAATGGGAAAAGGAGTCAAGATCAGGATACCTTCTTTTTTCCTTCCCATTTTGATAAGCACTGATGATTTCTTTTTGGCACATTACCTAGTACAAATTTGTTCAGGCGGTTAACTAACCCAGGAACACAAGGACTCTGAGAGGCAGAAATGCTTAGCATCCCTGAAAAATAAGATAAAATTAGGAGAATCGTAACATGTTTGTCTGGTTTCCCTGCTTCAATAAACAAAGTGCCTCTTCCATTTATTGTGCTCACTCATAAATTCAGAGAAAAATAACACTTCTCTCCACTGAGCTTGACTTCTTCACTCTGGCAGACATGGTAATTGAGGGTTTGGGTTACTCTAAGACATTTTTTTAAACTGAAGACCAAAAGAAATCCAGCTTTTTCATATACTGTTACTTCACAGAATAGTGTTTTCCTAGAAAATGCAAACAGAAATAAAATTTTGTGGCACAAAAGGGGAAGGGAGAAAAACTTTCACACACAAAATGTTTTTCTTATTCGTTTCAACTGCTCCAGTAAATTACTGAGTCAATAAGTGCAGAAAGAATTGTAAGGAAATATTCTAATTAATTTCTTCTCTTAAAAAATTACATCTGCTGAGTTCTCATTCAGGAATCTTTCACTCTCATTACACAAGAGCTACACTGTTATTCTACTGCCTAATCAGGTTAACTTAATATGGTTTTTACAGAGTGATCTTCATGGCTGTGCAGCACAGCCCTCTTCCTCTCTTTCATCGCAGTATTAAACAATCCTTCATCTCCTCTTTTTTTCCTGTATGAAATTACACAATTTCTCCTGTCCAAGCAAGAACCTTGTACTATTTGCTATTTAAATAACCCCATGATATGTTTCCATTGAGCGTGCTTCCAATTTTTAGAAAGTGAGCTACAAACATCTTCTCAAATTGTACTATTGTGAGAGATCTTCAGATCCCTAAGCAAAATGCAAGTCATACGTTTAGAACTCCATCTGCAAGGAAAGATTCAACTGGCACAAACCCAAAATAAATAGAAATACTGATTGACATTCCAGTTCTGCCATGATTGTGCTAAACTCAGGAAAGAAAAATCAGTTCATACTTGATATGATGATGTCCCCAGGAATTTCTTCCAACAAAGCCATGAAACATGAAACAAAATACAGAAATTCCACCTACAGCAACATTTTTAAAAAGTATGCAGCTTTGGCTAGAGAGATAAACTTTATTGGAACTTACTGGCTTTTGCTGGTTTGTATCAAGACTTGCACACAAAAAGCGAAATTTTAAAGACTGAAGAAAATGCAAATGTTAGGGTCATTTCCCAGAACTTCTTCATTTACTTCAACAAAGTAAAAAAAAAAAAAAAACAAACCAAAAAACAATTTCTTTCAAAAGACCCTCTTCCTTGCCAAACCCATGTTGCTTGCTATACTTTTGTTAGTTTTACAGTAACCCCATAAAGCAGGTAATATTTTCCTGGACAGACAGACATAGAGTAAAGGACCTCAGCAATCAAAAGTTCTCCATATTAAATAATCAGGTCTTCAAAAGTGCACAGCTCCCATCAGAGCTCTCAAAACAGTCAGTATGAATTTCAAAAGTGTTTAGTAATATGGAGGAATTTTCAAGTCTCTCTGTGTAATTTAGATGCTTTAGTCTCATTGAAAGTTAATGAGCCATGTGCTGCTCAGGTTTTTGGGTGCTTTGCAGAAAACACATCTATTACTGGTATCCATGGTGGAAGATTTTTTTTTTTATTTTTCAATTTTGATCTTATGCTGTTTATACTAAATTCTGCTCTTAGCTACAGATGTGTAACTTCTCCTTAAGGTATATTTATGTCTCCAATGAAGCAATAGCTCCCCATGCTCTGCTTTTTTCAAAGTCTGTCATCTGAGCATCTGAATGCAGCTGTGCAAAGAGTTGCATATCCTGGCCTCTAGCCCTTAGGACAGTCCCAATCCTCCATGCTGCTAAACTGTGTGAAGCCCACTGCTGACAACTTCTGCTGCATCTTGTACAGAAAGGAGCAATCCACAAGACTGAGAGCTGTTGAGTAACCATAGTCATTGCACTAGGATGTTAACTCTGGTACCTCTCTGTAAACATAGAAAGAGCAAGACTTAAGTCTTTCCCTAGTTACCTATGCATCCCATTATTCTAGATGCCAGAAGAGTAAAAGCTGCAGAGAACATTCTCCCCTTTACTATACTCTCAGAATTAATTTTTAAAAGATTAATAAGGAGATGCCACTTCAGGAGGACTAATTAAGTGCAGATTAAATGGATTACTGAACAAGAAAGCGAGCAAGCAAGACTCATGATTTACAATGCCTGTGTGACACTTGGTGTTCCCTTAGCACTAAAAAACACATTAGGATGTCAGAAGAGAATCATTCAGCTTTGCTGCCCATTAAATCTGATCTCAGAGTAGCTAATTCAATCAGAATTATTTTCCAGAGTATGGTATTAAAGTTGGAGAGGAGGAAGATATCTCTGTGTTTTACACCTTAAATATTGAAAAAAAATAATATAAAAAGCAAAACAAAGTTGTGATTAAAACCCGCAACAGGTATTCCTTTCTTGAGACTGAAAGGAATGCGAAGTCTGCTTTCATATGAATTGTTGACTTCACGCAGGTTCAGCACCACAGAGGGTTTACCAGGAGCCAGTGGCAATAAGCGTTCATAGCCTAAAGGGAAGGAAAAGAGGTTCACCCCTCATGGCAAAGGTCAGATTTCTGAGGCTTACAGCCTGTCCATATACACGAGTGTTCATGGGACATCTTTGTCTAGTAAGGTCCCATGAGGATGACACAGGCTCCACAATGTCCCCTCTGCCTGGAGGATGGCCCTACAACCACCCAGATCAGTTTAGGGTCATTTGACTTGTGTTTATCTGGTTCCTGTTGCTTTTACTCTCAACCTGACGAACAATCATTGAAACGTTTGTGGGGATGTTGCTGAAGGCTGGAATTAAACAACTCTAGTACACAGAGAGACTGGATGTGTAAACAGGATATTTAACAGTTGCTATTTTCACGGATGCGAAGAGAGAGCTATTAAATATCCTCCACTGGTAACATACAACATGCTGTATACTTCATTTATATTTGCTTATCAGAATTGCTATGTAAATGTCATAGAAATGGCTATACTAATGATTATATTAGTATTTGTCTATTTATTCTGTAGATACCTTTTCAGAGAGTCATCACGCTTTTTGTTCAATTTTGGAACTGATGCACTGCATGCCCAAATATTTGGAATAACATATAGAAAACATCTGGATTTAATTATATTATAGTCCTCTTATGCAGACAATGGGAATTGAATTAAGGAATATTTTGAAACCCCCACAGAGATATAAAAGTATTAGCAGCTGCATGAGAACTTTACTGTTACAATGTTTGAAAATGTTTTGTTTTACAGATCAACAGTCTGACACATCATAAATATCAATCATAACACTGAAGATATATACACATGGAAGAAAAAGCTTGCATTTAAAAACATGTAGATGAATTCACAGCATTTAGAAGATGTAGATATCCTTTTGTTTAAAAACATGAAAATGTATAGTCTATTGGCACAGAAGATATATGTTGTACAGTGGTATTAGGCAGAGGACCACATAAGGGCTTATTGTGATGAACAGCCTGAACAAGACTTTATAGAACCTTGTTATATTGCCACCATATTGTACAAAGGGTAATTCAGCTAGAATAAATTAGCATTTTGCTTTTCATGCTTTCATTCCTTTGAAAATATGTGGGGAAATAATATAAGCTTAGAGAGTCTGCCCCAAAATATTAGATACAGATTGGATTTTCTTTCTGAATGTATGCTGGTTCCAAATGCCACTTCTTTTCAAGTCAGTACCAGTTTTGCAGTTAGTTTTCAATCTCCCAGTGGCTAAATCACATTCAAAGGCTGTTAGCACAGTAGGGGGTCAGACTTTCTCTCTGAATGTAACTATATCACTCAACAGCAGACTCATGCAATAAGCAATCTAATGTTTTCTTTTCCTTTTTTTCCCCCCCTCCTCTGAGTGTCTCTCTGCATTCCTGGATACCAGTCACTGCACCAAAGACCTCAGGCAACAGCCTCCTGGACTCCACTGCCATCCTTCTAGCTTTCTTTTTGGTGCAAAAAAATCAAGTCTACAGTTCACCTGCTGTCGATACAAAACATTCAACTGCTAAATCATCTAAAATGTTTAGAAACCTTCAAAAGAACATTGTGAAATATTACACATTCCTATGCATAAGAAGACATGCAAATATGTGTATATGCACATAGGTATACAAACTTTGACAACCAATGACACAAAATATAATATTAAATCCAATTCCTCCTCTTTCCATGAATTTCCCTGAAAATGGCCTGCAAAAACACTGTCTGAAGGCAGAAAACTGTCTGAAGACAGATATTGTATCTCCCATGCAAGACAGAGAGATTTACTAAAGTCAGAAGTAATACTGAAACAAAGAAAATAAAGGTCCCTGAAATTGTGGCCTGTTTAGAAACTGAATTTATCAGGACTGAAGACTGCATTGTTAGCACTGGGAGACATTGACTCTTGATACTATGTGGCCAGTCTGACCTTGTAAAGATGCAGTCAGGATCTTTGAACTTACCCATAGTATCATCCTGAACAGGATTTGTGGAATATGGTATACGCCTTGCTGATGGACAGCCTGGTTGAAATAAAGGGTGGGAGAACTGCTGGGCAAGGGGTTCAAATAAACTATGCTAACTCACCCGTTTTACGAAGTGGAAAATCATCCTTGGCATCCTGTGCTCCTGGTAAAGTGTATTTGTATGGTGGTGAGGCCCCGCTCAGGGGTGGAGAGCTTTGATCCAGTGAGGTATGGTGGGCAGCCCTGCAGCAGACACAGAGAGGTCACAAATTAGCAGTCACTGAGGTGACCAGCAGTAACTATCTACACATGTTGTACATATGTCTCAGCTGTGTTTATGTTCTTGTTCGTGTAAGTGTGCACAAACCACAGGCTCATGTAACCAATTTCACTCTTACAGTAAGTTATGGAACTCCTTGGGATTCCCAAGAATGCACTTTTTGCACTCATTATAAAAGTCACGTAGGATAAGAGTCATGTTGACCTACAGACAGGATCTGTCACCAGTCTGGGGAATTGACCATTTCACAAGGTTGCATTTTAATATGAATCAGCTGACACACAGCAAAAGCCATTTAAGTCTTGTTTATCATGTACCAATAGATGTATTGATCAAGCCTTTCCTATCAAAATGCAGGGGATTTTCAGGACAGGGGTGGGCTTGTATAAAATTAACCAGACATACTGAATGACTATTATCTGTTGAAAAAAAACAAATAAACTATTTAGTGTGCAAGGTAGATAAAATCTTGCGTTTAAGTTCAACCTGTAAGTTTTGTAAGCACACCACTCTGCAGCACATATCACTCCTGTCAGCAGAGAAGCTCCAAGCTGAAGAGTGTTTTCTGACAACTGCTGGATGAAAGCAATAGTGTGGGCAGATCTTTCTGAACACGGAAACTGCAAATTGCATATAAATTGCACAGTTTGCCAGAGACAGGGGTTGGTAGGTTTTTTGTTTGGTTGGTTTTGTTGTTTTTTGGTTTATTTGGTTGATTTTTTTATTTAGAGTTGGGGAGAGAGGGACAGGAGGGAAACTTCCAAACTTTGTGTTTATCAAAACATATTTTTACTTGGCCTTTTACAGACCCTCCCTGTCCTTCTAACACAGTGTAGTTAATACCATGTCTCTCAAAAGGGCAGTACCATGAGAGGAAGGACTACTTTCTGCAGTGTAGCTGAAGGCATGCTCTGCAAAGCTCCTCATTCCCACTCATCTGAACACTCAGAACTAAGCTCAGGTTATTGGTCCAGAAAACTTACACGTTCAAGAGAATTTTACACATTATGTGGAAGAAAAAAATTGAATAAGTACTGTATCTGCACCAAAACCAATGTAACAATGTATTAAATCATGTTACCCCAGTGCTCTGGGTAGCTCAGAGAGCAAACTCCATGGGCAGGCCTTCAGTAATCCTTTTCAAAAAGAACAAACACAATATGGAAATCTAGTATACCATATGCATTTCTGTTTGTCCTATTGAAGGTCAATTTGGGCATAAAATTGAAGTCTTTCAGAAATGTGGCCAGAATTAATTTTGTAAGATTGACTTACGTGTCTGTTGCAATAAAGCAGTCAAAAAGGAACTAATCAGTAAAAAAAAAAAAAGGGGGGGGGGAGAGGAATAAAAACTGCAAAACTTATAGGTCCACTGCAGGACTCCACAAAATCACTTGCTTCAAGGTCTAAGCAGATTCTTATCAAGGCCAAGGCATCATAAAAATATGCAGTTTCATATACTAAAATACATCAGAATAAGAACAATTAAATGACCACTATCTTTCTCAAAATCTCAAAATCCTGTTGAGTTACTTATGCCATTCAAGGAATGGCACTGGAATCAAAGCAGCATCTCTTCAAGAAGAAATAAGTTTTGTGATGATTCCAAATCAACTAAGTCAAACACCAAGTTCTAACTTCAAAATCTGAAGATACTTGGAAAAATTACAGGTATTTGTGATAGCATCAAAAGATGAAGCAGCTGAAATAAAAAAATCTGATAGAATCTTGTTCTGTGTAGCTCTCTTCTCATCACTGAACAGCGAGTGCTCAGTTTAACCAGAAATATAACACTTACAGCTTTTTGCTGGTTTTTTTGGTTGAACTAATATCTTGCTCTGGAGGCAGAGTCTCAATAATCCTCCTGGAAAAGCATTCTGGCAAGTTTTAACTGATATCTCAACAAGGGAAGGAAGCAGCTTAATACTGAACATACGTGTACCAGAGCTTGGGGTGGCGGTTCATGGAATGATTCTTCCCATTTGCTGGAGAGTCTTTTGTTGCTGATTTACTCAACAGGAACTCTTGAAGTTTCTGCTTCACTTCTGTACTGGCCACTGCCCCTGAGACACACAGAATTAAATGTATCTTATCTTGAAAAAAATTACATTTTTAAAGAAAACAAAACCCTTAACAGAGCCTGTGTCTTGTTGCTGGAAGTGTTGTAAACTATAAAAAATATTGGTGGAAATCAGTCAAAATGAGATAACATTTGGATTATATGTTTGTCTCTAGAAGCCTTAAGTTGGCCATAACCCCAAACTCCAGTGAAGTCATAAGGAATATTTCAACAGTAGATGAGGCCATTTATCCAGGGCCAGATGTATCTAAAGAATTTAAATTATTTCCTAATAATTCCCAAATACAAAACAAAGGATAGAACTAAAAAGACAGTGACAAAAGGTCACTTTGAGTTTGCAGTAAAGAATGTTTTTTTCATTTTGTAAAGTAACAGTAACAACATAGCAAACTGCCCTCTAAGCTCTGTCTTGATTATGAACAGAGCACTGCAGAAAGAATCAGCAGTGAGACTTTTTACTGAAGCCCCTTAAGAGCCTGTACCTGTAATGTCTGGAAGACAGAAGACAGTGCATTTTAACCTGTCGTGGTGGCCAGCTCAACACAGAACAAGAAGTAGAGCATGTCAATGGAAGGTTAAACTTCCAACTCCTTGCAGCACGGGACATGCTTCTTTACTCACAGACATAATACTCTTAATTTTTTTAAAAAAGGTATGAAAAATAAAGATCTTTTGGTTTTCCACAATCAGTGACAAAAAAAAAAAAAAAAAAAAGGAAGGAAACCCATTTCTTTGAAAGTAGCAGCAGTAAGGCATACTTGTTACTCCATGTATTTGGTAACCCAACCCTTATACACCACAGCTAGCTGGTGCACATGTCCCCCTGTGACCCAGTTCCCATAAAATACCTCTATTACCCCTAGGCTTCATACCTTAACTCCCTCCCCTGAAGCTCCCTTCCCTTCTCTACTCATTAAGTAGATCATCAGCAATGTCAAACACTGCGGTTGAGGCTGGGCCCAGAGGGGTCACAAGCTGCTTGGCTGGCTGCTACATACTGAACAACAAGTCGAATTGAGAAGGGAACCACTGAGTTCACATCTCTGCTCTTCCTCTGGCAGGAGCACTAATAAAGCCTAACTGTTTAGGGAGAGGCTGATTTTTCATATCACTTAGAGGAACCTTTCTTTCCTGCAGTTTCTACCACCCTCACACTTCTGGGTCAATATGCTGGTGATGGACTCATTGTTTGTCAAAGTACTGGAAGAACCACAGACACCTTATAAGTCTTGAACTGATATATTTTTCCACCCAAGGAAAAAAAAAGCAGGCTCATGATGTACAGCTCCTTTCTGCTTTGGTCTTTGTCAGTTAGTTCTTGTGCTCATTTAGGGCACGTAACAGTATCTGTTTGTGGCAGCTTCATCTTGAATACCTCCACACTGTACTTCAACCTGATTTTTAAACTGGCCTCACTAAGGACAACTATTTGTATCTGTCTCCCTCTAGTGAGCACCAAATCCCACCAACCCTTTATAGCTGGCTTTTTTTCCCCTAAAACTGTATATGAGCTACAAATAGCTCTTAGTTGGGGCCTCATGGCATCAAGAACAAAGACAAGCAGTTTGAAAAAGTATTAGCGAAAGTATTCAGAAATCTCATCCAAAGATATTATTAAATATTTCATTATATTTTCAATCTTGAAACAATGCTCAACAAGTTAATCAGCAAGCAACTTGATTTTTTGCTGTTTCGTAGCGCTTTCTGTATTGACAAATAAGCTCTTCACAAAGAAATCCTCATGTGAAGCATTAGGCTTTCAAATTCCCTCATTTTTTTATAAGAAGAGCTAGATTCTTGAGAAGCATATACACAGGTCTGTCAAACTGTGCTTTCTGCTGGTCCTCCAACTCTGCACACAAAACAGAAGTGTGTTTCTGTGGGTGCAGTGGGTGGCCCTGCCCTTCTCCAAGCACAGCCTCGACTTGTCAAGCTGCGTATTTCACACGGTAATAGGTTTCCCTCAGGTTCCTGTTCATAGTCCATTTTGGCTGGGAGAATGCAAAGGGGAATAGATTAATTTCTTATTAGGATTCATGGTACATTGGTTCTTACTTTCTCGTCCTCTTTCTTTGCCTCGGAGGGGAGGAAGCTGTTGCTCCCTGCGATGCCTCTCCAGTTCCTGCTCTTGTCTTTGCTGCTCCAGTTTCTGCTCTTTTTCAAGGAGTTCTTGCTGTTGTTTAATGGCTAGGAGTTCCTGTTGTAACTTGCACAGAACAAAAAGACATGAGAAAGTGCAGTTTGCACTGTTTTCTAGGTCAGTCCTGGTTAAAACAACCCCCTTGAGTAACTGTGAATTGGTGCTTGCTTTTGTGCTTACACTTCTTTTCATCTCTTAACTGATTTTCCCCAGTCTTTTAAGCAGGGTAGTGCATTATGCTGGATATGAATGGATATGCTGCATTATGCGAGATAGTGACATGGCTGTCACTAAAATGAACTCTAATGTCAGGAAGCAGCCTGCTGCTCTGGTTTCACTTCTTCCTCTTTCGGCAAAGATGCCTGGAAACTGCACAGTGTTCTTTGCCTGTGCATCACCCAGCTCTGGCTGCCCCACAGACTGGAAGCTTAGCACAGCAGCATAATGGCAAGTAGATAAGAAGGAAAAATGAAAAGAAAGGCAAGATCATAAATTCCCGGTCAAAATCCAGTATAGAAATCCTACCATAGTGCATGCAATCCCATAAATCATTTCCTTTTTATCTTATATGAGGCAGTTCAGAGAAGAGTGAAAACACAACACTTTCAGGGTCTGCCTCCATTTTCCAAATGCAAATACTATGCACTTGCCTATACTTGATTTTTTGTCACAAACTCACACAGTAGCACACAAAAAGTCTTTAATATACTAAAAACTGCACACACCAAAAAGACAGCCATATTGAAGTCTGGCTGAAAATCCAGGTTGTAAAAAAGGTACTTAGATTTTTTGTGGATGTGGTAGCTTCATGAGCTTGATGATCCTCATAGTACTGCCTTGGTCTGCTGTGAGCAAGTCACATAGTTGCTAGGAGTTTGGCTTGAAAAGACTCTTATCACCCCAGTACAGAGAAAGAAGCACTCAAACACCACCTTGCAGTCACAGCAAACCTTTCAGGCATGTTTCTTTTTCATGTCTGCCTAAGGATATTCATTTTGCAGATAAAGTGAGGGATAAATGAAGAATGTTGCTACCTTTATGTGCTCCTGGAGCTGGGCCTGATGCTGGCGGGTCAGGTTTTCATGCTGCTTCTGAAACTCTGCAATCAGCAGTTGTTTCTGAATTTGCTGCTGCTGCTGGATCAGGAGTAGCTCCTGCTGAAGCTGCTTTTCACGCATAATTGGGTCCACCATGGGAACCATCATCCTGAGATCAGTTCGCAAGTCTAATGGTGAGATAGGCTCTAACCCCACAGGAACCTCCGACTTTACATCCACTGGGGGAAGAAAAAACCAAAACATATATAGATATAGATATATATTTAATATAACTGGCAAAGGAGGATAGAGATCAGTCCTACCATGAAAAAGACCAATTTCACTCAAAGATTGCTTCAATATACAGGCCCTTCAAAACATTAATGCAACCTGTGCTGTATGCAAACTTTAGACATTCCTACCAGCGACTGGAGATTTTTCAAATTATTTAGCACTTTCTTTCCATTCCCTGTAAAAATGCTCACAGATTAATATTCTTCTAAACAGACTAACAAGCAACCCTGTTCTAAAACCATGTCACAACCTAGTGAAGTCATGCTTAATGAGAATGTCCCAGGCACTATTAATACTACACAATAAACACTCAGGGCACTTCCTCAGCATAAGATGAAAGCATTGCAGTTTTCCCTGTATTGCAAGGCATTTTTCAAAGCTAGTGTGTAGATTTTTTAAGGTTGGTGTTACACATACCTACTGCATAAAAATATACCTGGCAAACACAGAGGAATAACACATATAACATTACAGGAAAATAGTTTCACACACAAAACAGGTTTTAATACAGTTTTTGGAAAAGTGACCACCGTGCTTGAAGTGGATTAGACATAATGCACTATATGTGGCTTGTAAGAAAATGAAAACCTCTCAAATTATTCCAATTTTTTGTAGCTATGTTATGTATTGTTAATCCAGAATTAAAGTACCCAATGAAGAATTCTTATTTTTCTATCTCCTAATTTAAACTGAAAGGACTGAAAAGTAGCAGAAGAGAGAAATTTGATCATTTTAACTAAAATACTTGTAAAGCTCTGGTTTTCACATTAAGTGAAGTGACTGAGTGTAATTTTACTTGTTTCAGAAGAACAAAAAATCTAGTAAGTAACATTTCTACAAGAGGAAAATAAATAGCAGCTGAAGGTCTCCACTAAAGCTCAGCAGTTCTGATTCCATCCACGAGAGGGCAGTGGAACACAAACACATTCTCCGGTTTCTCTTCCTCCACTATCCTCATCGGAAAATAAGATTATTAATTGAAAACAAACATGCTGTCGGAAATGACTCTGGAACAAGATTTAAAGCACATTTTCTCCTTCTTCTGTGCTTCAGCTGTACTTGTTTTCATGGAGAAAATCAAATGAAACAAATATTATAGCAAGCAGAAGCAGCAAAATCGGAGCTGCAAAAGTTGAAACTGCAGCAAACGGAAAGAACGGGATTCTAACTGTATGATCAAATCTATTAGTAAAAGAATTTATAAAAAGAAAAGGTATCAAATATTTTCTACTGATCATACTTTTTTTCTCTCAAAATTCTGAAAACATACAATTTTCTAGTCCCCTTTTTAAAAAAAAATCCTAATAACTATGATTGTAAACCTCAGAACATAACTTGCCATCTTAGCCCTCTATCCCAACAGAATGATTGTGTCTAAGTGCTTACGTTTGTTCTGAGACAAATTATAAAAAATCACCTTTAACTTACAAAAACTACTCTTGATTATAAATAATTGCTACCGACCAAGAGAGACATACAGGCAAATCCCCAGCCTTTCATCCCATTTATTCAGCAGCAATCCACATTCCATTTGTCTAGACTAAATATAGCTGCGTTTATACAAGAAATCAATAGTGCTTGCAGAGAGCAGAGCAAAGACATGAATATTTCATCAAACCCAGAGAGAAATGGCAATCAGCAAACTGACAGCCAACTGTGGAGGCTGACTGGCCCTCCAGATAAGTCTCCTGTACTTGGACAATGGTTCATTGCCTGCAAGTCACAATCTTATCATCAGTACTCTTCTATTTTTAACATTAATTGCATTGTAGGTGACGAAGGTTTATCATTTTTAAAGGGGAGAGATGGATTTTCTTACATCTTCTGCGACAGGATAATAAGCCTTACTAGGAGCAGTAATAGTAACTGGAGCTCGGCAAGCCCTGCAGGATCTGGTTCACAATAGTGTTTGCAAACTGAACCCCGCAGGGTTTGGTTCACAATAGTGTTTGCAAACTGAGCCCTGCAGCTTATTTTGCAGATACTGGCTGTAAATCAACCCCTACATATCTTCACCGCAGTTCAGGCTGATTATACTTCCTATCATGGACCAACATCCCACTTCTTCATTTTCAGAGAACTTAGTGTGAGAGGAGGCCTCCAGACTTTTCTACTAATGGAAATTTCCTTTCACTATTAGTAAAATCTACAACTGAAACCACACTCAGTTTGATAAGCTAAAAATTTTCAAGAATTTTCACACACTCAAATAATAAATCTAGCACTGGAGTATCTACTTCACCAAGTTGGCCTTAACCTTGTTCCTTCATGTGGGGGGAAAACAAACACTAATAACATAAGGTAGTTATAATGACTTGAATCCAGAGAAATCAATACATAATATTTCATGCAATTTCAGTGCCATTATTTACTGGCAAATAAAGACAAGCATTTATTTCCTGGCATAAATATTGCTAACATTAAGGTTACCTAGAATACTAACTGCTAACATAGCAAATATTAACTTTGGGGGTAATTACTATCTTAAAACTGTATTTAGTAATAATTAGCTGGGTAATAGTCAATCTCATCAGTTAAATTATTCTAAACAAGTAACTGTAAGATTACCAACCAAAGTGAATGATTTGCTGTTGTCTGTTCCTCTGTCCTAATGCCACAAGCCATTTACATTCTTCTTACTTGTTAGTAGCTAACAAGAACGAGATAAAGCAGCCCTGTGGAAGTACATCAGTGTGAAAAATGTGTAATGAAGCAGAGAATCAGAATTAGCATCTTTGAAAGCTTTGACTTTTAGCTGGAGCATCTTCTCCCTTGCCCCTCCCAATGCAACTGTCTCTAGAGAGCAAAGGTGACACAGAATGTTTACTCTCATTGGAGTTTTATACGTTTTTTCACACCCTCTACACAGATATATCTATTTTACAGGTAAAAAAATTGTCCCAACCAGTGCCCTCAACTTCAAACATCACAAGAAGCAGTGGGATGCAGGACTTCAGCAACAGGATTCATCAAGATATTAGACAGAGAAGGAAAGGGATGGATAATGAGAGAAAATATTAATCAGTTTGACAAAGGCTAACTTTACTTGTTTTGCAGGATTTTCAGTGTCACCGATGGAGTAAGGTGGTAGCAGGCATGATTCAGAGTGGGACCCTTTCTGTACTCTTTCCACTACGGTCCAGAGCTCCCTTCCCAACAGCTCTGCCGACTACAGAGCAAGCCTGGAATTCCTCTCTAAGGTTAAATAAAGACAAACTCTCTGAGCTCATGTCAGCTGCAGTGAATACAACAGTAGGCTGCAGAATATTAACTAAAAATGTTACTGAAAGCTCAGTGATTCTAGGAAATATGCCAAAATTTGAGTAGAAAAATATTTAATTTTCAGCTACAACACATTGCAAAAGGCATATGTATTTATTTTTCCTATAAATACTAGATTGCTTTTATCTTGAAACATAACAACAAAAATAGTCTCAGAAAAGCATCCATATCAATTATATTCCATAAATGGCACTTCCCACAGGGCTTTTGAAATTCTGTGGAAAGAAAATAAGACACTTGCAGAATGGCATGTTTGCTGAGTGGCTTAGATGCTTCGATCGTATGTAAAAAGAGGTAAAAGAGCTTGTTTTAACCCTCAGGCTTTGCTTTTTGAAACCATTCCTTAAAATGGGAATACTGAACAACTGTTAAGTCTCCACTAAGAGATGGCATTTCTAGCATTGTTTCTGATAACTGGTTTCAATTCCTGGGGTATTAGAAACATAAATCTTCCAAATCAGAAGTGCTAAAGGAAAATATCAGAAAATAAAGCAGCCCGCTTTCTTCCCATCTCCCAAGAGGGACAATCTTCTTTCTTTGTTGGTAGTTACCTTTTGTAGCAGACATTTATGCCATCTTTAAAACCAGGAACTTAAACAAGCAATGCTAACATCAGCTGAACAGTCACCATTCCTGATTTGAGATACAATGAAGAAGAATTCCAGTAGACTTGATTATCAGACCATCTTGTCTAGTACATTTATGATTGTTACATAAAAGGAACTGTGTGAAATTGCTGGGACTGCAGGAATCCAAGTTAACCTTTTCCCAGAGGAATGTCTCCGTTACGCTGTTGGGCTGGGACAGTAAGGAAGGCTGGACAGAGGAACAGAGCATGAAGCTTGTGAGCTCTTTCTCCTGCCTAGGTCACCCATGGAAGACTTTTACTGGAGAAGCAGTTAAGGTTTATGAAAGTGAACAAGGAGTACTACAAAAGCTGGAACACTAAATGAAAACTACATGTCACAAGAGACAGATGACAAGCTCCTCCAGCTAGCATTTTCAGTATTAGGTAATAAAAACATATTCCCGAAAACACATAAACCCCAAGAAAAATCTAGAAGAACCATTCTGCCACAGAATCACGCATCACCCCAGGATGCGCCTCACCCCAGGCATCATCTTGGTGAAGTATCACAAAGAAAAGAGAGAATTAGAGGGATGTTTATAATAGTGCTACTCTTTTGAACTTTGTTCTACAAAACAGAGCCCACCTAAAGTTATTATTAACTTGTACAGTACTTCTCATAGATTTCATATGCTTTTCATAAAATGAAAACAAACCAGAGAAATTTTGCAAATTTTAGTGCAAAAGAAACTGCCTCCATTTGGGCCTCTTCTTTCAAAGAAAGTAAAAACTCTTCCTTTTTTACAGGATTAGCCATCAGTCAGTCATGACATAATCAGAGCTCTAAAGAATTTATAGAAAAGAGCTCTAAATGGTGGGAAAAGTGGAAGATTCCGTACCCCTCCTCGATAAAGGTAATCCTTCAAATTTACTCATCAGTTTAAACCTAGAATTTTTTAACCATATTTACATGCAAAGCCATTCACTGTGTCTTTCAAACAGATTGAAAAAAAAAAATCTTTGAAAAGACTGAAAAAATGAAATACTGTAGCAGGCTGGATGTTGCAGGATTAAGAAACAGAGGGTCAGAGGGAAACTTTGGCAGTCAGGTGAGACACAAAGTAACTGGCAGGAGATGGGACCGAGAAGGACTGGCAACGCAATGAGACATGAGCACAGGATGAAGATCAGGGAAAGGAGTTAAAATTTCTGAGCTTTCTGCACTGATAAGCAGCACCACAGGGGTACTGTTCACTCTGAAATCCAAGAGCAGCCCTGGCACACTGATAAGGTGGCAATGAGGCCACAGTGTAAATAAAGAGCTAACAGAGGAGTGATGTGTCCGTTGTGAGGATGCTGGGAAATTAGGCGAGCAAAGTGGTTTCGAATAGCCACGACTAAAGAAGACGAAGACTGGATGAAAAACTGCTACAGCAATTGTTCAGTGTTCAGGACTGTAGAAAATGTCCTAATCTGGAGCCTGTTCCCCAGAGGAGAGGTGTCTGGCAGCTTTCTGGGGGAAGCTGTGCCACGCAAGACCTGCGTGGCAGACAGCAGGAGAGAGAAGCTGAAATCTTAAGAATAAATAGTGACATCAGAGGTACAAGTCAGATGATCAATAAACTGTGAAAGGTTAGGTTGCCTCCCATGGGAGGCTTTTATCATTTCAGCTCTGGTAGCTAGAATCTTGTACCTCCATTCTCAGCTGGCATAATCTGTCATCCCTCTGTTAACTTCAATATAGGCAAAACTTCCTTATGCCACCTGAGAAGCTTGATGCAGAGCCTCTCTCAAGAGAACAGGGATGAAAGAAGTCAGCCTTGAGAGCATCTCATTTTTAGCATGGGGAAAAAGCATCCAGATTTAGGATGACACTTAAAAAACTTTTTTTGCAATATTTAAAATCAGCAGAGGTTTTTCCTCTACTCGCACAATTAAGCTATAGAGTGCATCAAGTTGAAAAAAAGTCTCACTTGGATTTCACTGAATGTTAGTAAATATTTTTGATTCATTATTTATCCTCAATCATACACTGGATTTCAGTTGTCCCACGGAAGGAAAGCAGAAAGAAAACAGTAAATGCAAACGGAAAATTTGTTTCAAAGGCAACACGGTGACTTTTTATGGCAGTTAAGTACTCAACTACAGTTTGTACTTTTAAAACTTCCTCACTTGGAAAGGACAAGAAATTAAGACACATTTCAGATCAGAAAAAATGGTTTCCAGTTATTTTCTTGGATTATCCGTCAAGAGGTAGTAATTATTTTAAAAAGTACTATCACTGAATTAGAACTATAAGGGAACTGTCAAACTTCACGAGCCACTCAAGTTTATAGTATTAAGGAGAAGTGTAATAAATTAAACTAGAAATGTATTCCCCTTTGTTCTATAAAAGGGATCTTATCATGATTGTACCTTTTCTCTATTTCTTTTAAGTGTTTGCATACATGGCATAATGAGAAGTAAAATAAATGCAAACAGTGATCTGGGCTTTGATTTACCATACTCTTATTTCCCCAGGGCCTGGAAAGGAAGCTCAAACGACCACAAACTTCTAAAATATCAGTGAGAGGCCTTGAAATACCAACACTGAAGTTACAGCTAGCTGGCTTTTGTAAAAAATCAAAGGCTTTATTATAGTGATTCACTAAAATCAGATTCCTTCTCTCAAAATAGACTTTTGAGTCAAACAGTCATAACAAACACAAACATAAATGCCATTGAATTTGTTATTGCTAAAAATTTTTTAGATGTTATAGTGTTTGCTGTTTCTTCTATACTGAGTACATGAGCAAAAGTTCCACTTACAAGCCTGCCAGAGTTTATGCAAATATCAGGCCAACCACTTTTGTCATAGGAATAAAGCAAATACAGCCAATAAATCACATCAGAAGGTGAAACACTTCCAACCTCAAACCTGGGATGATCTGTTATCAAGAAATAATCCAAGCTGAGCTATATTTGGGTTACTGAGTTACTTTATTTATATTTCACCTAGGAGAACCCTTACATACATGTTTTCTACACCCATCAGCACACAGGCATATTTTCACTTTCCAGAAAATGCCTTTTTGATATAAGGAAAATAAATATCCTAAATTCTAGGCACTACTGCTGCAGGCAAGATAAAAACAGGACAAAGATAAATGCACATATAGTTAAAAATGTAGAATTTCTATGTAACTTTGTTTTCAGTTCTAAAGACTATGATATACTGATGATACTATTAAACAATGATAATAAAGCAGTGTTAACTATGGCATCAAGTTAGTCAATTAATCAATAATGTGCTCTCCCCATTGAATTGACGCACAAAAAAATGACAGGGAAGAATTTAAAATAGCATTCTTTTGGCTGTGGATCTTCTGTGCACAGATCAGTACCACTGTCACTGAGAATACATTGAAGGTGACAAGTCAGGTTCAATTTGGTGGCAGCACCACGTAACGGTTGCAGAACTAAGTAGGTACAATCTTTCCAAGTCACCAGGTAGCATCTTATCACTATCTTCCAGTCAGTTCAATACAGCCTTAAAATTAATTAATTGAATTGAAAGCATGTAAGTGTGTGTGTGCTCTTGCATACATACATAATTCCTGCACCATAACCTGAAATGCTAAGAAAAATAGTGGAGCAGACATGATACAACATATTCCTCCCTCCTCCCTTTTCAAAACACATAAAATGATTGATGCTACATACACCTGAGAAAGGCAACATGCTTTCGATTGTGTCGGTATCATTCTACATGAATAGACGGTGAATAAAGTCCCCCAGGTTGCTAATAAGGATGACTGAAAGGGCACCATGAGGGGTTCTAGAGACCTGCAGTCTTTGCCTCATCACCACCAGAGAATACATCCAGAATGCAGGATTTTAACTTCCCGTTCTTTCGTCTCTTCTGCAGGCACGTTGGTGACAATGTTAAGTTTACGACTGCTGAATAATTCCCAGCAGTGGGGCTATGACTATTTTAGTCTCAAGGTGATGACACAGAGAGAGAGAGGAGAGGGGAAAAAGCTCTTCCTTGAAGTGAAGGTATCAAAACAGCTACCCTTTGGGCAGGTCAGTAGGTACATCCTGAAGTATAGGGCATCATGCTCCAGGCAAATTAGACAGTGGGTGGAGGTTTGCTGAACAAATGCCCCCAAACAGCTTTGTTATTTCAGGGGTGTGACAGACAGTGCTACAAGTGAAACCCTTGGAAGGCAAGATATAGGGCAAATCTTTCAAGGAACTGTTGGCAACTTTGTTTTCCAGGCAAAAATGCATTGAAAATAGTATTTTCCAGTTTGTTAGCTTTTGGGGGATTTTTGTAGCAGTATGTGCTTCCTCAGATGCTACAATAATTAGAGTTTTGGTTTTTTCTGCTTTTTACTGCATAAAAAAAACTAGCATGAACATGTAACTTCTTCAACTTACAACCTATTATACCCAGAAAATCAATCTGGAAATAGAAAAAGATCTATTATTCCAAAGTTTTTAAAAAATATTTATGGAACATCCCTATCTTTGACAAACATGGGGCTAAAAATGATGTCAATCCCAAGAAAAAGGGACGACTGAACAGAAATCTCCCCCAGTTGAGGGGAAAAATCCAATAGAAGGATATTAATACCTTTTAAAGAATCTTTCTAATGAAAGAGTAAATAAGATGTCAGTCAGAGTGGCAACGCAATACTACTTACTGTTTCAGCTCAGAAATAAAGCTCTTATGTATCCGATGAAAAATTAATGATTGCAGATGTTTATTAGCAAAGATGCATTTGTTTGTATTATATATTTTTTCCTATTCTGTTCCTCTTTTTACCATGTTGCCTTGAACTGCAGCATACCCAGGAGTGTAGCTTCCTCTGCTCACATAACACACCCAGCCTATTTGCATAGTGACTGAAATAAAATGAAAAGATAATACTAAATCACTGGCTTGCCATTTTTCAAAAGTCCACCTGCTGGACTACTGGTACCTAGTGGCAGAAACATTGACAACATGCATAGAGAAATCACTGTGGGTAAAGACAAGGAAAATGAACAGGAAATATATGGTCCTAATAGTCAATCACAGTTCATTGGAGAATCACAGGCTGAATCACAGAATATTCTGAGTTAAAAGGGACCCACAAGGATCATCGAGTCCAGCTTTGAAGTGAAAGCCCCACACAGGGATCGAACCAATAATCTTCGTATTATTAGCACCATGCTCTAAACAATGGAGCTAATCTGATGATGTCCAGCAAAGGAAAGGTAAGGTTTCTTAGACTGCAGAACTGAATCATGCATGGCAGAATATGAAAACAGACAAACAAAGGTAATACACCGGATGGGAATATTACGCAGCAGGCAAACCCCAAAGTTAAATGGATAATGAACATCAATAGGCAGAGAAGGTGGGCTGCTCTACAAAAAGTAAGGAGGAGTTTCTGAGGAAGATCTTTCTCAGCTTGATGAAAGAGTTGTGAAGGTTTTAAATGTCTTCATCTAATTTATTTTCTGCTGCAGACAAAGTATGTCTTTCAGGGAACAACACTGACTACCATGCAGATGGCCTCGTTTCCACTCCTAAAACATTACATAAGGCAGGCACTCCAGTAAAAGAGATTACTTAAAATATACAAAAAGCATTATAAACTCACAAGCAAGGAAATGCCAATCTTCCTTTCTTATATTTTTGTCTCATTAATGTGAAGATAGTTGTGGTTTTGTAGGGTATAGATCCAAACCATAATCATTTGCAGTAATTAATCACAAAAAGTCTCTCTCTCATAGTATACTATTTGGGATTTGGGGGAACAACTCCAAAAAGAAGACACACATCTTAGGTTGTGTCCAAATATTGCAGAAGTCTTCATTTTTATAACAAAAGTGTGTCTTGGCAAAGGCAAACTCTTAGATGTTTACTTCTAAAATCAAATAATGTTCTTGAGCTGAAAAAAATCCCAAACTAGGTATATAACATCTTGTTCATGTACTTTTGTGACATACTTAACATCATCACTATTACACTAACTTTGTGACATAATTAACATCATCACTATTACACTACTTATCTAAATTCCACCTTTACAATTCTTTTTACTTTTCACCACAGTAAATTATATCAATCCTATTGTGTCCATATCTGTGTTTACTTTTATTTCTTGAAAAAGTGTTGTAAATCTCTGCTTTAAATTCAAAAGATTTCAGATACCAACTTACTACTCAGTATGAGAGCAAGAAAAACTATTTCTGTGTTTTTTATAATGATGTAACACTAAACTTAGAAAATACTATTCATGATTTGTGCTCTCCAGAATGAAGAGATCTCTGAAAGGCTCTCTTTGGAATGCAGAGACTTGGTTTCAACCACCAGAGGGAGTAAATCTGTTTTTTCAGGACAATGCAAAATCAGAATGAACAGAAAAACCACTTGAGAAGGGAAGAAATCACTAATAAATAAAACAGTTTAATCCAGATATACGTGAATACCAAACATGATGAAAATAAAGATTAATTGGGATTCTGTTAATTGAGATAAGAAAATCACCGTTTTTGGTTCAAATGCTCACTAACAAAAGTCCTACTAGTATACTTTTCTTGTATGACTTCAGATCGATAATATTTTAAGGAATAAAAATGTAATATTTGACATAATAAGAACTATGTATTTTTACCCAACCTGCTACACTTTCCTTATTTGAGTTCAAGACACTACTGTACTCATAAGTCTTTTTACCTGCTGTAAATACCGCAGGCTTTCTTCAGTTTATTTACCGTTCAGTCATCTCAGTCAACAAGTGATGACGGTGAGTACAGGAAAGAAACAGACATTTTTCCTCACTCTGCCAAACATTTGCCTTTGTAAATTTTAAGCACAGGAAAAGCAAGCTACAGAAATTATTAAGGTGATGGAAACTTTGTCAGTACATTAGCTTGAGATATTTTCTGTCATTATTATTCTAAATAAATACTGAAAAAATGGTTCTGCATTCTGTAATATTCCAGAAACTAAAGAAACACTTCTAAGAAATTCATGTTAAAAGAAACAATGGATATTGAAAAATTCTACACAATTCTGATGCCACTTAGCAAGTGCAGTTCAGAAAACTGGAAATCCAAAAGTTATTACCCATTTTTGGTTTTCCACATTTCAGTAGCTCCATTTCTTACTAGTGGGTTGGTTGTTTTTCTCTTCATCTCATCTGATATGTAGAAAGCCAGTCAAGCCAGTGGGCATTTCTTCAGTTTCAAATGAGGGAGTCTTTGTCAAGTAAGCTTTGTCAGAAACAAAATATCCTATTAAGAAGTCCACAAAAGTCACTGGGAACTCTTCTCAAATTTCAAATTCAAGTTTTAGAAACCCACAGATCACGCCTGGAACATGGACACTAGACTAATGGAGTCAAGCACTCAAAATTACTCTTTAAGAAACTCTCTGGGTCCTTTGAGAATCTCAGCCTAATGATTTAAATAAATCCTAGTCAGATTGAAACCCCTGCCCCCCACTTAACACATTAATCATTCAGAGTAGAAGTTCCCTCTCACCAGACCTAAGACGAACAACCCTCAGCACACTGCAATCAATAAGAAGAATATTTAGTCCTGTTGACTGAGCTTTTGAACCTGGTTGAAAACATCATTACAAGACAAAATTCTGCAATACAAGAGACAACATGAAAGTAAGTGCTCAGGTTTTGCACTCTAAGCAGAACTTTTTGTGATCAATAAGACAGCATTAACAATATGTTATGGAATTACTGAATCAGGCATTGCATATTAAGGACTAGGAGAAAAAGGCAGCACAACTAATTTAAGGTTTGTCATGGAAAAGCTGTACTACTAATTTTAAGGTAAAGCACTGAGAGAGCTTGTTACCATTAAAAAGTCAGTAACATGTTTACTTTGACATGAGACAAACTGGAATCTAGCCTGAAACCTCCTCATCAAGGCACTGCAGAAGGCTGGATCCCAAGATTTTCAACAAAGCATCTTAGTTACAGTAGCAGTATCCCTTATGAGGTTCTTCTGTTCAGTATAACTTGGGCTTTTTTCTCAGAAATGTAAAAATTTTTCCTGACTCCTTCACTTTCCATGGTTTTTTATATTTGTGCCATGCACACTTGTATTTCTTAGAGTTATGTTGCTAAGAAACAGGAATTTATTTTGGTGAATGAAGTTATTTACACTAATTTTTATTTGTGCTTCTGTTTTTTTTCTCATTAATCTGATAGTGCGTACCTAAACTGAATTTTCTACCCTGTTAGGGATTTCCCTCTCGCCAACCTTGGCTCAGCACCCTCTCTGTTGACTGTAAATTTTAATTAATTAAATTAATGCTGAGACCACAAAAAATCCATAAAAATATCCATCCATAAAAAATATTTCACACAATGTCCTAGGAACTGAAGGTGATGAATATACTGCATGAAACTGACTTCCCCCAACTCACCAACATAAAACACCATTTCCTAAAACTAACACAAAATCAACACAACAACTAGCTACTCATCATTGTGGACCGAAAGGACAGGAATAGCAGGGTCTGGACACAGAATAAATAAGGAGAATGTTTAAGAGTCAGCCCACCTGCAGGAAAGAATGTCTGGAAATACAGCCAATGGAGATGTCATTGATTTCACTCCAAGTATGTCAGTACTATTCTGTCAATTGAGAACTATGCACCTGATGAAACACCACAACGAAAAGTTGATACCCTATACTATTACCTTTCAACTTCTCCACAACTCACAGTCCCAAAATGACCAACTGACTAGCTCTGGGTTCAGAAAGAGCTTACTTATGCATCCACAAAATTCCGCTCCATTTCCAATCACACCTACATCCGCCAAACAAAAAAAGAAAACTGAAGCTGATGGTCAACACACATTTAAAAGTGCTTCACCTTAAAATGCCTTTTGAATACAGGTAAAATGAATGGCTCAACTCTGTGTCATCTCAACACACCAGAGATGACAAAAAACTAGTATATGATCCTTCTTTAAAAAATGGGACAACTACCAAACATCACTCTCCATTATATTCTTTATTCATACATTTCCAGAATTTGCTATCCATCTTTTGTAGAGCTTGCTCCACCTCATCTTAGAGGACATTCTGATAAAGAACAGAGCAGTTGCAGACTGGAATGAAGTTGCTGAGATCTTACCATGAATTCCAAGGAGGCTGACTTCAGACACTGCCCTGCTCTATTTAGCACCCACCTCTAAAAAGGTATGGAAATCAAATTCCGTAAAGTTTCATGATTTGGGGTTACAAGGCTAAACAACTGTAGATCCTGAACTCCTTAGAACAAGTAGACCAAGGATTCATTGTTACTAAACAATGACATACATACCTCTGGCCCTATGCCATATATGATAACAATTTTGTGCAAATACTCTTACACTGACAGCATGTTCTTGCAACCGAATGTGTGGCCAGATGCTATTGGGTGGAATCACACTTTTTGTTGACAGGGGCAAACTGCTAAAGCAAACATGTAACAAGAAAATTATTAGGGATCATTTGAAAACCCTTTTTTGAACCATCTGACATAATTTTTGCTGCTATGCACTTGAAATACAGCTTATTGAAAAGTGTAATTTTTGACTGGAACTTATGTCTGAAAAACAGGATATTTAGCTTTTGATTCCTTTTGATTTTGGCTGATGTCAGCCAAAGGACACAGCATATATATACAGAGTTTTATACTACAATAAATGAAATAATGAAAAAAAAACCCCAATCAAACCAAAACAAACCAACCAACCAAAAAAAAAATCAATAAACTTTGTCCCTTATGCCAATCAAACCCTCAATAAAATCCACAGAAACATTATCTTACAAGTTTCATCCAGTGATGGCCTTTCACAACTATCTGAAAACACACCCAAAGTCTTGACAATCAATCAGAAATCTGGCTAAAGGCCTCAGACTTCCAGAAATGAGTGAAAATCCTGCAACTCGATAATATGCAGACAGTTGCCTGCTGCAGTCCAAATGTCCTAAGAAACCCCCTGTGTGCAAACTACATACTTGGTTAAGAATTCCATTGCTTCTTGAAAAATGCTTGCCAATATGGAACTACTCCAGAGCACAGCATGTAGAAAAATTACTGCTCTCTTCTATTATTTCTGATATCTCAGAGCAATATTAACCCTCTTCAGAGCTACATTTGCCTTTTCAGTCTGGACTGCTGATCCTTTTCCCTAAAATGGGGGAGATTAGATGGAAAATTACCCAATAAACTTTCCAGCCCTTTAAATACAGCATCTGCTAAGACCTTATAGGGCATGTTTTCCCCATGTGTGTGTTCAGTTCCATGTGATTCCACATTCAAAACACTGCTAGCACAATGAGATTATCTTGATAATGCCAGGCAGGTGACACAGACTTCAATGTAGTCCCCACTCAGACTTAAAACTTTGCTGGATTTTTCAATTTTGAAACTAAGCTGGTGGATACACTCAAATATCTATCTTCTGAAACTTCCCAGCTGCAGAAACTGCCATCACAAATTTCTTCACTGCCATTACCCCAAAGAGAGAGAAAAAGCAAAGAGAGAGAAAGTTTATAAAGCAAAGAGAGAGAAAAAGTAACTTATAAAGCAAAAGCCACTCTGGCCTGAGAAGTGTGTCTTTTTCTGAAATAAACGTTACTCGGTTCTAAGAATTTGCACGATTCACTTCCTTTGCTCTTTCTTGGCAGTGTCTATTTAGAAGAGATCTATTTATTCCACACCACATTTCACAGTTCCTGTTTCTAAATGAGAATCATATTAACAAATGGTAGAAAGACACAAACATGACTCAGGAAAGCAAGACTGATTTCTCTAATGCATGTACAGTGTTGTTTCCAGAGGGGAAAAAAATTCCAAAACCTTCAAAGACAGGCCTCAGTGTAGTTTGCCTTTCAAGACTTACTGATCCTATCATGAACTTGCAGAAAAAGAGCAAAGTAAAAAGATGTTTAAGATAAAAGGATTAATTTGAGATAATTGTAGTATATTATACTATAAACAGTTTCCAATTTACTATTCATAAATAAATGTCAAAACTGACCTTCTTCCAAGAAACAGATCTGCAACTATTTCATGATAAATGATTGTCCACTCACTTATTATTGTCACTTGGCTTACAGGTACTTCTTCCTTCGTGTAATGCAGTGGACTTCATGTTAAAGCAGTTTCAAGATGACATATTGTACTTTCCAAAAAAAACCCAACATAATGAAAGGAATCCACTTTCCACAAATTCACTCTGTGTATAGTTATTACTGTCATCTTATTATTTTCTGCTCAAACTAAACCACCTATGTCCTATTTCATACTGCAATGTTTTCAGCAGGAAAAGTTCGAGTACATAGAAACCTTCTGAAAGAATAAGAAGATCACAACAGAGACAGCAAAAAGAGCAAGGGAACTGTGGAAAAAACCTCATCCAAACACAACCATATTTAAGGAGATCGTGTAGTGAAATTCAGGGTTTTCTGTGTGTTTTGGACAGACACTGTGTATTTGCTCCTTCCCATGCAATTTATAAGCTCTTTGCCATCACCTCCAGGTACTACTACTTTTGACTATGGAACATTCTCGAGTGCCCTCTCTCACTGTGAAACTTCGCTGGTAGAGTCCCTGAATCAGTGGTATACATTGGCACGGACATGCAGAGCTGTTTTCATCCCTTCCCTGTGGTTTCCTTTTCCACAGTAGGCTACCCAATATTCCAAGGTACAGTCTGAACCAGTATAAACTTCATGCTAAATGACTGAGGTTCCAGTTCTCAGCCCGACCTTGGGCATGAGGGAACACGGTCTCTTGAGTACAGAAGTATCAACATGCTATTGGAGTTGCTGAGTAAAATGATAAATGCATTGAAATACCTGTATTTGCTAGCACAATATGTTCCTTACCATTTTCTTAGGCTTTTTGGAATCTGTAGGTTGCAGCACCATGAAAGATTAGAATAAAACGCAAACCCATGAAGGTTTCTTCTCCAAACACTTTTTAGGCCACAGCATGAACTCCACTGCATCTCTGTGTGTCACTCCAGTGAGTAATCTACTTGAAAGTAATATTATCTGAAAAGTACCTTTAAAAGCAAATTCTTGAAATTTTCTTATATTTTTTATAAATCTACATATAATTTTATATTAATTTTTATACTTTTAAGATTTGTATACTTACAGTAATTGTTATACTTTTACTACTAAAATATGCTACAAACACACAATTCACTTGAAAGCTGCAGAAGCATTGGGGTTTGCTATCATAAAACAATCAAAGAAGAGCAACTAAGGAAAAAGTAACTTGAGCTCTGTCTGAAGTTTAGATTTGAATTTTATATATATATATAGAGAGAGAGAGAGCTGGATTAAGAAAAACACACTGTAAGGCTCTGCCAAGAGCTGCAAAACAAAGAACCGTTTGGATCATACTAGAACAGAGTATTTCCTCTTATATAATATTCCAGTTAACGGTTAGTATGGAAAGCTAGAGAAAAATGGCTCAAGTATAACCATTATTACTAAATCCAAGAAAAGCTTAAAACTACACCTCAGGGAGCTAAGCTGCTTCATGCTGTGCATAAGCTGCACATCTCCTCTCCCAGCAGTTCTTGCCAGCCCTCCCAAGCAGGGCGCAGACTGTTACAGATCTGCTGCCATAATCCTCTCCCTGAAGAAAAGGAGGAGCTCCCTGGTCTTTTTTTTTAAGAAACAAGGTGAGACACAGGCTGAAGTCACTCTCAGCATGTGCTGTTTGAGTCTTAAAAATGACAGTCACATGAGATACTGACAATGATAGATAGCCCTGGTTGCCTTAAACTGGTATGTATAATCAGAACCCATAAGAAGCAAGTGTGAGAGCTGTGAAACGAGCAGGAGTTGTGTAAGCAGGGAGTGCAAAGAATTATTTCTTCATGGATGAATAAGAATCCTACATCCCACGCTCAGCTAGTAAAACATAATCCCATATTTAATACAATTAAGCCAATTAACACCATATGAACACTATTTAAAAACTTGCCAAGTTGGACAGCCCAGCGTCTTGGGAACAGCCTTCATTCAGCAATGATAAAACCACTCTCACATTAAGCAGAACTCCTGCAGCACAGGAGCACCACTTCAGATCAAAAAATAGCCCAAGATAACTGATATTGACAACTTCCAGTAGCAACCTCCCAGCCATTTCAGCGACCGCTCTTGCAGCCTGTCAAAGACAGAGCCACCAACACGAAGCCAATACTCTTTAGCTAGTTTCAAACTAAGTAAAGAAAACCATCTGGCAAGAAATCTCAGCCAGACAGCCACAGGGCTCCTAAATTTCTTCACTGAGGCTGGCTGCCACTGGGGTTGTGTACTAGAGGCAATGGGGTGAGCAGAGGGTCTGCTAGACAAAGCTCTGCTCCCTCACCGCCATACCGATTTCCACGTTGAACCCTCTTTTCTGCTATTCCCCGCTGGACAAGTCAGTGCAGTATGGAGCAAGAACAGTCAGGTAAGGACACAGCACTGGAACTCATGCTCTTGGTCTTTCTAGGACTCTGGTTGTGGTCCTCTCCCTGTACTTTCCTGCTTAGACCTGGCTTCATGGCATGCAGCCAGCTCATGTGGTAAGACAGAGGAATGAAAGAAATAATTTCTTTCTTCATGATCTATAAATCGCATATAATAGAAACAGCTCCCTTAAGTGAGGCGGAGAAGAAAGGACAGAGCACGAGAACTTCACAGGTTTTAATAAGACAGGGAAATGGAAAAGGACTACAAACTGATGGTGTGCAGGTGATGGCTCTAATGAACCACTGCACTATGGCAGAGCTTGAAGTTTGAGTAAACTGGACTGAAATAATCCATGTCGGCCAACTGCTCACCCATACTGATGTGCCAGTTGCCAATATCTTTCTGTTGTGATAGTTACACATCGTAAAGGACAATGAGTTTTAAGTCTCTCTTCATCCTAAATATATAACAAAAGATCACAAGTTGCTTTCATCTGAAATTCCGACAGATTTTACTGACATCTTTTGTCCAGTTTCAGCTGGCTGCTAAACCTTACCAGAGTACTCACCAGTAAAACACTTCTCTTAGCCCAATAGCCATTTCACACTATTTTGCTGATCTATGATAGAGTAGATAACTTCAGAGAGAAAAACTTAAATGGGTGAAAAGGCACCGAGGCAAGTCATGTGTTTAACCCCATTGCATTAAAAAACAGATGTACAGAGATCTATCTGAAAGTTTTTAGAGTATTTACGCAGATAAAAAGCATTTAAAAGAAAATCTATGCCTTTCAAGTTAATTCCTAACCTTTCTCCTACCCCCTTGACCCATGCTCTCAGCAGGGTCCTGCTTAGAGTCAGTCTGCCAATACCTTCCAGGCTGTGGCAGTCCCCTAAAGTAAGGGGGATTCGCATATACCACATGGATGAGCTGGAGCCTCTTTTCTGCTCTGCTCTCTCTTCAGGGACAGAGCAGAGCAAGGCAGTGACAAATCTACTGGCAGGTGCCATATTTATTCACACTGAGAGTGTACCCTCCCTGATATTGACATTTTGTAATCTCTCTTATCTGGGAACGTGTATTTCCACATATACATATACTAAAACCCGATTGGTTACACTGGAAATTTCCCAGTTACTATATCTTAATATTTTGATTGATAAATAAGAATTTGCGGTCTCCTGAAATGATCTTATGAAATGTCTTTCTGGGGTTTAAATTGCACCCTTCAATTTCCAGTTTAATCTATTAGTGCGATAGTGCTGCAGTTTTTGTGACTATTGCATAATCCTTTACTCAGAAATGCTACAATGTAGTGTTATTTATATGACAGTCTTTTTAATGCCAGTTTCCCTTCTGAAAACTGCCATGCGATTTGCTTTTCAGATCACATTAATTAATCCCTCATTGGATTAAACTGCTATCATTTGTTATTTGTTATGCTCTTAGCAAACAGCTGTGTCTTGCTAACTCCCGCGTAGTTTGTGTGCAACCTCATATCATCTCCATTACAAAATGCTTTTAAAGCTTAAAAAATCGTCTGTAATCTGAAAGCCCTGCTGCATGGTATGTTTAATTTATAAGCACTTTCATCTATAGACAGTATCTTCCCACTACATTCTTGTTTGCAATTTTGATGGCAAACTACAGCCAGCTCTGAAAGTAAAGACACAGAGCAGATACCTTTTGCTTAGACAGGTATGCAAAATACAGTAGAAAGTATGTACAATTCAGAGCACAACAGCTCTTTGTGGATAAATGATCAAAGATGTAATTTCTTCCAGTGAGTAGGAAGTATGCATAACAAATAGCTGTATCACTGTTGGGTGTTTTTGGTTTTGGGTTTTTTTTTTTGGTTTTGGTTTTTTTTGGGTTTTTTTTAAGAATAATACCACAAAATGGGGAGAGGTACATGGCTGTCATCTTTACTCTTTACTGATAATTTTGGTGGTATTTCTATAAATACAGCACATGAGCAACAATAAAGCCAAAGATTTAAAAATAGGTCATGGGCATTAGGAGCAGATTATACTGTACAGGTGGGAAACAACAATTTCTGGCACAAATACAGATTATGCCTGTGTTCAACATGTAGGAAGCCTCCATCAGTACAAATCAGCTGCCACCAGTGCTGAATGAGCTCATGTCATTGCAGAGCACAGCATGAATCTTTGACACAGCTCTATTTGCCTTCGGTAAGATACTTCTATGTCAAGGGAGTAAAAAACAGAAAACAGAAACATTTTTAATGTGGGTTGTGTGAATAGATCTGTGATGTGTGCCTATAATAAAATAAGATTGCATATTCCTGATAGCTGCTGGTCCTGGGTGAGAAACTACAGAGAATTACACAGAAAAGAGAGACTTGCTATTCCTAGAAAACATTCACAGCTAGGACAATTGAGGTATACAGTGCCTCTAGGGCCAATTTTTCCAGGGAAACCTTGTTTATGAATGCCAAAGAGCACAGTGTGGTTGTATGCTCTTGAGAACCCTAGTTGCACAGCTTTTCATCCCCTATTTGGAGTGGGATGGGCACCAGATAGGTTATGGCCACCTCACTACCCACCAAAGAATCCTAACTGCTTTCCTGAAAGGCACAAAATAAGAACCACCCTGGCTGTCTGCCTCCTCCTGAGATGCATCTTTTGGACACAGCATTCTTCTGTCCTTGTAGTGCCAGTTCTCTTTGAAGGAAAACACTAAGAGAAGACAGCATGGCCCCAAATCAACAATGGAAAAGCAGTCAGGTATTTGCCACACTTCTTACAGGTGACACTCTCTTTGATATTTCAATAAAATCTTACCATCCTATAAAGGTCAATGTATTTATTATAATGGAAAATATGACATACATCAAACCCTTGTTTCTCTCAGTCATATAGTTTCAAAGTAGCATATTTTCCTTTCCAGATAGTAAGCTATTCCTCATTTCTTCTGCTTTTGCTTTCTGTCCTGTCCAGAAGGCAGAAAGAAAGGGAGAAGAGTGGAAAACCTATCCAAACGGTACTTGCCACCATTATAATATGTCCAATGACATATTAGATTCCATAGACAGATATCTAGAGGAGAAACTGAAGCTCAGATTAGGACTTTAAGCATAACTTTATTTCCCTTTGTTTTTGAGTGTATGTGTGTGTGTGTGTTTGGGGGTTTCTTTGTCAGGACGAAAATACCTAGAAAATATGCAAACCATCAAGAAATCAGTGTTTTCCAGAACTAAATCTTACACAGACTTCTAATTTACAGCCAAAATTGCTAACAAATGGTTGAAATCAGTTCAAGACTGATTACTATCATAGATTCCTATGCATTCACAGAATGGACCCCATTAGGCACACCTCTTAAAGGAGTTTTCAGTCACTGGCTAGCATGCCACAGCCACATTCTTCAGCAGAAAACCATGCAGGGGAACGAAGAAATCATAAATAATACAAGAGATCAATTGCCAGCTATAAACGGTTGCAGAGACAGTCTTTTCCTTAAAAAAATGTTTCTTCATTCATACAGCATCCAACTGATGTGCTTTAAAAGCCTCTTCAACAGAATTCTTTGTCACCTGTAAAAATTCCATTTTAGGCATTATTTTGGCTTTTTTGGCTATTGCTACTATTTAACTGCTAATCATCTTAACATTTTATTTCCTAAGAAGGAAACTGTAAGAGAAAATGTTAATCAACTGCATGGATATACAGTTAAATAGAATGTGGTTATCAAATTAAATTTTAAATTGGCCCTAACTTCAAGTACACACTCAAGATTGGCCCTAACTTGAAGTACACACTCAAGAACAGGAAAAAGCAGTTTTATGGCTGTTAGTCTATATCAAACATTGAATCACAAATGCTTGTTTTTTCCCAAAGGTCTTTTTCCTCTTATCTGTTTCCCAACTCATGCCATATTCCCTTCACTCAGCTTCTAGTTCTCAGTTCCTAGCCATCAATACAAGCTCAGCATTCCAGTTTAGCCTGTCAGGTTTTTCTCTTCCCAATCCAGGGAAAGCAAGAAGAGTAACTAAGCACAGGAATGACAGATGTCCTTTTGGTACTTGGATTCAGGTTCAGATTCAGCCTGTGGCAGCCAAACACCAAAACAGCTGAGCTCTGAAATGGAGCACATTCAGATGTAGATGAGATGAAATCTTCAGGTTATCTACACAGTTCTTCAACTTCTATCGCACGGAAACCGTGGTTTTACCAAAGGCTTTATATTGGCCAGATGTTTACAAAATAAGTAAATAAAATGCATTTCTCTAATATGAGAGTAACTTGTATATTCCTGCCACAACAAATTCCAAAACTTTTGCTCCTGAATATGTACAGTCAATATGTTTTTAAAGATCAGCAGAAATTTTAATATGAGCACTGTATATGACTTATAACAGCAAAGCAGGTAAAGTAACTTGTGGCAGGCACAAGACTCGATGGGCATGCCTTGTTGCAAGCTCAACAAATCCATAGAAAGAAGTACAGATCACACAGCATTGAACACTGAATTCAGAAACTCGGGGGGAAATTCTGGCTGCACCGACCTGAATATAAAATATCACATGTACTTCAACAAGGATGAATTTTACACACACTTTTAAGAACCCAGTAATTATTATGGCTCTCTCTTCTTCTGACTGAGGTCAACTGCAAAACTTTCCTTAACTTCCACTTTAACAGTCAAATGGAATTTCAAATTTCAGATGGAAGGTGGTTTGCTATGAGACAAGAGATCTGTGAGCTGCAGGTGATTACCCCATGCAATTACAAGTCTTACAATTTCCAGTGCACTTAGAGGTATTGAAGCAGACTGCAAAGAAGACTGTACGATTTTTTTTTTTTCTTTTCTTTTTCCCCTCCCCCTAGTTTCCTGAACTAAAAGGAAGAAAGTTAAAACGTTTAAACAAACCTGCAAAGGTTTTCCAGGATGTTTTCTTCCCCTGTCAGTGTAATATCACCAGCCTCTAATAGCTGCTGATCATTATTTATTTAGCTCCATGCTCATCTGTGGTTTGAACTATTCCTGAAATGTGGGAATGTGCTACTTGAAATCACATGATGTGAAATCAAGGAATAGACTACAAGAAGTTGAAAGGCTCAGAATAACTGACTGGTGAACGTAATTCAGATGCCACAGAGATTTCTGTTAGGCGGTTTACAAAACCCACACTTCACTGAATTCAGTGAAATCCTTCACTGGGGAAAACAAATGATGTAGTAGGTGAGATGAGAACACCCTATGATTTTTTTTCAGAGCTTGGTAATTGCTATATGGAAGTAGATATGCTTAATCTAGATGAATATATGATCTGCATGATTCCTGAAAGTGTCTTGAAATACATATTAATTTACATAGCACAAAAAAAAAAAAAAAAAAAGGAGACTAATCCTATTGGTGACGCAATTGAAAAAATGCTGCTCTTAAGAAACATTTACCAAATTTCTGTGGATATGACAGTTACTACATGACGGTACATTACAAAATCTTGTAACTTACTACATGCAATCTTGTTTCTAAGAATGACATATTTGGCAATGTAAGATGCCAAAGTTCTCATCATTTTCGAGTGAGAACTTAGCTGGCATGCATGTTTGGCATTAGCCTGTATCAGATGAAACTTGAAAGTTTGCAGCATCAGTGCTTTTCCTCACAAGATGCTGACAGTAAGAAGTTGCATTTGCAGCAGATACGGGTAATCACTTCCTCCTTCTATTCTAAAAGAAAGCCCTGCACTTCTGAAAAATAGAGATCTAGTGAAAAATAGTAGTTGGGAGAAGTCCTTTACCCTCCAAAGCAATAAAATCCACTGAATATTGTTTTAGTTGGAATGAGTAAGTATCTTCTATGGACAAAATTTATGTGGGGGAGCTTCCCTACCAACAAGACACATAATGTTCGTTTCCTCTCATGCTGCTGTGCCTGGAATACACTCCCAAAGCAAAATTATTTTCAGTGTAGTCATATTAATCTCTTTTAATAGAAATCCTAAGTGTTTCAAATTTCCTCATAGGCAGTTAATCTTGGCTCATTCTTCCCTGGAGTGAAACTCCACCTTACTCAGTTACTGAATACACAGAAAATTTACGGTATATTTATCATGTGTCAGAACTAGTGTCATCAGTGAATATGTATTTGCCTAGAGCCAGATGACAGGGTAGCTCTACTGACTGACATGGAAACTTTGCCAATCCGTGCCACCTTTAACATTTTGCTAGATAAAGCACAACTAACTAGAATCCACAATCCCTCTACTTTCTGGTGCTATTAAATGGCTTGTGAAACCACAAGTGGTGGTGAGTGATGTCCTAATAATATGAAACAAATTTAAAGCTTGAGTGCTGGAGTCCTCTTTCACACTTTGACTATACGCCAGTCTTTCCTCTGCTTTTCAAATCAAGAGTTATCCTTGTTTTTTTGACCTCCTGGGGTATATTAACCAAATAAAAAAAAGCCTTTTTCCTTGTCTTCTATATCTAGATTTACCACCAGCAAATGCCACCAGCAAATCATGAAAAATTACTTCTGCCATGATCTTAAGAAAGGCAGATGACAGTGCAACACTAAGATATTCAGTATACTAAGAATTAATGCCACTTAAAGCCAAGTAACCTTGTTTTAACATCATTCTTGCTACGAAAAGGTGCAGAGTCCCCCAGAGTCTCAAATCTGGAGATGTTTTCAAGGGGATTTGGAAAAGTCACTGAGAAAAATGTAGTGAAGTTTCACACTTCTTGATGATTTTAGATATTCTAACAATCCCTTTCTCTTTTACTGAGAGCTCAATAGCTGTTCAATGTCAGGTTACACCTTGAAGACTTATGTTAGTTGAGAGAGGCAAGGAATATGATATTCCCCACACTCTCTGCCAGTGTCTCTGTCAAGAAATCCATCTGAGGCAGTCTGCAGAAGGCAAGTAGTAATTTAATCACAATGCTCACTCAATGGTCATTCATTTCTTTGCCCAATTATCTATATGTTAAATTCTTTTATCTTAATATTTTTATGTGCCATCTGCAGGTTCTGGATTTTCTTCCAAGGACACTGGAAAGTCATTTCACAGATATCAGTAACAAGGACAATGTATTCTGACTGGCATCAACAACCAGGTTAAATTCCAACTGGTGCTCTAGTGATGAAGATCTCAAGATTATTATCAATCCCCTCAAGATTATTACCAATCCCCTGAACTAACCACACATTCCTCTAAAATGAACTTAATAATTCTGCCTAAAACTCATTGTCATTGCTCACTTTTGCACTGTTTTCATCGGGGTGCTTTACATTATGAGCAACCTCTCCAACAGAAATTCTTCCTGGATGTTTTATTGACTAGACAGCACACCTGTATAAATTCAAGCCAAGTCTTTGCATTAGCCATGATCTTAAACTGCTGACTGGCAGAAATCCCATTGCTTTCCTTTGAGTGCTATACGAAGGGTACCTCTAAGTTCTATTTAGCCTCCTTTCTTTTAAGCTATGTAGGCTGTTCATATCCTTTGTACTACAAATAGAACAGATACAGTTAATTGAAGGCATCCCTGCTGCTGAGTTTAGCCTGCTAGTCTGGCAGTCTGAAACTTCAGAGGAAGTTCCTGTAACACAGAATGAAAGGCTACTTTAATTTCCTCTGACCCCGTTACAGACCAAAACTTTTTGATAGAGAGGATTTTTTGGATGCAATAGGAAGAAGCAGTTTTACCCTTCCAGCAATATGCTTCTAGCACTCACATCAAGCAGAAGCGGTATCTGGCTGGTATACAAACACCGATATACAGGAATTGTATCAGGATACAAAAACTAGTAAGAAAAGTTTGATTCTCCAAAGTGAGACTTTTACTTCACTTGCAGCAACACATAGAAGATATACTAGAATTTGGGGAAGGTTTTAAAAACCCTTAGTTCCTTAAGAACTTAGGTGCACATTCAGGTGTTAGCAGTCATTGGCCTTCCAAGGGCTTTAGAGAATCCTAAGTTCCTTCTCGCACAATTTTCTTCACGTTTAAATAATTTTGAAATGTGGATCTTAAGCAACGAAGAAACTCCAGAGTTTGTGCTATTTTACCACAGTAAGATCAGCTGTTCACTTGCTTATACATCTAGAGGAAGAATTCCTATAACCTTCTGATTCTACAGGGACTGTGGTATAGGTAGAGTTCTTCTGTGAGTGCTCAGATTAGACTGGAAATGTTCAAACACAACCCTAACTGTTGGAAAAATGGCAGTGCTTTCTTTGCTACCACTTCATTTATGTGTAATCATTATTTACCAGATCAAATTACCCTACCTTACTCCTTCCTTCTTTTAATCCTTCCTAAGGAAAGAGGAGTTAGTGCTACTGAACTGCTAGAATACATCATTCATCAAATAACCTCAAAACCTGCAGAAGAAATTTACCTTATAAAGCTTGATATTACTTTTCTTGAAAAGTGTACTTTAATGCTACTTTTAAGTATTTTAATACATCTTTAAGTAATAGGGTATTTAGAAGCCTTCAATTCTGGTAACACTGTTTCCATTTTAAACTCTGTCCTATTTAGAATTACTATTGCTCTGATGTTTTGCTCTTAAATAAGACTGAGTTTAGAGGTCTTGACCTCATTTTCTCAGTTGCTTTTGCAAATTTAGCAAAAAAGGTTTTGAGGTTGGGACTGGAAATACCTAGCTGTTTTATGATTCTGGGTTATTTTCTTTTGCTCCTATTGTTTAATATGGTCATGCTTCTGGAAATATTATTTTCCTAGGTCATTAAACTGTAAACTGCAGTGGGTGGCTTTCAGGAATTGGGCGATACAATTGGAAAAATGACAAATGACCAAGTTGTTTCATTTAGAAACATACTTCTTCTGAATGACCATTAATAACTTCCCACATACATTTCCTAGTAATCTCATATACACAATATTTGTATAGGTGAGCCTGAGCAAGGTTGATGAATTTAAGGTGATTTATTAAAACAGACCTCAAAAAGGTTTTATGACAAGCACTGTGGGGTCTTTTCCAATGCAAACTTGCCTCTGCAGTGGCAAGCTGTAGAAATTGTTGAGAAGAGGGGACAAACAACCACCTACAGCACATTAGAAGCCAATGACAGCAGAGTAGTCCCTATACAATACACTCTTTTCCTCTTTGAACCATACAAACCTAAGTCCCAGTTTGAGGATTTAAAAAATTCTCCAGTTAGGTATCTCACTCCACCCAGTAATGTGCCAAGGAAGGGGCTCTGATTAAGGACACTAAAGCGAAGCCCTTAATTTCAGAAGAAATGCATACATATTTCTGTGACTTCTTTCTTTATGGATAAATACACTTAGCTGCATAATGCCCTGAACACAAACTGTGGAGATTTGTTGTCTTTTGCCCTCCAGCACCACAGTGGCAGCCTTGGACATCTTGGGCTGAGAGAAGCTGGACCCAGAAACCCATGAAAACAAAACAAACCAAGACACTCCAAAAAATTTCCAACTGTGCTGTGACACTGGGATGAGGTGGGGGTGGGTATGTTCTCTTTTAATGAGGGCTCGATATTAGTCAGATCTTTGAATGTTGTTCAACATTGCAGATATTGTTGATAAAACAGGATGCTTGCTGTACTAAAAGCACATTTATAGAAAAATTAGCACAGATGGGGTGAAATTATAAATATGTTGTCTGGACATCTGTGTCATTTATACTGAAAAACCTAAAATGAATGATAATTATCCACATTTAGTAGAGCAAATAAGGAAAGCTTATTCACTGTGTAAATAATACGATGTGTCTTTGGCCCCCCTCCAGCAAAACTATTTAGGCAACAAACCTTTAGGCTTGCTCTGGATACTCTCTGATTCTTATCTAGGCCCAAAGTAGCACTGGCTTTCCCCCACAGTGAATCTCTAGGAAGAACAAGATCAATTGAACTATTTATTGGATCACTTCTCCCTATTTCATACACCTATTTATAAGCACAATATGCTGAATGACTAACCCTTTAAATATTGCTAGTAATTTATAAAGATTTACCAAATTTATAGCATTCAAAAAGAAATCCCAGAGAAGAGCTGAAGGTCCTTTAATAATGTTAGCTAACCTGAACTGCCTTAACTCCAAATTATACACTGTTTTTTCAGTTAACTAATGGTGGTCTCAAATCTGCATTTTTATAACGATAGTCAGATTTTTTTCTAGTATTAATTACTTCCCTGAAGTGTTTTCTGTGGCTGTAAAGTTCAGTAATAGTCAAAAGATGATAAAAGGACTTCCATAGGACTTTTAAATTACTGTCTATTGTGCATTGGTTTTGAGTGTACTTTCAGTCACAAGCATGTTATTTATCCTTTAGGGTGATGTGTCCTTTGAGCTCAATTGTTTATTTCAGAAATGGTAGTAAGAAAAATGACAGGTGGAGTCCATTTCAAACACAGCTCTCTCCCCCGAGACATCAGTTTTCCTATGGATCTTGTGTGGCATCTATTCTATTTTAAATGGCTTGTTCTCCTCTAATTGAATTCCAGATGATTATTTTTGTCAAAAATAAAGGTTTTCTGTGTTCCTAAAGTAATTAGGCCTGATTGCAAATCAAATTATCCACTTTCAAAGGCTTGTTTCCCTCTCTGAAATGCCCATTACAGACAGATTACAGATGACTATGTCTTGTGTCATCCGTGACTTTATTAGGAGAATGTTCTAAGTCCTTCACTTTCCCTGTAATCAGAACTATCATTTCTGCAGGTTATTTTAAGATCAAGATACAGCTAAAGCAGGAAACTCAATTTTATTCTGAGCTCCAGACACATTGACACAGCAAAGCAGGGCTCCAGTTTTATAGGCTATCTTCTTACATAAAGCCTAACACTGGTATTAAATTCAAGTTCTCTATGAGATGCACCATGCTGACTACTATCAGATAGCTCTCTATTCGTGGAATGAAGTGTGCCACAAATGTTTGTTTTGATAATCTGTTTATAAGCTACCCTTGTAGAAACAATACAGGCTCAGTATGGCCACTTTCTTCTCTCTCTCATTTTTAAATGAATAAGGAAAACAATCCTGTACCCAAATGAAACAGAAGAGATAGTGTAACAGCAGAGATGTGCCCTCAAAGTACCTAACAGCAAGCTTAAAGCAGGTGTTTCTCAGTGGTATTTGTTTCAGTAACATTCCAGTAAGTTACAAAATAAATTCTATGGAGACAGATTATTTACTCTTAATTCTGCTAAAACAATCATGATGTAAGCTGTCACACTAATAGCATAAAGAACAGACACCTTTTATCTTTAAAATGTAAAAAATATACCTTTAAAATGTAAAAAAGGTCTAACAAAAGCTTTGGGAAGACATACAGTGTACTTCAGAAAACTAATGTGTGGTGAAATGTAAAAGTAAATTAGCAGCGACACTGCAGCCATGAGGTTTTCTTGGGGCTGTGGAAAAAATAGAACACTGTTAGTACTCTACTACTTTTCAACAGCCTAAAGTGGGCCTCACAGCTAAAATGTCATCTCACATTTGATTTTCTATTGCTAGAATATAACTTAATTAACTCTTTTTTGCCAGTTTGTTGTTTGTAACTCAATAGAAAATCATTCCTGATTTTCTTTAATGTCTTCTCATCCTCCTCAAAAGAACCTGAGGTTGTTCACCATATTAATCAGTTACCTCCACCTACACCACATTTCTTTCAGTAGTGTTCCTTTCTTTCAACTCTCACTTTCTCATTTTTCCCCACTAATCAAGCCTGTCTCCCACCTCTTGTTTTATCTTTTTGCCTTTAATGTCCCATGTTCCCTTTCCATTCTGCACTGTCTACCAAGAAAAACACAAAAAGGAACTAATGCTAACAGAAGAACTGCTTACTACTCCAGGAATAAAATACTGCTCTTCCCAGTGAGAATTCACCCAAGCTTTTATCCTGTCTTTCTAGCTAGCTTTTGTACTTGTGGCTTATTGCCACTGGGAGAAGCAAGCAACACAGTCCAAATTTATTATTACTTCTATTACTATTACGGTTATTAATATTAATAATAATAAAAATATTTGTGTATTTCTAAAGGTTTTTAAACTAATAACTAGATTATGTCCCTAGTGGGAAGTTACTCGAATGTGCAACAGAAGAAAAGAACAAAATGGAGCTTCCTTCTCTCCATATCACTTGTCCTTCCTGTGCAACTCAGAAGCTGTAATTACCATAAGGAATCATGACTGTAGTACATTGTGAATTCAAATTGGTAATGCCTTTTGAAATACTTCCTTTAGAACTAAAAAAATCAGGGACTTAAAAAAATCTAATGAGATGGGGTATAAATACATGAATATATTTCCCAAGTCAAGAATTATTCCAACTACAGCTTAAAAAAAGCATTTATATCAGTCTGATAGCTTTACTTTAAAGGAGTAGAATGATCTATAAATCAAGCTGACCTGTGTAGAGCTATGAGATATCCTGCAAAAGACTGTCCAAGGGTCAGGAAGACACTTCAGTATATGGACAATAAAACAGCTTATTTGTGTGCTTAAGTTACATGTAGAATTATATATTATATTGATTCTAGGCTTGTTATCTGGAATAGTCACTCTCACATCACTCCCATTACAGGAATCCCTGTGTCAATGTAAACGTTTCAAGGATGAGCAAGTGCAGAGAGTGAGCCAAGGCTCTTTCACATATCAGCAAATTATATACTTGGTTAATCGGAGGCCCTAATTTCATTACATTTGGTTAATGCTTTCAATAGGTGAACAGAGAATTCAGAGGGGTGAATTTAATCTGGTAACTTCATTGCACGGTTCATTTTACTTCAAAAAGCAAAGCAGCTTTGAACAGTGACTGCAACAGAGCACCTGTGGCTGTAAAGCAAATGGATTTGTTATCCCTGACCCAGGCATTACTAGTAAGGAACACTTCAGTGAGTTTCCACTCATGCCCATTCAAATGAGTACATTCCTGGCTCTAGGTGAGCCATGTATAAGCCCAAAGCTTCAATGTTGTGCATGAGAAGATAACCGCTGAAAGTAATGAGAAATTGGTCAGTTCTGCTTCCTAGATAGAAACTAAGGAGACAGAGAAGTATTAAAAAAACAGCTTAGTGAAACCAGGATGTACTTCTCTTTATCCTTACCCCTCCTTAACAGATTAACATTTATACATGCAAGACTAAGTGTTTTGGCTATGAGAAAGCCTCATCCCACCACAGCACTCAGGAAGAAAGAAAGGTTGGTAAGGTGTCAACTTGGTGCATTTGGGAGGAGTGCTGAAGCACTCCCGAGTTCCTTTGGTCTGTCTTTCTGTAAAAGTGATGGCAGAGCATCAGAGGAAGAACTCAAGGGTCCAAATTTCATTAATTAGGGATTCTACATTCTAAGATGTACAAGCAGAATTTACATCTCTGTAATGCAGATAACTGCCAATTAATTTACTAAAGAAAAAAAAAAATCTCCTACCTGTCAGAACTGCAGAAATAATGAACCTCTGTTTCTCAGTTCTCCTGAATGTGAGAGACATGAAACTGCATATGGTTGCAAACACAATCAGGCTTACATTGAAAACTGAGCTGATTAATTGGAGAGAGGCTGACCATAAATCATTTCCTCGTGACTGTTTGGAAATTATTGCTGAAGACTCACAGGAGAAACATTACAGCTTCCTCCTCCTCCTCCTTTCCTCATCCACTCCACTTTGGCTTTACCCTGTCCATTACAGCTCTGTCCAGGCAGTTATTGGAGTCAGCTGGCAAGATATTATACTTAAGCTGCTGGTTTTCCTTCTTGTTGCAACTTAAGAAGCTACCAAGAAATGCCACTGAGAGATTGGAATTTTCTAATTCCTGGTTCTTGTAGAAAGATTCAGAAATAGGGTATTCACCCCAAAAACAGTGGAAAAGACAGCTTTTGTTATCCTGAGGTAGCAGGTTTGGGATAAGCCCATGGACATTCTAATCAAAGTGCACAGTGTTCCCTAGACTTCATATCATAGTAAATGCTTTCTCTCTGTATGCTCTAGGAACTCCCTAAAACAAGTGTGTGAATTATAACCATCTGCACAAGTAGTTTAATTCTGACATATCCCAAGTTCCCAATTTTGCAAGCTTTGTAAGCTTGAAGATCCTTTTTAGGTGTTTTGATTTGTATTGTCAGCTAATTATGAATTCAAAGGCAAAGTATCCATAGACCTTTTGATAATATATCCAAAGCTAATCTAAACCAAAGCAGAATATGCTAATGACTAGAGAGAGATTCTATTTGTATCCAGGATATTTCTGAAATTGTAACAGTGAGTCAGCAAAACAACAGCTTGCATGTTGGAGAAAAGCCACTGGAAACAAAGAAGTACCACTAAAGATAGTTCAGAAGAACTGACGGCATTTCTCAGAAATATTAAAATATGAACTTGTTTTGTATCAGTTGCTCACTCTCAGCAATTCTCAATTAATCAGGCTTTAGCAAAATCCAAAGCAATGATATGTTGGAAGAAAATGCTATGAATGAGAAATCACATTTAACATTTTTACAAAGCCAGGCAGAGGGCTCAGATACCTTTAGTGAAGCTCACTTCACCCTGCATAAAGATAAATCATCTTTTTCCTCACAAAAATATTTTGTTTTTAAAAGATGAATAAATGAACAAAACCTTTTTTTATATTAACTATGTTAATAGAACTCTACTCAGACTAAAACATTAAGCCGCCAAACTCTGCCATAAACAACAGTTCTACATCCAGTAAGCATGCTGAAACCTCAAGCCCTTGTCTGTTTAATGAGAGCACCATGAATTCATAGATATTCAGTATGTTTGTATTTTAAATGCTGTTTGCTTTAGTTCCCATCCATAATACAGCGACAACAACCTCTTATGCTTCATGAAGGGTGTTGTTTAAACATATCAGAATTTAGAAAAGTTGCAAAAGATGAACTTGTGAAGAAATTGAAAAATTTAGTATACTGAGTAGGGTACAAACAGGGTGAAGTTAATAATGCCTGCAGGCAGGCATGGAACAATGGTGTTATAGAAACATTTTAATCTCTTATCTACTCTGGACATAGATAAGAGTCCTATAAGAAGAAAATGCAATGTGATTACAGTTTTTAATCCTAATGGCTTTTTGCACTTTTGGTCTTTCTCAGGTGTTTATTCATTCTTTGCCACCTCCATCTAAGCCAGTCCTGACTCCTATTGTTCATCCAGTTCCATCCTTCCCACCATGTCCCAGCTTCTCAGTAGTCCTCAACCAGACACAGTCTCCTTAGCTGACCAGTCAGTTTCCTCCCCATTCAGGTTTTTTTTTTCCCTTTCTCTCCCTTATGATTCCAGTTTCCAACTGGCCTTTCATCATTACCATGTTTGCTGATGGAGGTGGAGGGGTCTGCAAGGCAACTGATGGATACAACTGGATCCCTTTCATTCAGGCACCTGGAGTTGCACCAGGGCTGCTTTTGGCTCCCCTGTCTTGAAAAACGAGACTGATAAAAAGAACAAGAATATAAATGCTAACTAAAGACAGAATACCTTGACACAAAGTAAAACTTGTTCTGCAATTTAAATTTGGCCAACAAAAATAGATTTGCACAGTGAAAGTGAAAAGTCGCCTTTCAGCCACAAATATCATATGCCAAATTCCTGATCTAAAGCACAAAAAGCACCAGAATTTCATGCTCTACAATAAGGCAGACTGATAGAACTTTTCAAGGAGACATTAGTTTATTTTTGTCTAGCTCCTTTCTCAAAAATATTTTGGCCAAAAATAACATGACGGAAAAAAAAAGAAACCACATTTATTTTAGCAGAAAGCTGAGTGACACCCTCACAAGCCTCACAAATATTTACTGTCATTCCCTTCTAAACTATAAATGTTAGGAGCAAATCACAGTAGTCTGAAAATCTCAAAGATAAACTGGTTAAAAAGTAAGCCTTATCATTTTTGACACCTGTACAATGATGATTCTGTTCTAATCAGGTACAAAAATGTGGCTTGAACAGACAAGAAAAAACAATATACCTGAACAGTAAGACTGAAACAGTCATTGGCAATGAAACAAAAGTTTCTAGCTCTTTCCTGCTAACAAATGGTTAAAACAAAAAGGTAACATGTAACTTATGGAACTTGATAATCATTCCACCTTGATGTCCTAAAATGCATTTTCCCTTGCCTGTTGAAAAGCTTGGGTAATCCAGCTACAGTCTATCCAGTGTAAGGCCTCATACAAACTCGTGAGTCCTGTTGTTTCCTGAACTGTAAAATATTTTCACCAAGTTTTTTGTAAGCATGAAATCAGAAATTCATTTCCTCTCCTACCAAAGGTACTTCCTCAGAACATTTGTGTCTGCTGTAAGAAACATAGTTTAAAAAAGCACTTTCAAAGGCTGCAATCAAGTTAAGGATGATGAAGAATATCCAACCAAACTACCACTGGAAGAAGTCCTTATTAATTTGAAGTCTCAAATACTTGTGACCACACAAAACTTTTTAATCTGCTGAGTTAAAGATCTATTGACATCTATTATGACTGCAGAAGTGCAAGACTTCATCATTTTATCATAGTCATTGTAGTAATTCTTAGAAATGAATAATTAAAAATTATTATACAGTCTTTTAATCTCACCTAACTTTTCAAACATAAGGAACTTTCTCTTGACCTGATGTTCTCAGAATCTGCTAACAAAAGGTTTTCTGTATAACACATTTAGGGAGTGAGGTCCAGGTATAATACATATCATTTCAGATTGATCAAAAACGCATGGGTTTCTAAATATCAGAGCTTTAAACACAGGGCACATGCCTTTTTGGATCAGAAAAAAAATATTCATCAGCTTGCAGGAGAAAGTCCATACAGTGCTCAACAGGCATAACACATTATTTTATTCATAACTTTGCTTATCAAGAATTTATTTCTAGACTTAGAAAACTGAATTAACTATGGTCCTCTCCCCACAATGACCTTTGTGCATGTCCTGGGGCTCCTGCCAACTGTGTGATCACGGTGCAGTAATGAAAATGGGACAACTTTCATTTACTTCTCTGCTTACTTACAGCAGAGTAGCTTCAGCAGTAGGGAGCTCAGCACAGCTTGCCTGCCTGTATAATTTTCTCACTTCTCCAGCAACAACGGCAGTGTAGGCACAGGTGCTAGAAAAAAATGCATAAGAATATATAGTTTTGCAGAGTCCTCAGGCTCAGCTGTGCACGGCAGCCCTGGGGCCTCCATTCTAAAGATAAAATATTTCCTGAAAGACTGAAGAACATCAGCATGTGATTTTATTCTTTCTATAATAAGTAAGAATAATACTTAATTTCATGCTTCCCTTTTCAAGTTCCTAAAGTATGTAAGCCTTCACAGATGCATAACATTTGGTTTTGGCCTACGTACAAGCAAATGAAACTTCAAATCAGGGAGTAACTTTTTCTGAATATTTTTCCATATATAAAGACAAGCGACTGAAAGGAAATGGCAATTTAATTCCAGACTTTACCAGCTGGCATTAGATATAAATTAAGATCATTAATTCTGGAACAGCAGTAAATGTTTAGATTTTGGACAAGTTGGGTATCTATCCATATCACTGTGAACAACTGATCAACACTAGGCATAATTTAGGAGACAAAGTCAAAACACGAAGTGGACAGGAACTGGCACCCATCTACCAGACATGCCCTAAGGAACACTGCGAGAAAGTGTCTGTTACCAGTATGACTGAGAGCTGTTCATATTCTGTGATAAATTATCCAAGGAATTTGAATTAATTCTAAAATTGGCATAGAAAAAAATGCAAATTTTTCCCAAATTATAAATTATCTTCTAGTATTTGTTTTTTCTTAATTAGAGATTTCTCCCCTCATAAGAACAGGTTTCACCACACCAAGGGAGAATCCAAGTGTTCCAAAGGCGTTATGATTAAATTCATAGCTTTGCATGAAGAACAAGGGCAAAATGACAATAGAAATAAAAATTCAGAAAAAGTTGACTTAATTCAATTTTGGGAAAGGTCAGTATGAAACAAGGATACTGTCAGTCAAGAAAGTGAAACAAATTAAGTGATAATGACCTTTTACAGTGTAAGAGAGATGCCTCTTGGCAAAAAGATATATTAAAGTATTTATGGACAGCTCATTCAAAACATAACAAACATTAAATACTGAAATGTGTCACTATGCACACTGAATAACTAGACTCTTCATCTTAGTGCCATTTTCACTCATTGGAAAACTCATGGGTTGTAGATTGTTTTCTGGCTGTCTTAAATTTACTAAAGATCTTAACAATCTTGGGAAATTAACAGTAGTTTTTTCTTAATTTAATTTAGCCAATTCCAATTTTCAACACGCTGCAAAGTTCTTTATTCCTTTAAGGCACAGGGGCCATATAACTAACATAAACAAATCCTATACATGTAAGACATCCTTCAGGCCAAAGAATCCCAAGCAAAACAGATTATAAACAGTTTCACCTTATTTCCTTCATGATGGGAGGAGCACATTCGTCTGTACAAGGACCACTGTGTAGCCACTATCATGTCCCAACACCCTTGAGTTTTTCTGACAGAGTAAAGCAATGCAATTCAGGGAAGACCAATCAGAGGCATCAGCCAGCTCTGCTCTCAACTGTGTGCGCCATAGCAAGGAGAAAACTCTGAGATACACCTTTTATGGCATGAGAGATACAATCTTCCCAAGAAGGAAAACAAAATCAAAGGTTACAGAGGAGAAGACCACGGCAAGCCCTGTGAAGAAGAAAAATAAAGAAATACTATGTTTTATACAGACTGCAAACATACAGGTCTGTACCGGAGTTTTCATACATTAAAACAGATCTTTCATTTCCTAGTAGTCTAATCTCTTAGAAAGTCTGGATTTTCCCCAGAGCGCATTTGTTTCATCCAAGTGAAATTATTAGTAGCCAGAAAACCGTCAATAGTCAGACACTGGCATGTAGAATCTGAAGACCATGGAGTAAAATGAGGAAAATTACTCCAGGAGGAACTGGCGCCTGCTCCACAGAGATGACAGGCAATTACTACTGATTTCCAAGCTACAACCAGCACCCCCTTAAAAACTCATCTCAAATCCAGGAGGACCAGAGGTATCCAATCTACCTAACAGCACTTCAGATTTCAAAGGTTGGCCACTGAGTGAGAAGTTATTCTTCCAGCGCTGCCATCTGGCCAAAGAGGGAACATGGTTTTGAGTGAGGCCAAGAAGAGATACAAAAAGCGGTGGTAAGTATAAAATCAAATGCTGTCCTCTGCCACACAGGATCTGCATTTTTTTTCTTCTATTATCCACATGAAATAATATCCACTATCTTATTAAGACAGATATTTTTCAAAGCTGCAAAAATTAACACCTAAGAGGTACAGAGGAAAGACACACACGAAAAAGAGCTAAATATTAATTAAATGCCTGAGAGATTAAAGGTCCATGTTTTGAGTTACTACACACTGGATCAAATCCACTAACAGTTAAAAATCTCACATTCAGGTGTGCTCAAAAGCCTGTAATTCTAGAAGAGACCCTGCCTGATTTAATACCAGCAGATATATCTAGTAGTGCTAACAGCTCAAGTGTATCAGACTATTGACTATGAAATCTTGAGCAGAAATGAGTAGACGTTATATTACTCTTGTAAATATACAGACACTTCTTGAAGCTATGCAAGTAAAAAATGTTTATATGATTTGATCAATATTATCTCAAACAATATTTTCTATGTGTATTGCATGTAACAACTAAAGCCTCAAGTCCCTCAAAACTATTATTGGCTAATGGATTGTAAGTTAGACAAGCAGAGACAAAAACAGCTGTCATATTAATTTAATGCTGCAACATTTTATTTTGTCGTATTGTTCTCATGACACATAAAAGCCTATGAGTATTGGAAAAGCCATAGTAAGTCGATCAAGTAAGCGATATGCCATTTGCAGAGGTCCAAATACACCTGCACAGTTTTTCACCTTTACTCAATTGATTTCTCTCTCCCTCTCACTTATACACTCTCAAACATATTGGACCACATCTTGAAAGAACTCTGGTCTTTCAAGCCTCCTCTGTTGCTCTCGTTGGCGTGGTGTGACACGACTTCTTTTAGCTGGGTTATAGCGAAAGCACCTTGTCTAAAAATTTTAAATGGCAAAATAAATGCCGAGCATTAGGAAGCACACCACACACACATTGAACTAAAGGAGGAACAAAGGTAAACATGTACAAGTGACGACCTAGACTAGAACCATATTGTTTTCAGAGATCTACAGCTGTAAGAGATCTACAGGGCAATAGGATAGGTATAACACTCCAGTTCATTCTGGGGTTTGTGCCTTATCTCCCCCTTTTTCCTTCTGTCATGGCTGTATCAGGGATCACTTTGAAGCATGCCAAGCACCCAACTTACAAAAGCTATTTCATTCTAGTGAAGACAGCAGTACCCAGATAATTGCCCCTGTTCTGACATCATCATGTACAATTCACAGAAATTATTTTGCTTACCCAGAAACCTGTTTACAGTGTTCAAAAGCCACCATCTCATCTAGGGACTGTTGAGAATAGAGGTCTTCTGACCAAAACAAGTAATAGCAGGAGACTCCACTACTTTGATTAAATACAACTTTAAATCCAACTAAGAAATGAGGTTATAATTGACTAATAACATTTTTTTCCCCTTAATCTGGTTAAAGCTGCTCACTAATCTTGGAAGGAATGTTGTATCTATATCGTCTTCAAGGGAAAATAATGCATACCATGAAATTTGGGCATGATAAAAAGTAACAGGTAAATAAATTTAAAAAAATGTTTGCAATACTAAGTCTGGCCCTGTGAATTTTGTAACACAACTCCATCTAAGAGTAATTTGAATCTATAGCCAGATAGCTGTAGTTGGTGCTTTAGAAACTGCCTCAGCCTCCTACCTTAGTTATTTATGTCTCTGCTCTCAACAGCTCTTACTGATAGAAAAAAGTTCTAACATCTAACCTAAACTTTTCTTCTCTTTGCTTCAGGCTATTATTCCATGCTTCACCATCTTTTGAGAACAAATAATTCCCTTCCTTCATTTATATTGTTACCTTGAAGTTATTTATAGCCAGTGCCCATGTCCCTCGAGCTCTCTCTGTTATAGGCTATAAATATACCTCCCTTAATCCCTCTTCATATGTTTTATCCTCTAGTATTTATATCAGATTTGCAACCTTTATATTTTCTTTTCATTTTAAACTCTTTGGTCCACAACTGCAGACAGGATTGAAAATGAGTGGTGAAGCAAAAAAAAAATTTTTCATTTTAAATATGATCTCCTTATACCAATATAACTGTGAACACAAGAGTCAAGGTTGAAATGCATAAACTACAGTAATTGCTTTAATCTCCTGATATTTTTAAAATTAGTTATTTTGAATTTAAAATTTCTAATGTTTTGTCTTAGCAAAAATTATTCTAGCCAAATAAGAGCCACGTACATAATTTTAAAAGAAAAAGGGGAAAGAGACATTCTTTCCCCATATATTCTCTAAGAAACTATATCCCCTGTTAACAGTCACAACTGAGTCAATTTTTGTTTAAACTTAACTTGTTTTAATCTCACAGACATTTAGGGAACAAATCAAGTTTGATGCAAACTGACTTTGTAAGATGCAGTTGTGAGCTTCGAATTCTAATTGCATACATATTTTGAGACAAAAGCATAACAAATTCTTTCAAAGACTTAACAAAACGGTGATAGAGAAAGGGTCTGGATTTCATTGGGTCTGTGACACTTGGTACCAGCCAAGGATCTGGTCCACAGACTTATCTGGACTTGCAAAACATCATTCATAAGGTGCCTCACTGGAATTTGTGTCCTGTTCTGTAACTTTATGTGAAATTACAAGTACTCTATCACTGATCAGAAACAGTTTTAAAGATAAAAAACAGAAGGGAAATAAATATTCTTTTTGAATTTAAAAAAAGGTTGATAGTGCAGTGAGGCAACAGTAATTGCTATTTTAACAGAGGCCTGAAAAGAAGAGTAATGAAAAACAGACTGATTCAGTTAAAACCACAGATGAAACAAATCTCTTCAGGATATTTCATGGAAGGCTCTGAGGAATGACAGAGGTCCATATATAAAGCTTTGTGATTGGGAAACAAAATAGAAGAGTTCACTCATTTTTTGCATGTGCACAGTAATTTCTTTGGGAGGAATGAGTGGAATATACCTTACTGTGCTTCGTTAACCTTAATATAACCTTAAAAACAGATGGCTGTCATTGCAGACAGCTCAGTGACAACGTGGTCAATGTACAGTAAGACTAAAAAATGAAAAGTACAGAAAGCAGGATAAAAGTAAGTTTTCATATTCATTAATGAGGCTTTGTCACGAGGAATATTTCAGTTCTGTTATCCTATCTCAAAGGGAGCCATGTCAGAAACAGGAAAAGACTAATTGGATTTAAGATGATTAAGAGCTTGGAAAGACTTCCATAAGTAGAAAGAGTCTGATTTTCATTTGCGCTACTATGCTTTTTTTTGCATGGAACACATACTATTTATATCCACCTAAGCAACCATCCGTCTATATGGGAAGAGGAAAACCATATTACAAATGAGAATTATTTGCATAACTACAGGCCTTCTGGGGAGTACAAGTAAGGGTTATATAAAAACAAAGCAGACCTACTGCAGAAATGTAAGATTAATATATACAGCCTTTCTCCTGCAGAAAGTAACTACTGTCTTCCTGGTAGACATAATGATTGCATTCAGAATCACGAAGTTTAAGCATCAGAACATGTTATCTAAGGAGAAAGATGAGTTTTCTTCTCTCTACTGAGGTTTTGGACAATTAGTTGAATACAAAGTCCTGACAGATGGACAGAACATGTTATTTTCTATGTGGCTGCTACTAACTAATGCTTCTGTTTTTCCACCCTGTCCCACTGGGGACACAGTTTATGGCTGTCACCAGTTCAGATGTACAGACTTTCACAGCAAAGCAACAGCAAGGAAAATCTCTCTGCTTTCAGATCTGGCATCTTTATGTCTTGGGAATTCAGAGAGGTCCCAGCTGACTGTGAAGCTGGTGAATGTTGCTCCAGTTTTCAAGAAGGGCAAGAAGGAGGACCTCAAAAACTACAGGCCTGTCAGTCTCACATCAGTGCCTGCTAAAGTCATGGAGAACATTATTCTGGGAGGAACTGAAAAAAAAGACAATGCAGTCTCATCACAGCCAGCATGATTTCATGAGAGGAAAGTCCTGCTTATCATTCCTGATTTCCTTTTATGACAGGGTAACCCACCTAGTTGATCAAGGGAAGCCAGTTGATCTAATCTCTTAGGATTTCAGTAAAGCTTTCAATACTGTCTCTCACCACATCCTTCTGGATAAACTGTCCAGCACACAGCTGGATAAACACACCATGCAGTAGGTGAGCAATTGGCTCACGGGTTGCGGACAAAGAGGAATAGGGGAACATCAGACTGTCACTAGGGGAGATCCACAGGGCTCCCACTTAGGTCCTGTGCTCTTCAACATCTTCCTAAATGACTTGGAAGACTTGGAGAAAGGACTGGAAGGGATACTAAGGAGTTTTACAGACAATACAAAACTGGGAGGAGCTGTTGACTCCCTCGAAGGCAGGGAGGCCCTGCAGAGAGACCTCGACAAATTAGAGGACTGAGCAATCACCACCCATATGAAGTTCAACAAGGGGAAGTGCTGGATTCTGCACATAGGATGGGGTAAACCCGGATTTACAGAGAGACGGGAGAATGAGATGCTGGAAAGCAGTGCCACAGAAAGGGACCTGGGGGTCCTGGTCAATGGCAAGTTGAATATGAGTCAGCAGTGCCCTGGCAGCCAGGAGAGCCAACCATATCCTGGGGGGCATCAGGCAAAGCATTCGCCAGACAGTCGAGGTAGGGGATCATCCTGCTCTGCTCTGCTCTGGGGCAGCCTCACCTTGAATATTGTGGCATTTTTTGGCACTGCAATATAAGAAAGATATTAAGCTATGGGAGAGCATCCAAAGAAGGGTAAAAGATGGTGAAGGGTCTTGAGGGGAAGCCGTATGAGGAAGGGCAGGCACTGATCTCTTCTCTGTGGCAACCAGTGACAGGACCTGAGGTAGTGGCCTGAAGGGGGTTTAGGTTGGATATTAGAAAAAGGTTCTTAGGGTGGCTGGGTGCTGGAACAGGCTCCCCAGGGAAGTGGTCACAGCACCAGCCTGACAGAGTTCAAGAGGCATTTGGCTGATACTCTCAGGTACATGGTGTGACTCTTCAGGATGGTCCTGTGCAGCACTAGGAGCTGGACTCGATGATCCTTCTGGGTCCCTTCCAACTCTGAATATTCTGTGATTCTGTGATCTTCTACTTCGGCTGTTAAGGTAGAGAGCAAAGTCATTTCGAAGGGTTCTGATCAAAAAAATGTCTGCACTTTGTGTCACCAGGCTCAGCACAGCCTAGTGCCAGCCACGAGAGTCAAAATATGCCTTCAACTTGAAATTGCACTGAGTAAGAAATTCACAGCAACAACTGTGACAATTATACGCCCTTTCGATCTGTGTTTGCTAACATGTCAGAATCTGTTAGTTATATTATGGTTTTGGTTTACCTTGGAAAGTATTTGATACCAGTGCCTAAGCAGCAACCAGGACACAGCATCACAGGAAGGAAAATTTTTCTCCCATAACTGGAATTCTACTGATTTCCAGGTTGTCTAGGAAGTCTAAGAACATACCAAAGCACTCTTACGTTACAAAAACTAAAGGAGGATAGGAGGCACTCAGCGGAAGAATCTCTGGCAAAACATTTTCTCCAGATATAAAGAGTGGAGCAGAAATTGAATGTAACAGCCATGATGACTTTCCTGGAACAGACTCTTCATGTGGCACTGCACTAGGACTGATACAGTTTTGAGGTGCAGACAGCTACTGGTGCAGATTTCTGAGGCCAACAGACATATAATATTCTACTTCATACAAAACAATGTGAACTTTTAGGGTATTTTCCCTTCATATTAACAGGTGAAATGCGCTATGGATGATGAAAGGTAAGTTACTGGCAGCTTCATAGGGACTGAATTAGCATAAATTCTACTTAATGGTAAAGTGCTATGTAGTTCACTGGAGTTTAGCAAGGTGCTAATTGAGTGTGAAATTTTAGGCTCTGTCCTTGAAATGTTGAGAGGAGTAAAACCTGTATTCTTCTGAAGAGTTCCTAGGCAGCAGTTTTACATATATTTGGGGCCACCATATGCCAGAGCTGAAGGTGTGAGGAATGGTTGTCTCTCCCTTCCCCACTCATGGGCCCTCTGACCCTGAGGGTAATGCCTTCCTTCCCCACACTGCAGCACACACAGCAGTGGCACAGGATATGGGGCAGGTCACATTTTAGCCAGGGGCAGCTGTTCACTCCATCAGTCCGAGCGGACGCATGAATACCTGTGTTGGTACAAGCAATGTGACAGTTCAGCAGAAGAATGAGAGCCCAGGATGAGGGAGATGATGGGACTTCAGCTCTTCCTTCCCAGCAATGCCAGCTGCCACCTAAATGGGCCTCCCTCACTCCTATGTACTGAGGCCTCACATCTGTACAACCCCAGACACAGTGTTCACAGATAACAAAAATAAAATATTCGAAAAAGGAGAAAGATGAAAATTAAGAAAGAAATAGTCCAGATCTCTACACTCACTCATGTCTTTCTGAGTCTGCAGGATAACACTAAAGCCTATTTGGCTACTAATTTTTAAAACCTGCCCTGCACCTAGAGCTCCTTGTCACCACCTAGAACAGGTCTAGCAATAGTATTCCCTAGAGGAAATAAAACCAGGTCCTTAAGAATGAGTTCCTGAGGTCTTTGGGAAGAAACAAGCTGCTGCAGACCTCTGGATATCCGCAGACGAAGAACAGCAAACAGGGATGTGTATCTGCCTCCAGTGGGCTGCTAAGAAGAAAATCACCTTAGGCCTTCATTCAAGCTTACCTGAACTAACTTGTGAAACCCAGAGTTCCCAAAACTTTTGACAGGCTTTAATATAGACGTACCTGAGTGTCCTCAGTGAGGAGAGGCAGAGTAAGATTGGTGGTAAGTACATGTACATGGATCTTCGTAATTATATAAGACTATCAGTGATGAGTAGATAAGCATGACTAGCAACCAGAGAGAGGCATTCATTCTTAGACAAGGTTTGAGACTTTTAGCCCAAGGGTTATTTTTTCTATATATTCCCATTTCTAACCATTTATTTTCTAAAAAAACTAGCTGTGTCAGTATTAGCATTCTTAATCATCCATAGCATCATCATTACTTAATTTAGCTGCATTAGCATTCTTTCTTTATTTCTTTGCCTATAGCCCTTTAATGCTGTCATTTGTTATTTCCCTTCTTGTCTGAGGAAGTTCCCCAGCTGCACCATTATCACCCTGTATATACTGGCATAAGAAGAAAAACAAACAAACAAAAAAAACCAAACCAAAACCAGAAAATAAATACAAAGCTCAGAAAACTGCCTACTAGGTCAAGCAGAAAAGGTAAGACAGGGATGGTGCAGCCAGCACAGGGATGGAAATGTATGGCAAAGCTCCGCTGAGATTGCTCTGCAGGTTCTCCGGGAAAGCTGAGCTACATTCGGAGGGAAGGAGTTCAGGATGGTGAGATGCGGCAGAATTTGTAGTGCGTACATAAACACACTCTGTGTCCTACACCTCTCCCTCTCACAAAACTCATTCTCAGACCAAGAAAACAGAAAAATAATCTCTACAATGCAAGAGAAATTCCCAGCTTATGTCATTACAAGAGTAACACATCCTGTTGCTTTTAACATCTTTTGTTGATTCTAAAATATTCCTACTTTTCCATGTATTCCTCGTGATGGCAGTGAAGATTTTATTGACAGAAACTTTCCTCATGTTAGTTGATCACTTTCCTAACTGTTTTCACCTATATTTTTCCTGTGTTTATGGACAGTTAGAACTGTACTTCAAAATCCACTGGTTTCCACCTCCCACATAGTTCTCTTGTATCTTCAGTGCTTTTCCCACCCTCCCTCACAACAGCATTTTAACAGAGGAAGTGCTTGTACAGCTCATCTCTGCCCTACTACTCCATTTATAAAACTGTCCCATAACTTCTTCAAACCTCTTTTCCTCCTGCCAGTCTTTCTCTCATAGTCCTTGAGCAAACCTAACTAATACTACATTCTATGGAATTACTTCTATAACAATTATTGACAATTCTTAAAAGCAACAATACTTTAAAACCTTCTTCTCCTGAAACAGACCCGCCCAGGAAAAAAAGTGACAGCAAATAAAAGGATGCCAACTTTATGATACGTGTGTGCAAACGAGTGGATCTGTCTTTTGAAGCCTGGAATACTTTTGTGCATATGCATGACACAGGCTACTGTGACCAAGGTAAAGTGCTCTCCTGAATTTAGGTTTCACTAAATTCACTAGATTTCAGCTGCTGTTCTGCAAGGATTTTTATGATGAGCCTTTTGAGGCATGCAAGTAATTTGTATATAGTCCTTTAACATTATGTATCTATATGTAATAGCAGCTATGTCAGTATAAAGGCAATATAAATAAAAATACTGGTGATTTCCCATTTGCTACTTCTTACACCATTCGGTGCCCCATACTAATTCCATCACTATTCATGTCAGCATGAAATCTCGAAAAATCTAGGTATTTTACTTCATGTTTCTTTGTGATATAGCAGTACGTCTACTCTTTTAAGCATTTTAATCTTCAAGGTGAGACTCAAATTACAATATCAAAAACTTGAACAGTCCTAGAGTTTTACTTCTTCTGTGTCCACAAGAAAGAGACTTTACAAGGCTTAGGAAAAATATACATTTTTCAACAGAGATATTTATCTAGAGATCAAGCAAGTAGAGGAAGAGAAGCAAGAACTCATTGTAACCGCAAAAAATGAAGTTGTGAACAGGTAAATAAAAAGGCCACCACTAACATTTTACTAAATGGAAATGGGTAGGAAACTATAGAAAGAGTCTCTATGTATGATTAAGCACTAACAGACTGTTTTCCTTACTCCCTCTCATATTGTTACTGCACAACACCAACAAGGTGGTGGCCTTGGGCACCAAGAAAGAAAAAGGAAATTTGCATTAAGAACAGAACAATTGGGGGAAATTATTAAATTAACATTAAGCTTTCTCATTATTCCACTCCAGACTTCACTGAAATTGAATGACTGTGGTTCCTCCCTCTGGCATGCATACCTTCAACCACAGGGATCATGAAAGAGAACAATAGTCTTTGATTGTAAAAACATGATTTATATACTTGGCATTATCAAAGAATTTGTTCTGTTACTTTGTTTCCCTTTGATAATACTCAGTTTCATTACTAGAAAGAACAAATATCATTAGAATAAAGCATCCTGCATTTCTAGCATATTCATCCGCAAAAGGCTTGAATTCTTGGAGCTCTTGTCATGTTTGTATACTCTACGAGCTGGAAGGAGTTTACAACCATGAGAGACAAAACAAATAAAACTCATATGTAGGCTATGCTCGGATTATACTAAACACCAAAGTACCTTTACAGTCATGCACAGAACTGCCAGGCTGACAAAAGGAAATGAGTTCCTTATTACATAATGGGAGGTAAATCAGTAAATCATTCAACCTTGCAGAGGCTTCCACTGATTTTGCCAGCCTTTTTACACCGGCAACATTTTAAAGTAGAACAAATCAGATGCCTCCTGATTACACAGAGAAATTGCACAAAGACAGAAACACGTCATTTATTTAGAGCAGAAACCTAAAAAAGAAAAGATGGAGTTCATTAGATAATTATAATCCATTAATATTTCACTATTTTATAAATTGGCAGCTTCCTGAGAAACAACTATAGTCAGAGGCTGCCCTGACACTGAGCTGAAGATCTGCTACTTTACTATTTATGGCACTCTTTACTAAATTGTCACTAAAAGCTAAAAGTTTGCTCCTAGTTACACACGTGCAAGCACAAAAATGCCAGGAAACTTCCTTAGGAGAGAATGAGCCTCACTGTGTTCTTGAAAACAACTCCCTTTTAGGTTTAAAGTTTTTCTGCTGAGCAGAAATGTTCATGAAGCAGTCATAAAGAATAGTTTGCTAAAAATCTGAAAACTGGCTAAAGCTTCCTGTTATATCTTGTGAAAAGTACCTGGAAGGCTAATTGTACAGCAGACATCACTTTTATGTAACAAAACTAGAGGGGTCCATTTTGGAGAAGCTGTGTGCATATGTGACATGTTCACACTGAACATGGAGCTTGACAGTGCTGGTCCCTAAAAATAGCACCTGGTTTTATCCTTTTTCTCATCAGCAACCCCAGCCTCCTCTCTACTCTGTCATTTGGTGCATCAATCTGGCTGCCTGACTCCCTACTCCAGAAGAGATGGGAGCAGTGGTACCCTGAGGTACCTTGTTTTAGTAGAGGTAAGATGTTTGCATCTACTGCAAGCACACATTTTAAACAATATCCCTGCTCCTCAGCAGGCAGTTATCATGTTGTTTTGGCAGCAGGAAGGAATCTGTGGTTTTTCTTGAATGTTGCTCTTCTTTATTTAAACTACCAGAAATAAAGCAAAAATGACAGAATGCTCTGTCTATAAATAATCATTCCGGTGTATAGTTATATTAGGAGGTAACTCAGATGGCATGATAACGCCTAACAGGCTAATCTTAGACCTGTAATGCCATAAGATGAAAATAACTAGGCTAAGAATAACTGACCCAGAGGAGTCAGCCTGTTAAAGAGATCCACAGAACAGGGCATTTTAGATTTTCATGTTTTTAACAATAATATCTGCCAACTAGTTTCTCTACGATGTTTTGGATTGTATCCAACATATAAAAACTCTACCCCCAGCAGGAGTTGGGAAAGGTTAAAATGCAACAACACCTGAAACCTTCCTCATCATCTACACCAAAACCTGAAATAAATGACTATACATGAATATTTTGCAGGCTGTCTATCTATTTTGCTTTCTCACAGCTTTTGCTTTCTCTGTAAAGACTGTGCAGAAGAAAGGGACTGGGCAGTTGGTACAGAAACACAGGTCTGATTAAAGCTTTGGCAGCAGGATGAGTTACAAGCATTCCTCATGTGTAGTGCAAAACCTTAACGAACTAAATGGATTCTGCACACAGTTTTACAGGACGGAAGACTCTGGCTGAAACTGTGTGTTTGAGTGCAGTGCAAACCAAGGCGTATTATAAAGCTGAACAGCTAAAGTAATAAACGGCTGAAGTAAAAAGCTCTTTTCCAATAAAGAGATTTAGCTCAACACATTGGAGGGAGGGGAGCTAATGTCCTAGTGCCAGCACTAGTGTACCCCTGTACTAAATGCAGGGTTTAATGGTCTCTGGAAAGACGCTGAAAGAGGTTTTGAAGTAACGTTCTGCATAGTTTTTTATTTACTTTCCAGCTTTTGTAACTTGCTATTCTTGTCAATCTTGTACTTTGAAATTCTTATTCCAGGCTTTTCCCACAACATATAAATATACCTTGTAATACAAAGCAAGGCTGTCAGGTAATCACATGGCTTCAGAAGCTGGGACTTAAATAATAAAAAAAGAAAGAAAAGGCAATTATAGCATTGTTACAGCATTAGACACATGAAACTGGCATCATTAGTCTGTAATCAATGTCTTCTCAGTAACACAAAACAGAAAAGGCAGTTTAATTCCATTTTATCACATTTTTGTTCAACTGAATTTATAACCAATGTCTTGTCCAGCATACACTGCTGGGCAGAGCCTCTACCCAAAATCAGTGAGATTTTAACTATATAAGACCAGCTGGTCTCTGTTGCTTGTTTCTTCTCATTATATTAATTGTATAAGGCTAAGGCCTCACTCTTCCCTAACAATTAATTCAAATACTTCAGCTACTACTATGAAGCACTAGATTTTTTTGTACCAAGCCTTTACAACGGGCAATGAAAAAGCCACTCCGGCTGTTATCCAGAACTTCCCTGTACTGAATTTCCACACTCAATTTTTTCATTACTGTGAAGAGAATCACAAAGTAAAAGCTCAGCATGTCTATTCTCACTCTCTCTACTCTCTCTGATGTGTTACGGCCTGAGATACCAGATATGCAACATTTTATATCTGTAAGAAGTTTATGTTACCTGATTCAGATATGTAAATGAGTCAAGTTTTTCATGAATATCAGAGCAAAACTATAAATTAACCTGCTTTCTTCAGGTTCTCCACAGGAACAGGTGAGCAGGTGAAGGTTTTGTTTGGTCAGGAAAAATAGGAGAGCAAATACCAAAGAACTTTCCCTGAAGGCAATATAAATCCATATGTAAAACAAACCACGTATATACGAGGCCATGCAGACACATGACAGATAAAACATACAAGACAAAATCCGTACACTGGGGTTTACTGAGGGAAAATAGCTCATGAGGACCCGTCGACCCACATACAACGTGAGGTGTGTACCATTGATTCTGTCATTTATATTCCAGTGACACAGCGTGAATTTCCTGACTGGGGCAGAGAATAAAATACTCTACATTCACTTACAACATTTGTGAAATTGCAGGTGTTTTACAAGCCTGTAGGTAGATGAAGTCAATCAAATTAATCATTCTGAATCATTATATCCCCTTTAGAATAGCTTTGCTCTATTGATTCCCGAGCCTGACAGGTATCATTTTCCGTATTTCACTGAAGGGTTAGCTGACGTAAGCAGGATTGTGTAACTTGCTCAGGTCACCTGTCAACTCGCTGACAAGCCAAGCTTTAAGCTCACGATCTCCTTGAACTCTTGATTTTTCAACACAATAGCTTCAGGTAGGAAGCAGAGGATGCCTTACCCAATAAAAGCCAAGGTGGAATTCAGGCAGGCCACTGCAAGGCTGCACATCAAGATATGGGCAGTGGAGCAAAATTAGCAACCTTACCCCTTGGAAAAACAGCACAGTATATTAAATCACCAGAAGTTAATGAACTTGGCACTGCCTCTTGAAGTCCCACATCTACAGATACCATGGCTGGGTAGGTTCTTCCTTCTCCTTCACACAACTGCCATCTATTTGAGAAATTCAGCCCTGCACTAGTTATTTATTAACTATATTTTAATGAGTGTTTCTCCCATGGACTGTGATGCACCAAATGATTTTTTTCAAGGACTTAAGAGTTTATTACCTGTATTGTGGTAAGATCAGGGACCAGCTGAATGTTAGGGTCCACTGTGGCATTGCACACACATGGAAGTTGAGGGGTTTTGGGTAGAATAAAAGGGACAGCATAGATAAATAGTAATTCCAGCTAAATAAGAGGCTTTAGACTCCAGGTTTATTTTTTAAATTGTAAAACTAAGATAATTATGGTATCAAATAAGAATATATCAGCATCATTTTCCTAAATAAAGATGCACAGCACTTGCTGCTGCATTTTACAGCAAGAGTACCATATGGGAGAATCTAGTTCAGTCTTCTCAAGATAGCTGAAACTGCTCTCTGCAGTAAGGTGTAGGTGTCTGCAAATTACACAGCTTCTTGAGTCAGTGCCGATCTAGATTGCTCCATTCATAATTAGACTTTTGATTGGTACCTATCCAGATCATCTCATTCATAGTATGACTTACCAGCAGGGATGGAGACAGACAGGCAAAGCAGTAATTGAGGGAATACCAGGAGAACTGTTTCACACGACAGAAGTATTTCCTATGTCTGCTACCGTCAGAGAGTTCTTAGACATTTTGCTCTGCAAATACATGCTTCATTGCCCATTGAACCTGCCCTCTTTGGGGATCATTCCAGCCCAGTTTAAAATCACAGTTGCATAATATATGTGTGTTGCATCTGGATAACAGCAAACCTAAAAATCCATTGACTGTTTCAAATTATGCTTGAAGTCTTTGAAACAAGCACATCAAGGGTGCAAATTGTAAACGTTCTGGGATCTGCTCTTCTCTGCAATATGTGCAACTTTTTAACCTGACTAAAAGTCACATAGATGTAAGAGAAGATAACTTTGAAGTAAGGATACTGCAATAAGCAAAATTCAAATGATTGATTCTAGCTACTGCAAATGCTAATGTGTATCGTTATACCCTGGCTATTTCTTTCTTCCCTATATGCAGCACAAAGAGAGACAACACCTGAAAAGTTACCAGGCCTGATACTGTGGACTGGAGGGAGCTGAAGGTAATCAGGAGCAGCACCAGGCCTTGTGGTTTCACATGACATGAACTGAGCTGCAGAGTATGCACAATGTCAACTACTTGCAGTCTATTTGTGTATTTTAAAGGCCAACTGAAACACAGAGGAATAATTTGTGTTGTATAGAATGTATATACCTAAACATCTTTCACCTAGGTAATGTTCTTGATTAAGGTTTTGGGGTTTTTATTTTCAGCTTAAAAAAGCCCTCTCTATTCTACTTAGTGCTACAGAGGAAAGTGTATATGTTATATGGACCTACTTAATGGACTATCAGATAAAAATCAACAGTTACATGATATTCATGTTTACAGTGAAGAAAAGCAGAAGCTATAAATTTACAGAAAATTGCCTCCTTTTCTTGAGTTTCAAATGAAAAAACTGGTATTACTCACATAAAATCAGTTGGAAGCTACAAGGCAGCACAGTGAAATAAAAACCCCAGATTTTCACTTGTGTACAGTTAACTTCAACTGGACATCGTACTAAAATGAAAAACAAACAAAAAACCAACAAAGAGGAGGGAGGGGAACCAGTCAGTCTTATCTCTGACCAATACAGAAGTGCTGGACACCTGTTGAGCTGTTCAGGAAAACTAAGGAAAAGCAATAATTCTTGAACAAGAGATTGACATTGTAGATGGCTTTCCAGAAGTGTAACACTCTAAGAGAAACTTTTGCTTTTACCCACTTTCTTTGCTAGAGCTTCATTGTTTAGATTTATAAACACATCTTCACCTGATTTGTGTCCTTGACAAAGAAACTGTAACTGGATCACAAGTAAAACTTTAAGCTCTTTTTCTATAAAGCAGGAAAATAAACAATTTTTAAACAAACAAATAAACATGGGCTCAACAGGTGTACCTAAACAGGTAACATGTGAAGAGTGGTATGGTCTACACATGCAATTCTTTTTAAAACTTGAGGACAGTCGAGTTTTGTGAAGGAAAAAAAAAGAAATAGAAAAAAAAAATAAAAACAGAGAAAAACAAGAAAAGAAAAAGAAAAAAGAAAAAATAGAGAAAAGGGGAAATAAACTAAGACTAAAGTACATGCAAACAATTCACCCTGCATTCTACATGTGGTCCTCTATAAAGCTAACTTTATGAAGAACAAAGTCAGAAATCTAGGTTTTAAAAGATGTAGAACAGGTAACATTGTGCCAATTTCAGTCCAATAAAAACAGAACTGGAATTCACAGCTTAGGAAAGAATAGGCAAGAGCAACCTGACATTTTGACTTTTTAGCCTAAATTGATATCTTAGCTGAACGGCAACAATTCTTCCAACTTAATCTATCCTCAGTCCATCATTTGCAGGTCTCAAACATAGCTAGCAAGAAACTATAAAATACAAGGGTAGCTTCAAATACATGAGGAAACATGCAGTGCTCTTTCAGAGCAGCTTTGAAATATCTCCATTAAATAACACAACCAATTTACATCTCAGTGAGTCATAACACATAACTACCATTGCCAGGTTCACAAATATTTTTCAAGTAACAAAATAAGCCATGCAGTTTAAAGACATTTTAAAGGACCACTGTAACGAAAAGACAAAGGGATTGGTATTAAACTCCCTTCATATGCAAACTAGGGAAAAGGAAACTCACAGAAAGAGCAAATCCTGTTTACAATAGCCATATGATTAGAATTGCCTATGAGGGGCTCCAAGTGCAGCCTCCTGACAAGGTCTGTCTGAGGAAGTCTCTCCCTGTGAATAAGCCTGTATCATGAGCCCCATTTTGCAATCCCGCAACAAAACAAACAAGGAAACCCAAACTAGATTTCAGTTGTGAGCATTTTGCTGCGTCTGAAAAGCAGCAGAACAAAGGAGACAAACTCCCCGCAAAAGCAGCAGCTGCTATCTAAAATGCTACCAAAACTATTTAACAACAACTTACATAAAGCTCATAAAAACTAAGTCACTTCTGTAAAGGAAGGGTGTTTTCTTGTCATGTTACGCTGTATTTTCCCGGTCAACCACTGAAGTCTCTTACCTGAGCTGATCATACTGTGCATTCTTTGCTGAGCCAAGAGCTGTTCGCGTCCAGAAACGCCATCTGAGGAAAAACACGATTCACTCTCGTAAATTGTCTGCAGCATATTCCAACCGGTCTGCACTTCAGCTACACAAGAGATTCATCACTGCACTTGAACATGGGCGTCGGACACGACCCTCTGCGGTCCTACCTCCTCAGCGAGGGTTGTAAGATAATATGCTTCGGCAATTAGCAGTGTTTAAGCATTTGCACAAGTATCTATCAGGAGAGGGGGAAAACCCCAAGTGCACTGGCGGCAGCCCCCGCCCGCTGGAAGGGAGCCGTGAGCGTGCGGGGGGCTGCGAGCTGCCGACTTGGAGCAGTTGCGTTCGGGCAGCCAACGGCAGGTGGAAGGAGAAATGAAGAAATCTCTGCGCTCTGGGCTTCCTGGCAGGGCGGGGGGGGGAAACTGCCTCTAACAAACCATCAAACCGAATAAGCCACCTTTCCAGGGACCAGGAGCCCCGGAGGGTTTAATCTGAATGACCACAGGCTAGCTCCGCGTTGCTGTGCCCGCGCCCCTCTCCTCTGCCGGCCGCCTGTCCCTCGGCCAGGCGGCTGGGCGAAGTTGGCGGGAGCAGCAGCGATAACTCATTTACATTTGAATTGACACCCTCGTGGCCCAGCGGCGGCAGAAATAGAACAATGGCCGGCCTGAGCCAAAAATAGGTCAAGCATGGCCGGGTGATTGGAGCCTGCATTAATGCGTTTAAAAATACCACAGCAAACACAGCTGTCCAGTCTCTGTCTTTCAAACTGCCGCCCGTCCTCTCTCCGCCGCTCGGCCTCCAGCTCAATTAACCCCTTCTCCCTGCCCAGCCCGTGAGACTCCAGGGAGGGAGGCCAGGGAGGGCAGGAGCGGGACAGGAACGCTCCTTGCCCGGGACTCGCGCCCCTCTCCCTCCTCACCCTCCCCCAGGGAGTGTTTTGTGAAAAGCGACCAGAACTCCACGGCCTCTGTCTGTATCGGTCCTAAAATAACGCTGGGAGGTTTTGCTGGCGATGTGGTTTCTGCCTCGCCCACGCGCAGCCATCCTGCTGTTCTATTTTTGCTGCCCGTTTCTCTGGCTACGCCACAGTTGGCTTTGGCAGGGGAGCCAGGCGGCCGCCTGCTCCCTGCAGGACCTGCAGCCGCCGCCGGAGAGGCGATTTCTGCAGCTAATCGGGTTGGGGGTAGCAGAAGGCGGGGGCAGATGTCAACCTGGGACCGGGTTTTGTGCGTGCCGTTATAAGCAGCCTTTCCGTATTTAGCATGCTTCATATAATTCTTATAGTAAGTCACCAGTTGTGGCACAGCATGTTAGAGACATGTTCACCGTGTCTATGTTACTGTTTGGTTGAGTTGTTAAAATTTGGAGAGAGACAGCAGCTCACACTTATTTTTAGAAACATTAGGTAATTTGCATGGCGTCTTTTTCAGTTCTACAACATGATGTGGTTTCAGAAGAGCAGCGTTTGACAGTGTATCAGACAACAGCACCACGCTGCTCTGTGGTTTGGAAGGTTTCACACATGGTATGTGAAGTTCATTTTTCATAATGGTATTTCAGAAGCTGCATATCTCATTTGCTGATTAATATACCTACACATTTTACTGTTACAGATAGTATTTCACTTCTCTGGGGCCTGCTCTGCCTTATAGCACTTTTTACACAGGTGCCTAAAGCCTGTTGCTACCTACATACATTATGCATCAGCTTGACTACTCACCCACCAAAATTACAAGTCCCCTTCCGTATCCCTGCTCTAGGGGAGCAACAGTGGCCACTGGGACACAATTCCTCACTGTAATCAAGAAGGCAACACTGGGGTCGTCTTGGAGCTTTCTAGAAATCCATCAAATTCTCAACTATTGACATAATTTTTTGCTCCTGAGGACACAAGAATCTGCCAATTATTTGAGGCTTGGTTCTGCCTTTTAACTTATATGACACATCATAGGCAAGGGAAGTATATCTTTTTATATACTTCTCACAATTGTGTTACCAAAGAAAAGATTCAGGGTAACAAAGTACTGTGACACTCCTATGATGTTTGGACACTTGATGGCATCCGGGAGGTCTGTGCCTCAAGTCTCCTCCATCATCCCAAACCTTTGCTTTCTTCATGTGCCAAATGACCTGGTCCTGCTGAGGGTTAGGATCTGTCCCAGATGGACAGACGGAAGACCACAGCAGCTGGCAGCAGCACGGGTTTCCCTGCAGGATCCTCAAGTTAGCACCTATTGCTGCTCACTACCCTGCTCTCCTTGCCTTCTCTCTTCCCTCGTCCCATTTTCCACAGCCGCACTGCTCCTGGGGAAGCAGTGAAGCTCTGCAGACGGCATCTACCCAGCTCTGCACAGGGGCACAGGCACAGGTCTGAGCAGGGACAGTGGCAGCACAGTGACAGGTAGGGTGTTACAGTGAAAGACAGCATGTGAGCATAACACATACCATCACATCATTGACTGCTGACAATTTGATATCAGAAACATTTTCTCTGGAAATAAAGATACCCAAATGTTTTGTGAGAAATAACATGCCACTTTCACAGTACAGGGCAGAAGAAGTTTAGCATGGTGCAAGGGGGATCACCAGTAGAAACAGAAATCTTCTCTAATGCAGAAAAAGCTTTTTATAGAAAGAAGCAAAAAAGTGAAATTGCTTATGCCCTTCAGCCAACCAGAACATGACGTTGTCTGGTGATTCAGTGCCTCAAAATAATCAGGTTTCATATTACAGGGAAACACTGGAGGAATAAGTTAAAAACAGGTCAGAACATGGAAAATGGTGGAGTGTGGGATCCTGGTATTAGGTACCCATACGTGTTTGTAACTTCTTATATATGTAGCTGCATTTTTAAAGATAGACTTCACAGTTCTAAATTACTTCAAATACTTCAGCAACTAAATAAAAGCAAACCATATTCAAGAGTAGAAAATGTACATTTAGATATTTAGCTGCAAGTATTCTTAATTCTGGTGTACGTATTTGAAGCTGACAGACACATAAACTTTCCTATCTTAGCTAATTCACAGACTATAATAACTACAGCATTATACTGTACATTTTAAATTATATATAAAAGCTATATCAAAATACTTTACCTATGAAGTCAGTCACCACAAAGGTAGGGCTTTTACAACCTGAATTCTCCCAATTTGCTTTGACGCATTATGGGCCTTCTTTTGTACATGCTTAGCTTTAAAACACGTGTGTAAATCCATTTCTTTTCAACATAAAATTTACGCACGTGCTCACATTCTATTGATTGCAATAGAATTTAAGCACATAGTTAAACGGTATGCTGAGTCAGCCCAGATTATAACTGCATGATCACGTGAATTAAAGAGTTCCTTAGGAGTCCCACAGGGGAAGAATAAAGGGTTCATGCCTGAAGAAAATCTGGTTTTTATTTTTAAAACTATGGAGGTTATAAGGTGACATTTTCATACAGGAATGAGGTGGGTTTTTTCTGTTTTTTCAAATGCATTTTCTAGACTTTGGGAAATTTAATGACACTGTTGGTAAGAGTAAACTGCTGAAATGATTTAGTGCTGCTGAGGTGACTCTAAATGTAATCAGCAACTTTACAGAACATGTAAGGCATGTTAGTAGCACTAAGATCTCATTACAGCGTTTTCACAATGTGTTTCTCTTATTTTCCCTCTGAGTTGTTAAAAACAAATAAATAGAAGGATATTAAATCTGGAAACCACATTACTGCAACATTAAGACTAAGAAATTAAGCCCTCTAATTAGAAAAAGCTAAGATTTCTATTGCATTATTAACTCTGCAACACTATACTTAAGTAACACTTCCATCTTTTTTTTCTTTTTTTCTTTTTTTTTTTTTTTTAAATTTTTTTACTTTCCTTTCAAAGTACAAACAGTATATAACTGGCTGTTTTTAGCATATCCCATCTCTTACTCATGTTATTCTGGAGCATAGCCTTCATTAATATTAGTAACTTTTCAACTTTTGCAGTTTTCGTACTTGTAAATGCATACTTGCATAGGGGTTTTTATCATATTGATCCACTGTAGCACAAATATTACACACAAATAAATAAAGAGATGTTTTCTAGCTTCTGGTCATATGCTTAAATGAGGACACCGCAGTCTTGCAGATGTCCCATTCAACCTTCCTTCAGCCCCTTTTTCATCTCGCTAGTGAAAAGGCAGCAAGACATAACATGCATCAAAATCAAACAATTCATAAATAAGTGGGAGCTAAATCAAGGTTGCATGGATAGTAATAAATTTGGCCTATTTCAGTACTGAAGGTTTGAGTTCTAATCTCTGCAGCCGAAAGAACTCCTAACTATTTTTGTATATCTAATCACTGGGATTAAGAAAAAAAAAAAAGAAAAAAAGAAAAAATTAACTATTGTACAGAACAGATGTTTCTGTTAGCCACAGTTCATTAGATACCATTAGTACCACGTGAAACCCAAACATCCAGCATAAATTACTACAGCTTACGCTAGAGGATTAACTATGTTAACGAACAGCAAAAGACTATTACCACAGAGAAGCAGATGGTTTGGGATCAGTAAGAAATCAGGGGAGATGCTGTAGTGGTTTGGTCCTGCTCCCCCTTGGAACTAAGGGGCTGTATTCTAAGTCCCTGGGGAAGTTAAAATGGATCACTTAATCTGCATGCTCGGTTGGAAGTATGTAGTGCATGAATGTTTCTGACTAGTTTTCTATGTAGCAAGCCTTGGCATTGCCTCTGTAGGAATACATGTTGCTTTTCTTTGCAGTGCTGCAAAACCACACGATGGACGTTTTTCCAGTGAGGAGAAAAGTGCAATTCTAATGTTTAAGCTCAATTCAAGCTTCAAAGGAATTTTCTGGGACAAAGGAAGGCGTATCTGTAGCTTTAGGGGATTTTATGACAAACAATGGGAGAATAAAACTTTACAAAGTTTTGAGGATAAGAAGCTCTATGCTAAATAAATGGATGGGTCTCTTATCATCTCTCATATAAGAATACAGAGAGCCTCGCATCTTTCTCATGCAAATTAGCTCAGGGGTTTTGTAACTAGTTCATGACATCGCTACTTTCTCCTCTTAAAATATGACTTTTGTTCACATAAATAAGTCTACTAGAAATTAATTGTCAGATTCAGAAAAACACCTAAACAAAACATACTTGATTATAAGCACAAGGGTTAAGTTAAGCATATGCTTAAGGGCTTCATAAATTCAACCATACTTTCCTGAATCAAAAAGCTCAAGTAGTAAAAAACCCAAACACCAATATAGAGCTATGAAATAAATAAATATTTCGGTTAGGAAATACATACAGAATTCATTTATTCTGCTGACAGAGTTGTTTATCAGGTTGGGACTAAAATCTCCATGTTTTGCGGCAAGACTGAGGTAAATTGCATATAAGCACACAAGCCATGCAGCCAAAAGCAACATCAAATATTGACAAATAAATGCCTCAGACCAGCAAAGCACTTTGTCCTTTTTATGCCATTAATGAGGTAAGCAGAGATACAAGCCATGTGAGATTTACCGGCTCTTCCATGGCTATGCCCACCTTTCTTAGAGACACACCTGGATGGACATGCAAAAAGGAACCCTAGAGCACGTAACAGCTGGAAATATGTTCAGCATCCTCCAGGCATTTCAAGCTCGTTGCACGTCTACTGAGCAAATAATCTGCACATCTGTGCAGGGTTTTGCACAGCAGCTCCTGATGCTGGGTACTCTGGCAGGTCAGATAACCTGGTCACTGTTCCTGGACAACAGGCTACTAAGTCTCTATGGCTAGAAAACCAATAGGAACACCATCTCTAGCTTGCAATACATTCCTGGGTTTAAGTGATATTTTTGGATTTAAGACAAGAAATGTAGGCCACGCTTGCTGTCTGGAGAACTGAACTGTGAAAAGCAATGACCACGCAAAGGATTTAGGATCATAGCAGAAGTCAGCCAACCAAATACAAGCTCCTAGGATTACACCAGGATCAAAAAGGCTAATAAAATCCTCGGACATATAACACGTTTATACTGAGTAACAGCACTGAGGTGATACCAAGAGAGTATTCTTGGGATACTGTAACTTGTTCCAGTATAAATACTTGAAAAAGAATGTTGAAAAACAGGATAGCTAGATAATGCCTATGTGCATAATTTTACGCACATAGGTGTAAAATAGGTTTGGAAAAGCATTGAAAACTGGAAACTCAGACCTGTGATACTAAGTTTACAGAAGAAGTTCAGGGTGCCTTGGCATTTTTATGGTACACATGTCCAGTGGTATGGTAAAATGGTCTTTCTTTTAAGAAACAACACTTTAAGAAAAATCAATCTGTTAGAATAATTCAAGTCAAAGGTGGACATGCATTTTAAACACACTTTAACCACTGCAGCAACTTACAAATGAGCTTTACATCAATATTGGCCACATCTCTAAAAAGAAAGCTCCGACACTTCTATATGGCAAATTTCAGGCAGGTTTTGTGTAGGACTCCAAGACAGGTCTCATCTCATGACCTTAGATGGGTCAGGTCTCATGATTATGGGGGGAGAATCATAGAACCATTTAGACTGGGTTGCCCAGGGAAGTGGTGGATTCTCCATCCCTGGAGGCTTTTAAGATGAGACTGGATGTGGTACTTAGTGCCACAGTCTAGTAACCACAGTGGTAGTGGATCAAGGGTTGGACTTGATGATCTCAGAGGTCCTTTCCAACCTGGCTGGTTCTGATGGAAAAAGACCTCTAAGATCATTGAGTCCAATGATTACTGCCAAGTAAGTCCACCAGCAAGTTCCAACTCTGGATACTTTCAAAGCTAATAAGAACTAGTAAGTATTGCTTAACTGATGGAGTAATAAAAACTAAATAAAATAATTATTCCTATATCACAAGTAGTTTTCTTCTTTTTAATCACCCTCTCCTAAAAAGAGGAGATATGGTTCTTGTTTTGTTTTTTAATCCAAACTATGTTTATTTTCCTATGATACTAGATAATTCTTTACAAGAGTAGAACAATGGAGTGCACTGTAAATAACTTGAGGAAAAAAGTCTTGGGGAAAAAAAAAGAACCCACAAAGTGTTTGCTTTATCTTGCTATTCAAAGCTGCCCTTTTACATCAAATAATTAGATTTCAAAAGTAGGGTCTTTCTAAATTCAGGCTTGGATTCATGAAGTGATGAGGTGGCTTTACATAACATGTTGCAACCAGCCAATAAAGCTATAGTAGATTTGCAGCAGATTTATAGTAGATAGATACCAATGTAGATTGGGACAATTACTCTAAGTTTTGAAGGAAATAAGACCGGAGATGCCAGACCATGCTCTGGGCTGTGGGCACATGTCAGTCTCTCCCACTGGGCTGCCTCTCCCAGCATCTCCACCCCTCGCAGGGGAGCATTCAAGCACATGGAGAAACAGTGTTACATGCATAAACACGCCCTGAGAGCAGTAACAAATTGACCACTGCTGCACTAGGAAAAGGTCATATCTCATGCTGGTCAATAACGTTGTTATGAAACCACACAAAACCCTCATGTTTAGATGGACCAGGATGGCAGCAATCCTCTTGGGGTTTTTTCCCCAAAATGTTTCTGTGAACTCAGATCCAGTTTTCCTCTAATCTTTTTCATCCTCTGATAAGGAACAGACCTGCAAACCAAACGGTAATCAACATACACCAGCTTGGGAGCTGGTTTTAGTGTGCTGGTGAATTTGGGGCTAAAAGGATGAAACTGTGATTTCAGTGGATAAACTGTAAATATTTTGCCTGACTTCGGTAGAACCAGCATTTCTCTCGAGAGATCTTATGATCTTAATTTTCCTTGTGTAAGCAACAAATTTATAGACTGCAAAAGAGAAAAAAAATCAAAATAAAATTGAAAGCAAGGTTTCATAACTCTGAAAGGAAAATTGAAACACATTTCAAGTAAATATAACCTTTAGCTAAGCAAACCATCTTGAAAATCTTAATGAAGCTACTTACTGCAACAGAAAATATCTTTCCAATATACTGTGATACTGCAAAAAGGTGTCACAAACTTGACTTTTGTAAATACAGGCATCCAACTGGTATTCCTAAGGCCAGACCATCCTTCAGGCTGATTTAGCCAAATCATGAAATATTCAGCTTGCTGGGCAGTCTGTCCCATAGAAGGGATGGAACAAATGGAGAGTGAAGCTACAGCAAAGGCCCAGCAAAGTCACACCTCAGCAGGCAGATCTGAGAAGCTGCAGCTGCTGCTTCCACATGTTCCTCATCTGCCCCATCACTGGCTCCAAGTAGCAGGAGGCAGGTGCTCTGAAGTTCTCTAGGACAAAGGGGCAAGGCTGGTACCAAACCCTATAGTTTCCTAGGATGAAAACTGGTCACAAAAAAACCTATCAGGTTGTTTTGAGCTCAATCCACTTTGCAATGGCCAAAAAAAATGCATAGGTCAGAACTGATAATTTGCATTAAAAGCATGAGGAAGCAGGAAGATTATACATTGAATCCATGTTCAGACAACATTCCCATTCTAATAAACTCCAATCAGATATATCTTGCAAAGAATCTGAGAGGGGAAAACTCTGAAATTAGCTTCAGTCCTAATTGCTGCTGGGAAAGGGCAGTCAAAAAATGAATTAAAAAATGAAAAGGAACTCGCTAATGCTGGAATCCCAGCGCCACGAGCAAAGAAGGTAGACTATTTTAGATGAGCTTAAGCTTCTGACTGTGCAAAATGTAGGATCAAACTTGGGCTCAGGGCCTGTTCTAAAAATAGCCTACCTCTATAGCAGTCATCTACACACTTCATACTCTGTTGTTTGGTAGTCAAGAGAACAGGATGGCTGAATAGCTGATAATGGCAGGAAAACAGCACCTTTCAGTCAGCAAATCAGAGGATCTGCACTATCACAAGCCAGGTCTCACATAAGTCATCAGTCATGGATGGACTGGTCTGTGTATGCTATGACTGCACTTCATTTCAAGTCCCTTCCCCCCCTTGTTAAAGCACTTGCCAATGAAATAACTGCTAAGAACATTTCCCTGAGATTTGGATTTTTTTTTTTTTTATTTTAAAACTGACTATAATCCAAATAAAGTTTTATGAATAGTCTATGAAAAAAATGAGGGCATTTTCATCAGCCCACAAAATAATGCTGTACATGGGGTAAGTGGCTAAAAGTAATAGTGACAAAAACTAGAGTTAAAGGTAGCGGGTATCACCCATGTGTCCACAGGAATGAATAAATAAATCACAACCTATATTATCTTAAACTTAGACTGTATTCTCCATCTTCTCTCCTTACCTCTGCCAGAATACCAGCGAAAAAGAAAAGCTAAAAAGGTGGAGACAGAAGACCTGGACAACTAAAAAGTGCAAATACAGTTTGCAAATGGTTTATTTGCCATGACTGAGGAAGCTTTCTACATGTCAGAAGACAAAGGATGATAACTAAAGCTATGAGACTGGTTTTGTGTTATGTGATAAAGGGGTGCAGCAAAAATGGACACTGCCTTAACTAAAAATAGATGTGCTGTAATAATGGGGCTGAAAAAAACACCAAGTAAGTAAATTACCAGTGTGATGAAACAGGCTTAGGTTTGGTCAAGCTTTATTTTTTCTTTTAATTGCCAGTAAGAATGCTTCTAAAAATAACATCCTCATGTTTTATAATATTTGCTTACCATTCTAAAGAAACATTTGTCTCCATTTTTGCACTATACACAAATGTGACAACCTTGCATTTAAGGAGTAATTTACTTGAACTAACACAGCAGAGCTGGTTTTATTTAGATAACTTCAAAGAAAATGCTACTGTAAGCTATTTAAACACACTGTTTACTTTAAATCACCATTTACAGGCATACAAAGCCTATTTCTCTTAAAGACTTTATATGTATAAATCTCATATGTGTGCGTATAAAAATATAAACACTGATAAATAAGCACTTTCAGCTACTGGTGTCACACACCACAATTGAAGTACCAAAGTGCACATACATTTATATAAACAACAACAACAAAAAAAAAGCTGAAAGGTGCATAAACAAGTGTCTAGCCTAAAACATGTGATGATCGAGTATTTTATTGACTTGGGGCCTAAATCATTGTATGCACTTCTGTTCATTTAGTGTCCTCTCAGATGGAGGAGAAAGCCTCCAGCAATTTAGAGAGACAGTATGCTATTCTGGGACCCACCAGAAAACGAGTGAGTTGAGAAGTTGAGCAACTAACTATACTTGCAAGGGGAAATCTCCAAGGCATACGTACCAACAAGAATGTCAGGCTAGAAATATCCTAGGATGGTTGTCAACAAAAATATTTCATTAGTCAATCTTTTAGAGTGCTATGGCTCCCATCTCATTTTTTTGCCAAGTTATTTAGCACTGCAGACACCAAAGTTTGGGATGGGTTTTCATAAACAACACACTTTTTCTAGAACTCAGCTGTTTTGTGATACTTTGCCTTCAGATCCTTCTGACCACAACCTTGTCACAGGATGCCGGGCTGGGGGGGCGGGGGTGTGTGCTTACTCCTGCAGTAAATCTAGGCTACCTTAGGACTTAAGACTAGCAAATGGACTCAGTTTCCTCCACATCTTTCAATGCTAATGTGCAAAACTCCCCCACCAGAATGTAATTTTTCTGTCCCAGAGGAGGCAGCAATTGGAACATGCCATTTGCGCACTGAGAGGCCAAAGGGACACTCCTAATGCTGCTGACGTCACAGGACAGGCTGATAAACAATCCATATCATTTGGCCACCCCATTTAATAAGCTTTACATTTATTTTTATTGTCTTTCCAAGAGAAAGAGGATACACAGCAAGGCTTGTTATATGGTATTCTGCTCAATACACAGACTTGAAGAGAACTAATTTTGCCCATCACTAAAATTGATAATATAGCTTTCAAATTTTCCATTTAGAGGAAAGATATGATAATATCCTACCCAATCTGGAAGAGGATTCAATCCTTGTCATCTTGGAAAGTACAGCATCATTACCTGATATCACATACAACACAGCCTGGGCACGTCTCATGCAGAGCCAATAATCTATTTCTGACTCGCATGGATGGTCAGTTCTACATTTGACAAGGTAGTATTTGTCCCTCTACCTGAAGCAATGTAATTCTTCACTAGCAGAAAGTAAGACTTGCAGCAGTCTTAGTCTGGCAGTACCAAGAAGGAAAGTAACTTTTCATTCACATACAGAAAGGAAGTATCTGCTAGACACATATAAAACCCTAGTTTTTGACCTTTTTTGACTAATTTTTTTTCTCATAGGTTTCTCATTTTCCTCTGGTAACATTCAAAAAGATAATGTGACCTTTTTTATATCTATATATTCACTATAAATTTCTTAAAGGTGTCCATGAAGGATGGTTAATGAATGTTTAAAAAAAAATAGAATATAGTTTTTAGGGCACTCAGAATTGAGCAGTCTTGAGTTGAAATTGCTAATCAGAGATTTCCAGTGATTGGAGATCCCATACACTCTACTTGTCAGATCTGTCAAAAGGGAATAAACAGCAGTATATTTCACATTACTATTTAGAACACAAGTCCTTTAAGGGTGCTCACATATCATGGAAGTGGAGAACATATGCTTTCTTTAGGTTAAAATGCTTTTGCCAACTCAGCTGTACAGTGCACAACTGTACAGTGCACAGTTAGGAACTGGTAATCTGCATCCTTCCACAGGCAATTCTGATTACCACCCATGACTCTCAATGCTTTTTAGATCCTACATTACTTCAGAGAGCTGAGTATTACCAAATAAAATTGCATGTGATTTCCGCAAACCACAAGAGTAGATGTTTTTTCCTCAAAAGCTAGAGACGAACACAAAAAGTCTTTGCTTGCTTTCATATTTCAAAAGATGGTTTTTTTACCTGTGTTCCCTTAACTTGTCCTTCTCTTCAGAACATTTGATATGGTTCTGTAAACAGAATATTGCCACTTGCCACAATTAAAAAAAGTTTATGTCTGTCTGGGTTCCCAGGCTTACAACTCAGTGATATTCCATTTACAGGAAGAAACAAGACAGCTAAGCAACAGCTGTGGCAAGCAGTGAATCTCACTCATATAGACACTGAATGCCTGGTGTTAAAGAAAAAAATTGTCTATTTTAGCTCAAGACAGTGAATTAAAAAAAACAAAAAGCAACAAATACCTAAAAACCAAATGCACATTTTGGGCAAACATTTCTGTCATTGAATCTGTTGTACATTGATCAATTAATGAGATCAACTTTAGGACTTTTTTCCCCATTCAGCTAAAGCTGTGGCCATACACACCTGCTCCTTCTATTTCATCTCCAGCACAGACCTGGCATGGTCAGTTAGTTTTTGGTCTATTTTTGGCATAAGGATATTTGAACAATGATTGACCATGATAAATTGCATCTGCCCTCCTCAACATTAAACTAACCAGTTCTTTTCATACCCTTCCCATGAGTCTGGAAATCTCATTTGCAAATAAGGGTGAATATTCTGTAGGATGTTCCTTTCAAACTGAACAGAACAGTCTTTGTATTGTGGGACCCATGTTTGTAAATCCAATCCTTTCCTCCTTTGTTTACTACTCCCACCAAAAAGGATGGTGCTTTCCACCAGAAAAAACAGTAACCGAGGACCACTTTTTCTCCATCTTTCCTTTTTTGCCATTAGTCTTCATTATTGCACATACACGACTGCCTGTCTTGCTCTTCTCCTTTAACTCCACCTTTCATTTGATAATAAAATGCTGGCTCCCTTCATGCCTCAGACAAAATAAACATTTGAGGTTTCTCCCATGCTAGTCTCTTGTTTCTCTTCAACCAGCTGGTTTTAAACTCTCCTCCTTAGGTCAATACAAGGAATTGAGCTCCTTTGCTCAGAAAATCACTGACCCGTAATACAGTTCTTTTCTTCCATGTCTGACTAGATATGGATTTTATACATATGGCAAAGATATTTCCTTCCAGGCTGAAAAAATTAATCAGAAGAGGCCTTATGAAGAGGCCTTGTTGTGGTGATGATGAACGTAAAGTGCCTCCCTCCACCAGACAGAAGTAGAGGTTGTGGGTTTGTACTGTCATTGTACTACCATTGCCATTGCTACTTTCCTGTACTGATGGAGGCTTGGGGATCCTCCACAGATTCACCAACAGCTGCTTCTGCAAGAAAAGTTCTTCCCCTGGCCTGCCATCAGCTAAGAAAACACCCCATAATCATTAGAATTTATATTTATTCCAAACCCATTAATTCAGAATTCACAAGGTTTTAACTGCCATAATCTCTGCTGATTGTTGAATCTCTCAAAAAGAAATGCAAAGCATTCCTTAAAGAACAGCTCATGTCAAACATTTTTCAGGTCTCCCATTCTTTTCATGCATAAATGAATGTCTCTGTCATTCACAGTTTTCTGTCTTGTATTTGCTTTCTATAGTTTCTAAAGAGAAGTTCTAGAACTTTCTATAGTGTCTGAAGTTTCTAATCTCTCCTCCCAGAAGCTTCTGATCACTAATTTTTTGTTTTAATCTTCATTGGTCTATGTTTATCACTATATTTCACACCTTTGCCTCTCCTTCTTTGATCCTTTAACAGCCATTGTACCCTGCAATATCTTTATTAACAGCCTGAACATTCTTCATCAAATATAATTAAGAATGTGTTTCTTACCACTTGTTTTCTTATTGTACTTGCAAACTTTCATCTTATCTCTGTCTGTAGAGATACTGCAGAAATTGTTGTCTCAACTACTGAAATTCTCCCTCTGAGTCCTCTAATTCAAAGAAAACTTCAAACACAGGCAATTTTTGTCAGGTCTCATTCCATTTTTTTGGAGAGGGCAGTGGTGGTTTTAGCATTCAGAAATCATCCCACATTTTAAGTTTTGATGCTGTTAACCTTGTGTCTCTTTCTCCCAGAAATGTCTAGTTTTTTAAAAAGCCAGCGAAAAGGGAAAGACCTCTCCTGTTTCACCTTTTCAAATAACAGAGGCAGTTCCTGGATTCAACATTTTCATGTGATAAATTAGTGGAATATCAATGGATAGGCAAGCGAAAGGGGAAGCATCCAAAAAGCATCATTTCCTTTTGATTACAAAGACTCACCATTTCAAAGCAGATGTAAGGACACTGAGAACATACTGTGAGGCTTGTGTATACTTAATATTCATCAGCTGTAATCTCTCCAGAGGCAATTTTGTCCTTTGTTATATGGAAAACAGAGAGGAATAAACCCCTACTTTCGGAAAATGTGAAACAAAGGTAGGTTTTTTATTCCATGAGAGAAAACATTCTTCCCACAGTGCAAGAAGGGGAGTTGCACCTGAATAGAAAAGGAGGAGTGGGAGGTGGCTGCAGAAGCAGGATAGTTACTATGCAACTTGGAAGCCTGCTAGAAAAACAAACACAGAAAAATGGCAGTTTGGGAAAAACCACATTATCAGTCTGAGACTGAACAAGATACAATGACTTAAAAGCATATGTCCAATGTCACCAAAGGACAAGACTGCAAAGCATAAACAAAGCTTTCTGAATAAGTCTAGGATCTATTAAAAAAAAAAAAAAAAAAGTCCAAATGTCAACTCTTTCTTCAGTTCTCTATTGATACTTTCCTATCCCTGCCTTAAAACATGTTCAAGGCAAGCAAACACACTGGTATACAGTAACACTGTTCATTTATCCAATTCAGCATCTTCTGACTATCACCACGACAGTGTCTGCAAATTCCCAACCACCCTTACACTGTTCCTCTCTTGCTCCTCAGTCTGCATCATGCTGTGCAGACCACATACATTTCAGCCGTGTGTCTTGCATGCTGAATCTGACATTTTCATTTCAAAAGTGTGTTTTCATGGAGAGGCAATTCGTATTTTTTATTTGAGGAACAACGTGCAACAGAGACAATCAGAGACTTTATTTTGAAGCAATTTATACCCTTGCACTTACACACGACAGAAATTTCTCATCTACAGATCTGCAAGACTGGCACCAGTCTTCCTTTATTAACTGAATATCGGCAAATATCATCAACCATTATGCCAAAACAGTAGAAAGGTAAGCTATTCAAAGACAAGATATAGCTGCAGCATGCAATTTAGAAAGAAATTTTAAAAAAGCTTATCTGACTAACTCATGTGTTTTCATGATAAAAAAAACTTTCTAGAAGTAACAATAAGAAAAGGGAGTGAGTCTTCCACCAAGACATTCAGCCCTGGTGTTTGCAGGTGCTTTATACCAACTAGGCAAAAAATAGCAAAGAAATTACTAGGTTATATTAAAAGAAAAGCTTAAAATAATCATTGTGAGCTAATGTGAGGGAAATGCAATGAAGGTTAGGTCAGACCTACAATGTACTATTGCCGTCAGCTGTAAGATCTCCTTCATGAAGTCTACAAATACACTAGTAGATCTGGTGAGAAGAGCATCATCAGTAAACCTTGCATCAAGCCATCTGTCTCCCTGTTTTCCACATTTCATAAATATTAATAAATATTAAGTCAATTTTCCACTCCATCCTTATTTTAAGAAAATACTGAAAGTTTAGTTGCAGAAGTTCCTGTATTGCTTTATGTTTTCTTATTTATATGAGAATGAAAAGACAGTAGCCAAGCAAAATCACCTCTTTGAGATCTCAACATCTTTGCTGCTTTTATACTAAATGCAAAGCTAAAGATATGACTGTTGCTGTCCTAACTCCTTCCTCACAAATATGGTCACATCATGTCACAAAAGATGGTGTCACATCTAAAATTAGAAACAAATCTCAACTGTGATGATTTGAACACTGACCCTAACCTTGAGAAATGCTGAGCGCCTTCCAAGAGGTACAGGAAAACGCCTTTGAGGGTTCTCAGCAATAGGCAGATTTTGAATGCAGAATAGCAAATCAAAAGCCAACAATAAAATGGGAAGAAAAAAAAGGAAAAATACCCACAAGACGCAGATATTGATTTAGAATAGATACTGTGGAAAAACAGAGTAGAAAGTGGCAGGATTAGTGCCATCCACTTATATATAACACTTAGGGAATGTTTTTCTAAAGACTAAATTACTCTTAATTTTTAAAGTTCATTTCAAAATCTAAGCCAGTGGCTGACAGAACCAAACCTGCTTCAAATTATATTAAGCCCTGCAGATTTGACCCACAGAAAAAATAATGACATTGCATATTAAAGATAAGCCTTAAATGACCTTATTTACTTTGCTATACCACCTGACAGGATTGATGAGATCACCAGCTATTTCTAAATTATCCCAGAGCATAAAAGGGGAGAAGGATGGAGACACTGGAAAATTAAAAAAATAACAAAGACAAAACTATGAAACTAACAAGACACTTCCTAATTCCTGCTACTTTGCAATTTTTTGAACTACACTTCACATTCTTTTCTGCTGTCTGTCCACTTCAAGCAGAAACTTTCCACACAGCTCAGTAACACACCCCATTTGTAAATTACTCAGTATGGTCAATACACCAGATTAAAAATACTATAATTCATAACAATATCATTAATCAAGGAAGGCTGATATATCACTAAACTTAAATCTTTACCAGTATCTATTTTTAGGCAAGCTAACTTGTCTACAGTTATGTGGAAAACAATTTTATTTATTTCTGTTCAAGTTGGGAAATGTGGCAGTGATGTGTGGTTGCATTAAGTATGAAATTTCTTTTGAAAACAAATCATATCAATTGAACATTTATGACAGACAACATTTCTGCTATGTAAGGTATGCAACACATGATTTAACATCACTCTTTTTATAAAGCTTGTTTTCTTCAAACTACATTGCATCAAAACCTTTCAAATGTAATTATTATAGACTTTCTGACAAGAAGCTGAACATTAGGTGTCCAAAACTCAGAATGTCTGACTTCTAGGAGGGACTGTGAAAGCTGTAACTGTCTCTCATACTTCTCAGTGAAGTAAAGTACATGGGCTGGGTTGTTTTTCCTGTTGGAGCCAATGGACTTGACTGCTCAAGCAGCTCTGGAGTCCACCCCTGCATCCCATCCAAAAGACCACAGAGAAAATACATCCAAGTGATATATATGTCTATCTCACAGCGTAAGGTACAGTGAAAAGATCAGTAGACCTTTTCTGTATTTTATTTTACTTTAGTGAGCCACTAAGGATAACTGTTATCACAGGGAATAGAGAGAAGCGACGAAAGTTGCTGCAATGACCACACGGACAAAGTAGGAAAACTTGAAAAATCACCAAATTTACTTGCTTATCAGAATACATATTTCATATTGATACGTTACATGAAATACATTCTCAAAGGATCTGCTCACAGCTGTGCTAAGATCTGAGCTTTTATTCAAACTATTAAGCTTCTGCCACTACTGCCAGGAATTTATCTGAGCTCATGGTGTTCATTGCTATGGAAGAACCTGCAGGAGAGAAGCTTTGGTAGAGATGTTTCTGTTCCAGCTTAGAAGTGGCACAGACAATTTGACTTGAAGGCTACTTTACTTTGCATCTGTCCAATCCATAGGAAATTGCCTGCTGCCACTCATAACTGATAGCTCCAAAAATAGAGTAAAATTGATTTCAAAGGGAAAAATTGATTGATAGGGGGGGGAATCATTAAACAGGGAAAAAAAAAAAAAGTTATTTACTTTATTTGAAAGGTTACAAGTTAAAATTACCATAACACTTAGCAGTGAAATATGTGTTCAATACAAATGTCTTTTTTTGTTTTCCTACCTAGAGATAAGAGTTGACAGTGCAATTGTTAGCTGAATTACTGCTTCAATAAAAATCTACCACCATGAACAGTTCAGTTATAAATAAAATGTGTCTTTTCTCTTACTGCTTCAAAAGCTTAATAAAACCACTAAACCCCCATTTCATCGTACTGAATTAAGCGTTGTCACTTGGCAACTTACCAAAACTAATCAGAAAGCATATATGAGCCTGGTTTTACCATGTTATGGCATGTCAAAATCATAGAATCATAGAATGGTTTGGGTTCAAAGAGACCTTAAAGTTCCAACAGCTTTCACTAGTCCAGGTTGCTCAGAGTCCCATCCAACCTGACCTTGAACACTTCAGGGATGTACTCATCTGGGCAACCTGTTCCAGTGCCTCCCACCCTCACAGAAAAAACTTCCTCCTAATATTTAATCTAAACCCAGCCTCTTTCAATGTGAAGCCATTCCACCTTGTCCTGTCACTACACACTCTTGTAATAAGTTCCTCTCCATCTTTCTTACAGGCTCCCTTCAGATACTGGAAGGCCACAATTAGGTCCCCCCAAAGCCATTTTTTTCCAGGCTGAACAAATCTAACTCTCCCAGCCTTTCCTCGTAGGAGAGATGCTCCATCCCTCTGATCAACTTGGTGGCCCTCCTCTAGACTCACTCCAACAGGTCCATGTCCTTCCTGAGCTGAGGACCCCAGAGCTGGATGCAGCACTCCAGGTAGGATCTCACTAGAGCACAGTAGAGGGGCAAAATCACCTCCCTCAACCTACTGGCCACGCTGCTTTTGATGCAGCCCAGGATACAATTGGCTTTCTGGGCCACAAGTGCACATGGTAGTCCATGTCCAGCCTCTCATCCACCAGCACCCCCAAGTCCTTCTCGGCAGGGGTGCCTTGGAGTCCCACAAAGGACTCCATAGGGAAAATGTTCATCTGGGTAGAAACAGCTGTTTGTGTTAGGTAATAATCACCTTCTTACTATAAGAAAGCATAAGACAGACATAAGGCACAATGCTCCTTTGTTAAAAGAAAAAATATATTCCCAAATATATATTATTTTCTTAAAATTATATTCATAATTTTCTGCAGTACTGCCTCAAGCAATGTGCACCTAGTGTCATGGGCTCGAGCTGTGACACCCACTCAGATAAAAGCCCTGAAGCCTTGCATTCAAGGTTGGTTACTAGGTTGGCTAGACTTGGAGGCACAAGAGTGGTGAAAGCCAAGGAAGTCACCTACAGCCAATGACAAAAACTCAGTGGATCTGTGTAGCTGGGAAAACTTGACAAAGACCTTCAACACATGCCAAACTGAACAGCTAGCTCTTCATATTTTTACAATGCAGCCCTGTATTCCCCAACGAGGTATAAGAAAAGGACCTTAAAGCCAAGCACTGGATGTACAGATTGCTCACCATTTGACTGATTGGTTGAATTTCATGCCTTCCCCCATCTCTAATGATAACGTGAATCAAATATTTCTACCATTTCTTGTACATACGGTTTATTTTCTCAGTCCTGCATATCAACCAGCATAGCTGCAAATGCCAAGGTAGAAGCTGGCGTTGCATCATTTTAACTGGTGTTACTAAAACCCCCTTTCATTCAAGTACTCTAAGAGTTCCCCTTTCATAAAAATGTCTCACTGTAGCTTACATTTATGAACAGTTTCATTGCAGGGAAATCCCTTGTTGAAGAACACCATACAAGAATATTACGAACTCTTAAACATAAAAGGCTTGGCAAACAAAGAAGCATAAAGTCTGATACACGATAACTTCACAAAATTGGATGTAACTACAAACAGCAATCGTCTGACCTGAGCAGCAGGGTCCTGGCTGGACCTGATCCAGCTACACTACTGACAAAGGCAAGAGGGTAGATTTCTTTTTTCCCCTCTCATTCTTCCTGTGTGTTTGGGGTTTTTTGTTTGTTTGCTTGTTCGTTTGTTGTTCGGTGATTTGTTTTGGTTTTTTTCTTCAAAGTATGTTAAAGGATGAAAACAGCTGAAACAGAAACAAGACACTAGAAAGTGCTAAATCCTCAGAGGTTGTAGCGAGATTACATGGAAGAACACCCAACTGAAAGCACAATACTAATACTAGTACTAAGGAGAGCTTGAGAACTAGAAAACATCCTTCAAAAAGTTGAAGTTGTGTCCTGATGAAAATCAGAGAGAGAAGAAAATGAAATACAGGAACACAGTAACTCCCCATCCCACCCTTAAAAGTAAAAGGATCAACTAGTAAATTTACTTAATAATTCTGCCTTTAAGCAGGAGGTGCAAAAAGACTGTCAGAGAGACTCCAGGCCAGTATTATGTTCTGGATGTGAATCAAGGAAAAAAAAAAGAAGGAATATACTTCTGTTTTTCTGAAATACAACTACATTTCACACTGTTTGTTCAACCTGTTTGTCAATAGGTTGGAATCTTCTGCAGTTTCAAAACCTTACAAATATAATAAATTTAATGTAGCCTGAATGAAGTGTCTGTCATGTCACCTTTCAGATAAACTGTGCCTTAAGACTCAGTAAGTTAATATTGAACAAGGTTTTCTAAGCAAGCCATTGATTTAATAGTATCCCCAACAACAAAAGGAAAAATACATCCCCATAACATTATACTAATAATTAACTGTGATGCCATTAAATGCCTATGCTGGGGACTCCACAGGGACAATGAATCATGTATTTACATTTTAGCCAGAAAAGTAGTTGCCTGGTATCAAGGATGCTCGCACCTGCTGCAAAATAATTACAGGGGAAACATTGAAGACCAGAGAAAAATAAAACAAACCAAAAAAACTACCCCTTTGTAATCCTTTAAATGTAATTTAGGAACTTGTTGGATTTCTACTGGGTGTTAGTAAAGAATTAGCTTTTCACATTGCATTTTTTTTTTGTAAAGTATTAGTATGCTTTCTAATATTCTGAGATGAGATAAGGAGATACGAGGCAGATTGTGATGGGGAAAAAAATTTCTTTTTATTCTTCTCAGAGTTCTATTAGTGAGTTTGGAGGGATGAATTACACCTCATATACTCCTGTATATAATCAAATCTAAGAAACATGGTAGTAAAGAAAACTTTCTTAAATATTAAAGTCTACAAAGTTGTATTTAGTGCATTATTGAATCTAAAGAGGAGACAATTTCCACAAAATGTCCCATCACAAACAATCTCCAAGCAAAATAATTACCTCCAGTTATTTCATCTTTTGGGTGATGGAATTGCATCCAACATGCAGTACTTACCACAGATCCCTTGTATACTTGTATACTATCTCTGTCTCTACATATTCAACAGTTAGAACTCAAGAATTTACCTTTTCATATGCACATACATACGTATATATAAATATATATAAATGAAAAAATACATTCTTATACAATTTGTTTATTATATAGAAAGTTATTTTTATCCTACAAGGTTCAAATGAATGCTCGAGAACATGGCATAAATCTCCAGCCTAAAAAAAGAACCAAACAAGGCAAACATAGGACTGTCCTAAAGATACTCAAACAGTATATAATTATTCAGTAAATAGCTTCTGAGCTTACTGAGTTTTGAGGATTGACTCATGACTTTTATTCTGGGTTGGCAATACAGCCTCACTGTCTCTCATGCATTTCCTTAACTGGACTATGAGGTCAGAGCTGAGCAATGAAAGATTCTCTCATACTTTTCCAGGAATGATGGGTGAGAACTAGCAAAACAGGTACAATTTCCTGACATTTTTACCAACAGGTAAAGATAGATGAAATAATGAACTTTAAAAAAAAAAACAAAACAAAAACCCCAAAAAAACCTTGATAGAAATAATAGCACAGAGACTTTTCTGCTCTTCAAAGAATGTGTATTGTTTTGACTGAATTAAATACTTTTAAATAACAAGTCCTTTTGAATAGCAAGTCCTTGTCCTCTAAGCAGGGACTGCCTGCTATCTACAAGTACAGTTTGGGTCACATAGTGGAGCATCTGTGATGTGAGAGGAGGCTGAGAGATCTGGGAATGTTTAGTCTGGAGAAAATGAAGGCTTAGGCAGATCTTGTGAATGCGTATAAATACCTGATAGTAAAGAAGGAGACAGAGTCTTCTCAGTGGTGCTCAGTGAAAGGACAAGAGACAATGAGCACAAATTGAACTACAGCCAATCCTCTCTAGAAATAAGAAAAAAAAAAATCCCTCATTTGCTGTGAAGGTTATCAAACACTAGGACAGTTTGGCAAGACAGCTGGTGTAGTCTCCATCTGTGGAGATACTCAAAACCCGACTGGACATAATCCTGGCAACCATCTGTAGCTCACAATTCTTTTTTTCAATAATGGGGAAAATGAAACCTCCGTGGAGAAGTCAAAACTTACTGAGACATGCCATGCATGAATTGCCCTTTGTTTTCACAGTGAGATCCTCCATCTTCTTGTGGTGCCCCACATTAGTAAGGAAACCACCCAAACACCTTTCAGTGCAAGACTTATGCCTTATATCTACACTTACAAGTTCATGGGTTTTACACTTTTATTTATTTTGTAAGTAATTTATGATGGTGGGTCAAGCATAGACAGGTTTATTTAAGCAGCGTATTCTGGTTAATTTAAACATAGCTAATAAATTCAAGCCATTAATAGACTACCCACTCCAAATGTAGCCCAGCTGGTTTGAAGTATTGGTGTTCCCATTGCAATCCAGCAGTTGGTGACCATTGCCTGCAAACTCTGCCAGCAGAAGGTATTTTCACTTGAGGACACCACTCAGATGACCTATTGGGATGTCTCAGATGCTTTTGCCTTTGGTGCAGAAGTTGCACAAGCCCTGATTATGGCAAATTTTTAGAAATAATAAGTCCCAGAAGGAAAGTAACCAGCCTGTGGCACAGATAATAAGGCCTTCAACCAGCACAACTACCCGAAGAGCAGACATGGGCATCAGCTAAACCGAAACCTCAAGGTAAATCTCAAGGGAAGTGGAACAGTTTCTCAGAGGTTTAAATTAAGGCTAAATTCAGGTTTAAAGGCAGTTTTACTTTACAGACTTTACTAGCACTTCAGTGCAGAAATTCTCACATGGCTAATCACTTTCCTTAAGTTGGGTTAAAGCACGCTTTTATAAATTACGGGTTGGGATCAGAGCTTGCTGTCACAGAATAGTACAACTTCATCTACAACTGCATAAAGACTGGAAAAGAAAAGCTTGGCATTTTTCTGAACTGATGCAGGGAATCTGCTCTCACAACTTACAGGAAATATTAACTGTCATTTATAGAAGTCCTGGCACCAATAGTTTTCAAATGCAAAGTAGAAATTGCTTTTTGAGGGGAAAAAATAAAAATTGCAAAAAAGTTTTGGAACTTCTACATAAAATCCCATTTTGGGGAGAGATCTTTCTTTTTTTTTGTTAAGTTTATATTTCTTTCTTGATTTTGCACAGCAAATATTTACTACAGTCATCATAAGAGCCGGAAAATTGTTCTGATTTATTTACTTTATAGCATTGCAACATCTAGGGATACATTATGCACTTGCTGCCAGGACTACAAATCCATAAAAAGTTATTTTGCATGGACACAGATGAGATGAAAGGTGGGAGAAAACTGAAAACCTCAGTACTGCAGTTATGCCGCTTGGCCCTACCACCCCTCAGTGTCTGAACTGGACCTGTTCACTGTGTCTGAATGTGTCAGGAGCAGAGTTATGCAAGGCCCTGGCTCTGTTACGCACCGGGGATCTTGACTGTGCTCCAGAGTCACTACAGCTAAAAGGCCTGGAGCTGCTCTCCATCCCTAACATAGAGCTGGCAGCAGACCTGTTTATTTGTATTCCACTCCCTAGGAAATGCAGGCTTTGGATGCCACTTGGAGACCAACACACACTGCAGCACCCAAGATAGCAAAGCTGCCTTCAACGCTACAGCTGACCACCAGATACTGGCAGGCACCATACACAGCCCAGAGCCCAAGCCTTCCCATGCAGGAGTCTCCATACTGCAGCTGGTGGCGTTTCTCCAGGACAGTGAACCTCCTGTCCTGGAGACTGTGCGTGTGCACGTGGTGGACACCAGCAGCTCCATCAGCCAGCCTCCTCTTTGGGGCCTCAGATGCTCCCAGTTAGAGAGTTAAAGGTATCGAGCGGTGAGTTCAAGTTCAAATGTATGACCTCACCACAAGAATGAACTCATAAGACAGCACGAGTATTTTTAGGAGAGAATTTTTGGAAGCCTTCAGCATTGGCCTAATTCTATTCCCACTGATTTCAGTTCTACTATTCTAAAGACTCCATGGTCATACTATTATTTAAGACAACAGGAATCTGGTAGAAGATGACATACTCTCTTAAGCTGTGGCACCTTAATATTTTAAAAATTAAAAACATTGTTAAAATAAAATTGGGTTATGTTTAAATAAAAGCTACTTTAATAATGAATTTTCTTCCCTACCCTTTGAGTCCTCTTTTCCAAAAATGTAGATATGAGTTTTACTGAATTTGGAAGGTCATGAAGTCATACCAGTTTCCACAAATTTGAAACCTACTTCAAAATACATCATATGATTAATCAAGATACCAGACTTCACTCTAATGAAAGTCATAAACTTTTTCGCTGCAAAATCAGTGTCTGATCACTCCACATCAATCATAAAAATATACTGAAGAAAAATCACATCATCAACTAAGGTATAAATAGCCTCTGGTTCACCAAAACCTTTGTGGACAACAATAAAGTATTAAGTGGAAAGTAAAGTAACTTAGGGTAATTAGATTTAGACTGCTACTTAAGGAAAGTTGTGATTCAATACTAATAACTAATTTTACCTTCCACGATTAGTGAAAGCTGATTAGAATTAAGTATGTTATCTGCTGGCTCTGGCACGATTATTGTCTTACAAAAAATCCCTAATCAGTTTTGCTACAGCTACAAATTTCTCCTTAACAGGTATGCTCAGCAACACTGCAAGTATTGCAGTACTCATGCATTATTATTATTATTATTATTATTATTATTATTATTGTTGTTGTTGTTGTTGTTGTTGTTGTTGTTGTTGTTGTTATTTCTCCTACAACGTGCAAAGACTCATGTAGAATTCAGGAACTTTTGTCATTGTTCAGCACGGACTAAATTCTGTAAGGGACTGAGAAACTGGGGGTTTAAGATCTCAGGCATAAAAGAGATGTAACTATAAAGTGAACTCACAGTTTTCATAGTCCCAGTCAATAATAACACAAAAATAAATGGAAGTGAAAACTTTCACAGGCTTCTATTGATACTAAGACACTGCAAAAGATGTAAGTAAATGTGGTAATGGTGAAATTACCTAGCAACAGTTCCAATTAATTTCATTTACTCACATGACAAATTATTTGATTGCTCAGACTGAAACATGAATAAAGATTGGACATAACAGAGAGATACATAAGACAGCTGTATTTTAGAACAGTTCAGGAAAGGCGGAGATCTACAGTCCCAAGAGTCTTGAGAAACACCTGGCATCCTGCAGTGGCTATTGCAGTAGCAATTCTCCATCAAGAACATGCAACAAAGTTCCTCACAAATGGTTTTACTAACTGAGTAAGAACTTCTAAGTATCTGGCAAAAGAACTACTACATGACCTGTAACATCTACTTGATTGTCAAGTAGTGCCATTCTGAAATAGATGCTACTGATGGGTACTATTATTTCAAGAGAAGAGAGGCAAATTTTTCCTCTCTGAGAAATAAGAAAACTCATCATTAAAAAAAAATTCTCCTTTCTGCATCCTGTTATCACAAGATCAAAAAAATATTTATTTTTGCATGCACTTTAGAAATTTAGAAAAATCTAGTAACTTACCATCTATTCTTGCTTGTTTGGCCAGAGTTAACAGAAGAAAGAAAGAACTGAAATAGTTTTAAAACTGAGATATTATGTTCTCGAAGAAGGTCGCAACTCTTCTTCCTTTGACTAAATTTCTCCCTTATGCCTATGTTTTTTCACTATATGTTGACCAGTGGCACATCAGTGTCTTCAGACAAATATCACCAAGAATTCTCTACCATCAACATAAGGCTAGTATTGCCTTAGTAAACAAGGCAAGCTCTGTTTTGTTTCTGCATCATGCACTAGAAAAGTTTAGTCACCTGTTTGTTGATTTAAAGTTAACTAATTTCAGAGACCCTAGCAGTAGTAAAATAATAAAATTAATTTCAGCTCTTGACAGAAGTAGGGGCAATTCTGTTCTCTTGAACAGCACTTCCTACTTAACTATGGGTGTTCGTGGTCCCCGAAAGAATTCAACAGAGTTGCTCTGGTATCTCTTCTTAAAGTAGCACACCAACTTTGCTGTCAAGCTGATGAATAAAGTAACTTCCCTGGGCAGAGAGTGCCCACCAGAAAAACACTGCAGCCACAGATGTTGCTTTGCAAAAGAGATCACAGGTGATCCAGAAGCATTTATATTTGGTTTGGAGGAATATTAGTGAGAAAGGGGAGGACACGCTAAGGCTGTAAAATCTTTTATCAGCTTAATGGCCTAATGAGTCCTCTTACCTCACAACAAATGTTCCTTTCAGAAAAGTAGGATCATTGTTGCAATATTTTTTCTTTTCTCCCCATGTTTTCCTCTATTCCAAGTCTCCTCACGCTGAGTTTCAGTAAATTTAGACCACAGTTCACAAGCTGTATGTTTACAATTCTGTCTATGCTTTTTTTTGTACAACTACAAGGTTTGTAGTTCTCATTCAGGTGAGCACAGAGCATATTGCAAAACCATTGTGCAAGAGGAAAAATACAGCTTTGCTGTATTTTGCCTGTGTATTGGTTATTAATTTACGTGGCAATTTCTTACTTACCTAGAGACTTCTACAGTGCTTTATTGAGTGTTCTATGGGATTAGACAGGGAATCTTGACCAAATCGAGTCTCTTAATAATGCATATGGACTACGTCAGTTTTATTATTTGGGGTTTACTGTGATTTAAATGAGAACAGAGACAGGCCTTGGCTCCTACCTACAAACATCAGAGCCCTTTATGCGTCTTTTATGAAGTATTTTTAAGTCAGAGAGCAGGACTGTCCCCATAGGCTATTTTCCCCTCAGGTGCTGAATCTAAAATCAATGGCTGAATTTACAGGAGAAAAAGACCTTTGTAATCTTTCCAGATCCCAAATGGGCAACCTCTATTACAGCATGTTTTATTGTCACACACTAAGGTTCAACAGCCATGAAGGGCATGTGAGCCCCCATAAACCCTACACACTAGTTCCACTTCAGTAAAACCAAGCGAAGAGAGACTGGAAGGTTTGCTGAAGCTCAAATAAAACTCATTTTCTTGTACTAATTTAACAGGGTACCTGAGAACTTCACCTATTCAAAACCTGTCTCCTCTGCCATCTGCTGGAGCCCTGCAAGATAAACCTCACCATACCATAATACAATATTTGAAATCTACCACAAGGAAACATTTTTATCATGTAAAATAAATTGGATGTAAAGAATACTGTACTCTTATCAGGTTGATCTAACACAGCAAGCAAGCTTTGATCTTGGATGTAGCAGTTAGGTCAGCATCCCATATTATATAAATAAAATTCTTCCAGGCCTTTCAATAAATGAGCATTAAAATTACTGGTCTAAATGCTAGCCTGTCTCACAATATATAGCCAGTTACTCCACTGCAGTTCATAAAGTTACCTGAGATGTATCCATCTGTAATGGAGTCAAGACTTACATTATTTTCCTCTGGGTTTTTAAAACAAATGTCAAAAACAAGTTTCAGAGTATGAGAGCTGCATACTACCCATATGCCTTGCAGCCCCCTGTAAAAAAGTCTGTACATGCTGGCATCATATTACAGACCTCTCTGCTTCTCAGGAACCCGCAGTGGGACTCCTGCCTCTCCCCAGGACAGCAGAGTCTGTGTGCCCAGGATGTTGCTGCAGAAGCCCAAGAATTAGACAGCACAGTCTAACTTTAGTTGCACAGTACCTCTCTGGGACACAGAGTTTAAGCTAAATTTAGCCCAAGCAGCACGTGTGTTTTTGCTGTTTTCTAACTGAATGATCTGATATGACTAGTGTGGGGGTTTACTGTTGCTTTTCTGCTGAAAAAGATATTTGCAATTGAAGTGGAATGGATCTGACCTGATACACAGTGATAATATAACTAAATTCTTTGAAAACCAGAATTTTTAAAGTTGGGTAGCTATATTGCTATTTTAGATAACCTCTGAGGATATGTCTGAACAGCAGAATGCTCTGCAAGTCAGAGATATCCTGTCTTAATATAGCACAACCATAGTGCTTCACTCAGGCTAATTTGGGAAGCACGATGCAGAACATCTTATTATACAGCTTCTGGTGGACTACCTAGCTCTACCATAACTAGCTAAACTAACTCACCAGCAGCGCCCTGAGTTTGAATTGTCTAGCCATGAAATAAAAATAACACCATCTCTTCTTCAACGGCCATTCTGAGAAATAATTAGCTGTGAAACAGATACAATAGTCAGTAGCCACTATCAAAAATGCTACAGGACACAGGAAATTCTGTATTCAGTGCAGGGTTGAAGGGCAAGTGGGAAATTAAGTTACAGCTTTACCCCTCCAAAAAAAATAAGACATTTTGCAGAACGACCTATACAGTAGACCATCTATTAAGTATTACCAAACAAGGAACATTCTGTAGGGCACAAAAGTCACAATAATGAAAGTGAAATGGCTATTGGAGGAAAATTAAAGATATACTGACAATCTAATTGCAGTTTAACTCTTCTGGTTTAGCATTACAATATTTTGCCTCTCTTTCTCTCTCTGTCTTTTTTCCAATTCCATCTGGATATCTCTCACATACACTTCAGATACAGAAATATATGTAATGTGTTTTTTAATTAAGAATTTCCCATTCTACCTGACCAGAAGTTAGAAGGCAGGTGTCTTTCCTCAGATTTTATACTAAGCTCTATTTTTTAAAATCTGGTTTCTAAAATCAAGCCAAAAAAACCTCCAAACCCTATATCCTTTGTTGGGATATTATAGTCCTATTTATATGTAGGAGTAGTGCTTTATTCTTCTACAACAGGACACCTGGTTCTGCAATGGTTACACAAAGATGGTTATTTATAGATCAGGGAAGCACAAACCTCCCTCCCACCTCCACCACTATAAGGGTCACAGAGCCCTCACCTGGTACTAGATTTAACATGACAGGTGCTAACACAGAAGTAAAAATAACTTGTCAGTATTCCCTTCAAAGACAGACAATTGCTAGTTTAAACACAGGGATGATCTATTCTTAATTACAGAAGATTTCAATACAACAGAATACAAACATGCACAAATGCACTCCAACAGATACACGTGTATGCACACACATATACACACAGACACACGTTACTTACACGGGTTTATTTTGGTCAGAAACCCACACGAAGTTGAGGCTAACATCAGTTTTAATTAAAATCAGCTCAGTAAACCTGATACTGGATTTCCAGTGCTAAATGGAGGTTTACAGGGCTTTAATTAGGATATAACGGCTCTGTTCCCAGTGGAACAGATCCTCAGTAAACCCCTCTGCTGGTCCATTATCCCCAGCCCAGCATGCGTCATTAGGTGCCTCTGTCTATTTTAGCCTTATTAATGTGTTTAGGCACATCCATCAGTGAATTAGCACAAACTGGTCTAAGGTTTCAGGATGAGGGAGCCAGTCATCTTCATCACATCATCTTTACCTCTCGCTTTCCAGAAAAATAAATACTCCACTACTTTTCCAAGTGAACTCTAGTTATACAGCAGGTTTCATAGTAACATACTGCATTTCAGTAAGTTTATACAGCAAACAGGAAGGGGTTTTTAAACAACATCCAGAGACCAAACTCAACCATTTCAGTTTTGAATTACAAGATAGACCTGCTCTCCGGACTGGGGATATCTCACCCTTACAAGTACCTTTTCACGTATCCTGTACTCTTGCTCCTGTAATTCTATAGGCAAATTACAAAGATAAAACCAGACAGATGAATCCTTTAAAGAATGAATGCTTTTTAATAATTTTTATCTCTCAGTATTCTTCTAAACAGGCATTAATTTCAGTTTTATTACTTCTTTAGTTATCTCTGCTGTTACCCAGAGAATCTAGTTTGGACAAAATCTTAAATCAGAAAATCAAAAACTGCTATTTCTATGTTTCTATGACAGGTGACTATCAAACTTCATAAAATATTTCAAAATGGCTTGTAACTTCTAACAGCCTTGCCATATTAGTCATCAGGACCATAGCTTACTTGGGCTGCACTCCAAGTGTTTATCTTAAAATGGGTAAAATACAGGAATGACATAAATGTAAAGCAAATATTGATCATTGAATCTGAACACATTATTTTTTTTTAAGGTCTGCCACAGTACTACTGTCAGGGAATTTTACACAACTCGGTCATTCTACTCAGTCATACTATTTGACTGAAAAATCCTCCAATCTGTTTGTAGAGTATCAAGACCTTAAAATCAAAGCCCCTTAAAATCAAAGCCAACAGGAAGAGAAAACTGTGAATAGCCTCGGCCCATCACCTGTGCACTGCAGTTCTGCAGCTGCCCAAAGGTTAGGTACCACTGATTTAGGGCATCCATGCCTGGTAGGCTCTGCCCTAAACGTTGTCTAATGCAGCATTAAAGTCACTGATTTAGGCACTGATCAGAGACCAGTTTTAAACCTACCTACGTTTAAATGGACTTAGTTAATCAGCCTGAGTCCACATCTTCTTGTGCCTTTGAAACCTCTATTATATGCAATAGCAAGGAGTGACCCTCCTCACTTGCCAAAATGAAGGTCTGTTAGAATAGGTAAAGAAAATGTTCTGAGAGGCCTTTTTTCATCTTCTTTTATATTTCCATTGCCATAATGAGGCAATCACTTACTGTATAATCAAAACACAAAGAAACCTGACAGGATGCAATTGCTTTCTTTAATCTGGGAGAAAGGAATTTGTGTTGATGCTAATTGCCTTCCTTAAATCTGTTATCGTCAACTGATCAAACAAATCTTCACTGAATAGAATATGGAATATTACTCAGTCTTGGTTTAGCTTTTTAATAGAAAATGTCTCTCTCTAATATAGCCATATATATATTATTTCTATTTTTCCCCCAAAGCCATGATAATCATGCTGGGATGATTTGGAGAAGCAAAACCTATCAGACTACCAGTTAATCCTGAAAATGAAAACCATCTGCAGAGAAGGTTATTCCAGTGAGGCCTGCTGAACCTGGAAACAAGAAAGAGTTGTCAGTTTGGGATGGTATGAAAGTCTACTATCACACAGGTAGCTCTTTGCCTTTCTACTTATGGCACAAGTTATAACTAGTGGCATAAATTCTAGCACCTTATTCTTTATGACATTACATAATGTTGCACTCACTTGGCAGATAAAACCCTTCAGGTTCATGGGCAATATTACAGCTCATGCCCATGTTTTCACACCGTCCCACTGAGAGGCAGTAATAGAATTGAAAATCATTCAAAATTTTTTACATATTCTGGGATGTAAAGATTTATTTTGAAAAAAATACTGCGTGTTGACTGTAGTCTAACTGCTATAGGATGCACTTCTCCAGCTACTGACAGCTGAGATTTCTTTCACACCTAAAAGGTCAGATTCTAAATCTACAAAGAAAAGATAGAAGGGTAAATAAAAAGACTTAGAGCACTTATGGGTATAATCACTTTTTCAAGGCCACTAGGCAAAATAGGAGAAAATGCAAATGAAATCAGGTCATTCTGATTTCCAGTCTTCTGTTCTAATCCCTGGATAATAGCATCTTCCCACACCGCCTTTCAGAAAGCTACCCATAGAATATATCCTGTACATAATTAGCTGAAATATCAGCTAGAATCTTGAAGGATCATTAATGAATAAGCAAATAACAACAGTGAAAAACAAAAAAGGAAATTAGCAATTGTAGTTTACATATGCTTCTATGATATTTGCAGCTTTAAAATTTCTTTAGTACTTGATAAGAAGTCCATTATGGAAAGAACCCAAAGTAAGTATAAATTTAAATATTCATCAGGCAGCTGGGGAGCTCTCTGCCAAACGAGCTTTGCCTTCTTATGAATTCGAAAACTAACACGTAACGAAGTGTTCAGACAGGAAAAAGGAACAATAACTAAAGTGTTGCTCTAGCCCCAGTAAACGCTCAGAAGCATTGCTGAAGTGTTTGATATATCAGATCAATATAAATACTCGATTTACTGCTGTGAAGCAGTCAAGAAAAAATGCTGTGAACATTTAATTATTACCAAGAATCCAGAGAATCTAAGACATTAATTTTAAATATTCAATTACCTATTGAACAAAAATCTATTAGGATGCTGTCATGAGCATAGCGGCTGCTTGTTAACTCTCCAGCATGGCAATAAAACTTGGGCAATGAATGTAATTGTACTAGGGATCAAAGAGCTGAGCTCCTACTGAGAAGCAAGTGTATACACTGCCAATATTTCATCATTCAGAGTCACTTTCCCTCCTCTACCTAATATGAAAGCTATAAAAACAAAACAAAAAATCCCCTCAAACTGTTATTGTTAAAGCCAAAAACTAATTAGTCATTGCTTCCCAAAGTGTTATGTGAAAAGTCTCTAGAAATAATGGGCTGCATTCTCAAATTTTATAGGTTTACTGAGTCTAGTGTTCTCTGGTATTTCCTGTTTCCCCTGCTAGGGAAGATTGAGTTGAGTTTACAAGTCATCTTGAATAACACACAAGCTTTTCAATAAAGGCAATAATCTGTAGATTCATAAAGTATACACTTAAAATAAAGACCTGGGTGGTAAACAAAGAGAACTTTTCTATTGTTTTTAGAACTAAAATTCCCAGCATCTTAAACCTTTAAGCAGCATATGATTTGTTATTTCAGTAGGGTTTGGTGACGCATGTTTGGTTTTCCACTTAAAATATCTGAGCTTGAAAGCGGTAATACATCAGATACCAGCAGGGGGAGGGGAAAAAACAACCAGCACATCCATTTAAATTTAAAATACTCTTTCTGTATGTTAATATATACATTTAACAGCTATAGGCCACTAACAATATGGGGAACAATGAACAACTTTCTGACTCTTTCCTTGTGAGACATTTCAGCAGATCTCAAAACATGACATATAAAAAGAATTCAATAGATCTTGAAATGCCTACATATGTTATTTTTCCAAGCTATGAATATTTGAACAGTGTTCCAAACAATAAATGACAAGGAATCACCTTTTTTCTTGGTACCTTTACCTACTACGAAAACAGGGTTAATTGTCACGACCCTTGATCAAAATTCCAAGATGATGATTCAGGCCCCTGACCCCATTACAGTTAATGGAAATTCTGCTGTTGACTTTATTGTGCCAGGATTTCAACTCCTGAGATCATTTATTTGTCCCAAACATATATCGCGTTGTTTCTGTTTTAGAGCAGAACTTAAAGCTTGTCCAGAACTGCAGCCATAATGTTGTGATTGAACACTGCTTTAGTGAGGACTCAACAGAGTAAAATACCATCCTTAGAAAAACAATTCCTAAATGAGCACAATTCCTGAATTTGAGCACAATCCCAAGCCATATTCACTTATGACACCTTACACCGTCACAGTCATAAATATGAACTGCTCAACAAGAGATAAGTTAAAGCTTTCTCTATATCCATATGCTGCTGTATCTGCCACATTTCCAGTACTGCTCTGTTCTTCATTACACCATCAAAAAGACACAGAATCTCCAAGGACAGTGCTCGAGGAGAAAATGTCTTTGCTTTAGTTAAGAAAGAAAACAGGTCCATCTGTATGCGTAACTACCCTCCAAATTGTTGATAAAAATAATAACAATATGCACAGACTCTTTTTTTTCTAAATCTTACTGTGTACTCAACTCACATAAGGCACTGAAGATTCTACTGACTCTTACGGCACTATGATAGAAGTAGTAGGATTCGTCATGAACAAAAAGTTATATTAAAAGAAGAGACAGAAAGCTGGGCAGTTGACCTGATTCGAGCCCCAAAAGATATCTGTTAGCAAGGCAGAAATTTAGGCTGCATGTTTTTGTATTTGCTGACTATTAAACTGTACAAAAAGTACCTGGAGATGCAGCAAATTTGCAACACTCCAGTTAAAAACAGGTTTTCTGCAGTAAACTTCTGCATTGCACAGACGCCTTTCTCGAGGTCCTCACATCTTGTACATGGTCCTGCAAAGACCAGTTCCCACAGACGAACAAGCACTTGCTCCCTAATCAGAGCTGCTTCTCTTCAATGATCTAGCACAATATGTGCAGTCTAACAATATGTGACAAAAGGGGAGAAAGCATAAAATGCCTATGTTTTGTTTTAATCACAGAGAGCCTCTGGGTTTTAAATGTTCATAAGAAAAATAAAAAAATCAAAATGTTTTTAGAAATGAAATCCAAGATACCTGTTTTGAATAAACTGCTGTGTTCTGAGGTAACCGGATTGCAAAACCAAACAGGAACATTAATAAAAATGTTCCAGCAGCTTAAAGCTGTTGTAATTTAGTAAAATACTGTACACCCACCCAGCAGTTCTGCACTATAAAGTTACTTTCAACTTTATACCAATGTATTTCTAGCAGCAAATCTCTACTGCAGACCATCTATTTGACCTCTTTCTAGCACATATCATGTTATAATACTGAAATTCTTTATGCTTCTAAAAATAGCAATGCAGAGATTCTGAAATGATTAATGACAGTTAGGACTGTTGAGCTCAATGCAGAAAAATAAAACAGGGTATACAGCCATCCATCTACTGAAACCTGTAAGATTACTTTTCGTCTTCTGGGGTGAGGATATTAAATTTCCTAAGAGCTCTCCTCTTCCAAGATTGTCAGAATATCAATGGCTTCATCCAACATTTGTTCTAACATTTAACATTATACATAACTGCCTAGAGGCACCAAAATACAGGCAATTGAAGGGTGGTTTTCTAAAGATATAAACAGGAATGCCAGACATGAGTTTACTGTGATGATTTTGAGACTCTTAAGACTCAGGACTGAGATCTCCATTACAGCCACATCCCTGCAAAGCATTCCTCTGTTCAAAGATTCTTTACCTTTTCACAGCAGACCACAGGCCAATCTTCTTGAAAAACCTCGTTAAGGACCTAGCACTGCCACAGTGAATGTGTGAAACTCCCTTCCTACCTTCATAGAACTGTCAGTGTCTATTAATGAATTGCATAGAATTAAAACACTGATCTCTAAGAGCCGGTATCTGAGTATCGCTTGTGCTGATAAAAAGAACTGTCAGAAAATTAAAGGGATGAAAAAATACCAATATGACAATTACAGTGACGTTACCAGAGCATTACACACACGCTTTATATTTTAAAGGGTGACCACAAAGCTCACTGCATGCCTTCACAAGATAGCAGAAAGACAGCTCAGGTGGGCACCCCTGGAGTGTGATTCAGACTACCAGCTTCAATTGGATAGTGAAGGAAGCAGATGCCTAATTTTTAGATGAATTAAGTGATGTGAGATGAATTGTGCTCTGTGCATCTTAATGCCACTTTTTGTCACTCATTCTTCTGACTCAGAAGACGAAATTCTGCTTTCTAACGTTGTTAAAAACAAGACTGACCAGTGGGAAAGACAGAATGAACGCGTGTTCAATTCACTTTGAGCCTACCCCAGTGATGAGCTGCATGTCAACTGCGTCTTACATATCTACCTGTTCTAGCTTTCTCAAAGAAGAGGAGAATCGCCACCCTCCGTTTCCAACACATAAGCAGAGGGTGGAATAGTGAGCAGTATGGACAGCAAAAATTTTCCCTATTCTTCGGATGGATAAGCAGATGTACAAAGTGAGATGCACAACCTGCTGTGCACACACCTCTCACGCAGTGCAAGACAAAACCGAGGAGACAGAAAACCCTGATGACTGTCATTATTTTCCCCTGATCCCCCAGTATTGCAGTCCGTCATGTAGAAATGCCACCATTCATTATGAACAGGATGAAATAACCCGGCAAAGGAGCCAAGAACTTAGTTCACAGCCCATCTAAATTCATAACACTAAGATGTGAAACAAGAAGAGTCATTTCTGTATGAGTATGAAGAAATAAAAGCATTAAGGGTTCAATGTTGACAATCTAAACAGTAAAACAAACCAGGGAAACAAGCCAGGATTGTTGATGTGTGGTAGCACATGAAGCTCTCTTTCATTACAAATTTGCTTGGTGTTCATTGCTGGTAATGTGCAGATGTCACTGAACTTGCCTAAGAGCTTTCTGGTAATGAAGGACTGATTTTACATACTATTAAAATTATTATGCTGCTGCTGCAGGGAACCTTAAGGACAACAATCTGAAAACTATTACTGAAAGAACAAGATACGAATGTGTTCATTCTTCATATTCTACGCAGCCATTTATCATTCAAGAAGAAAATTTTACTGCTCAAGTTATAGCATTTGTAAAGATCCTAGATCTGTAATTCCCATTTCAACACCAGCCATATTTGAAATTCTCAACGTTTCTTTTACAGGCCTTCTAAATTTCAACATCTATCAAATGAAAGCAAGTGTACATGAAATCCATGTTTCTTTTAGTAGACTGATTTTACAAGGAATAACTAATTATAAAGGAAAAAAAAACCCACAAAGCTTGTAGCTTAAATTTGGTGAAACTCAGTCAAATAACATAACATATTTTCACTTATTACTTGTTTGATAATCACTTTGTTTAAATAAAATATAAATTTAATGCCCATTTTAAAGTTCTTTTGTAACAACTAAAATTGCATTGATAATTAATTAAGCTGAGCAAACTTTAGGTGTATTTACATGGCTTTTATAACACCAACTCAAAATGGAATAAAATAAACTCTTGTAACTTTTCAAATACAGAGATAGCAAATACAATTCTTAAAAACACTCTTGCTCATAAGCACCTTTATGCATATTAGCAGAGCCTCTGAGTTCTATTCATGCAAGTGTTTTCTGGAATGAGACTCTATGGAATAAGGTAAAAGTGGTACTCTATTTTCGAGTATTAAATATAGCTGAGGAGTGTCTAGTTTTTGAATAGCCATTTTATTCTTTTTGTATATGAATGCCAGTGCTTCACTGGTGGCATGCTTTGAAATTTCTTGAACCCATTCATGCAATATTGAGAGTTGTTCTTATTTTCACGCCATGAAAAGTATAAAATTTCTTACTGAAAGAAAGCAGTGCACTACAATTTCTATTTGCATGAAGAAATACATAGCTTTGGGCTCATCCTTGTAACTAATCTTTTGTTTCAAGAAGATAAATCTTCGTATTTTTGTATCTTGATAGTTGTTCACAAGCATATTATTCTGTATCGAGATGTTGGTTTCCTTAAATCTTTATATTTTTTAAGGGTTTCTCTTGCATTGGCTTTTCTGAAGATCACAGAGCAAGAAATAACATGTAGATATGTTTTTACATTCTGTGTGCTAACGCAAAGAAATCCTCTTCCAGTACAGTGACAGCTCACAGATATGTTTCAACCAATTTTTTACTTTTTGGTTTGAAGCCATTGAATTTTTGAATTACTAAGTGGCATTAAATGATGAAAGCAACATATTAATCTTGCATTTGATTTGTTTGAGAAGTAAAGCTATGCTTTAAAAATAAGGCTATTTGTTAAATGTAAACAATCTTTTATTTTTTTTTTCCAAAGGTATTTAGAGATATGTAGTTTAAGCCTTTGCCACATTTGTAATAATAAAATTTTGAAAAGAAGAGAAAAATCGAGATATTTCCAATAACCAAAATATCTTGATATTTATAACAAAATATTTTTTATTTTGTTCTGAAATTGCCATGCTTCACATTCCAGGTTCCTGCCTAGTTGTTTCCAATATTCATCATCAGAAATGGCAAAAAGAAACGGACTGAATTTCATGCCCAGTGACATGAAGATTTTTCCCAGTAAGAAACTTTCAGTGGAAATGTCTGTGGAATGATCAGAAAAACTAAGTTAATTCATGGAAATCAGGCATAAAAAGGCAGAGTGAAGTGTACAAACTACAATTAGGATTTCAAGTTTTTATGTTAGGATTTGGGGTGTTTATTTCAGTGTCATTAGGGAGAGAAGAGAGAAACACATGTACAAATCTCAATTCTTTTTAAAAAAGGCTGTCCTGATAGATATGTATGCTTACCTGTACACACGTATGAAATGCTTTTCCTGGCTTTGAAGACATCTTTCCTATTGGAGGAGACAAAGCCAAGCACTTATACTTCTCCAACTGAATTAATTTCAGCTGTCTCAGACAACCTGGGGTAATTCTACACCCAAAAAGCCCTCAAGGGATGCCAAGAAGGCAAAAATGTATCAGCAAAAAAGTTAAGGGAGATACTGCTGTGAGTTGCAGAAATTGATAAAGTTAGATAAGCAGGGCTCAGCGCACCCCTGACCAGACAAGTTTCAAAGCTGTGACTTGCCTCCTGATGCACCTCTTCACAAGAGGAAACATCCTGTGCTCTGCAAAAGGGGCTGTGCAGTCCCAGGACCAACACCACAGAACAAGAACATTCTAAAAATCCAAGCATAAACCTCTTCAGCCTTTGCCAGCAGCCTTTCCTCTGAAGTCTGGCTAATATTAGCAAGACCATTCTGGCCTTTGTGAACCATTCACAACAAGCCTCTATGTGTCCTTCTGCTGGTTTTGACACCAAGAACAAAATCATTATAGGCAAATAACAAAACCAAGACTCTCAAAAAAAAAGTAATGTGTGGGATGTTTCTCACTTTTACATAACAGAGGAAATATCTCTAAGGATATTTATCTGAGATGAGAATGAAATCTACCACCCATATACTAGATAAGACAAAATCATGAGTGGAAAAAATCCTTACATTTTTTAGTACTTGAATGCCTATGTTTTTTCTATCTTAATTAAAATAACTATATCTGATTGAATGTCCTTATTTTGTTACTAGTAAAGTACATATTAAACGAATTAAACACTGTGCACATTAGACACAAAACTATTTCTTAATGGGAAACCATCACTATTAAACAGTATTAAGAAACAACATTTTATCTAGAAGAGGTCTAATAAGGTCATTGCAAATGCTATTCACTGTTTTTGTCCCTCATTTAACACTGTAAGTGTTGTAAAATCTGAATGACAAAAGCTGAATGATGCATTAAAGTTCTGTTCATTTCATGCAGAACAAAATAGGTTTTAAAATCATCAGCTGAAGAAGCAGGTAATGTCTCCTTTGGATAACTGAAGAAGCCTCAAATTCACATGTCCTGATTCTCAAGTGGGAGAACTCCAACCACCTGTTACCTGCTGGAAGGACAGCAGAGCAGGGTACAAGAACTCCAGGAGGTTTCTGGAGGGCTCTGGTGGTCACTTCCTAAGATAGGCAGTTGAGGAATGGACAAAGGCAGGAGTTCTGCTGAAGCATACACTCTCATACTGACCAGTAAGGAATTGGTAGGTAAGGTGAAGGTCATGGACAGCCTTGGCTGCAGTGACCACGACATTGTGTAGTTCAGGAGAGGAGAGCCACTGAGACCAGTGGAAAAGTCTGGAGCAAAGACTGACCATTCCCAGAGGAGAACCAGGTTAGGGAAAGGCCAAACATGCCCCTAAGACTTGATAGGATGCACCCAGGAGTTCTGAGGGAGCTGGACTACCTTGAAGAAGGTGATCTTTCCACTCTGCTCCACACTACTGAGACACATCTGGAAGTTTATAGAATTATAGAATCATAGAATTAACTGGGTTGGAAGAGACCTCCAAGATCATCTAGTCCAACCCTTGATCCAACCCCACTGTGATTACTAGATCATGGCACTCAGTGCCACATCCAGCCTCATTTTAAAAACCTCCAGGGATGGAGAATCCACCACCTCTCTGGGCAGGCCATTCCAATGCCTAATCACTCTCTCTGTAAAGAACTTCTTTCTAATATCCAACCTAAACCTCCCCTGGCAGAGCTGTCCAGTTCTGGGGACAAAGAAAGGTCCTCGGTACAGGAGAGACAGGGGCATACTGAAGGATGTCCAGCAAAGGTCTAGAAAGGGACTGGAGCCTCTCATATGAGAGTCTGAGAGAGCTGGGACTGTTCAGCCTGGAGGTGAAGTGGCTCAGGGGAAACTTATGAATGTCCACAGATGTCTGACTAGGGATTGTAAAGAAGATGGAGACAGACTTTTTGATAGTATCCAGTGAAAGGACAAGATGCAATGGGCATAAATTAAGTACAGGAAGTTTCAATTAAAGATAAGAAAATACTTTTTTCCCTGTGAGGTTGGTCAAACACTGGAAAATGGTGTCCAAAGATGCTGTTAAGTCCCCATCTCTGGGCATATTCAAAACCTTACTGGACTTGGGCCAGGCCAACCTGTGGTAGCTGACCCTGCTCTGAGCAGGGAGGTGGGAGTATGATCTCCAGAGGTTCTCTCCAAATTGAACAGTTTCATGATTTTGTGACTCTGTGAAACACATTGTAGTATGTTATTGTAGTTGGAGCATGCAACAATCCTACCCTTTCACTTCCTATGCTCGATCATGCCAGAATTGAGGAAAATGGTCAAATTATTGACAGAATTTTGTGTAAAAGGGCAAACTTAAGCTCAGAATGAATAAGCACATTTGATATCACATTGCTTTTGTTAAACCAAAGGAGGTACCACAGAGGCTAATTATTTTTGCTGTTCTTATTCATAAGTATTACATTTTTCAATGTTCACAGAGAAAAACGTTACTTAATGAGATCCATAAAGATTCTTTAATCAGCTTATATTGTGAAAAAGTATTAAAGTCTCTACTTTCACAACAGGCACATGAAATATATAGTTTTATGATATATTACTGGCACAGGAACTCACCTCCCCCTTTCCCCTGAACCACCTGCAATTTTTAATAGTCATGTATCGCCAGGGTACCAGAAACCCATAAAAGCTTAACCTGCCAATTAACAACTAGGTAAAGTTCCAGCCTTGTACAATATTTTGATTACTTCCAAGAGCTTTTCACAAAATACTGAAAGTATTTCCACAAAATTACTAGCCAGAGTTTTAATCTGATGTACTAAAAGTTGAGTAGTAGGAGAAAAATATAAATGTATTATGTATGAAAAAAATTCATCACTTTTTATATATGACAGTAGACCTGCCAAAGCCAGCTCTGGATTAAAAGCAGTTATTTGTTAAGAGAAGGCGGGGGAGGGAGGAGAAGGGTGGGGGATAAAGAAAAAAATTAAAGACTTTCATTCTAATATTTCCTCTCTACATGGAGACAGAAAGTCAGGGCAGAATTCAGCTATTCAATGGAGGTTAATCAAGGTGTGAATATAGACAATAGTTTTCAATATTTTTAATGATACTGTCAAAGAAATAATGAGGTCAAATAACATTACCTTGATTTTCTGCAATTCCTTAAAAACTAGCTAAGAATGTATCAGCTTTCTAAACGTTTTCAGGAATACACAAATTTTAGTGCAAAATAGTTACAGTTATGCAGATCTGGACTGGGAGGTACATACTGAAGAACATATTTTTTAGCATTCCCATTGGTAATCACAGATCTTAAGCATGAACTAAGACTCCCATTAAGTCTTGAAAACAAAAAAGAACAATAAAAACATATTATAATTGAAGCTTTGAGAGCTTCAATTATAAAGTAAGAAAATCTAACATACATTGACAGGAAAGACAATATTGTTCACCAACTGTAACAGGCAGCAAGTCGTATCCACCAAAGTAACTGGTGTTAATTTTTTTTAGATTCCACGCAGTTTTGCAGGTGAATACAGGATATCCTAAATAAGACGAACATAAAGAGACAGCATAAAGATGTCCATCTGAAAGTGTAACAAATTGGTAAAGAAAGCTGTTGAACATGCAGAGAATACATCATCACTACTGGAGGGCAGATGTGATGAATAAGTGGGACAACATAAAAGGAGAAAGTCAAAGTTAGTGGAACATGGCTGGAACTGCAAGCCTGGAACTTCATGGAATTAAAGTAAACAAATTCTTTGGAAAGATATCCAGCCTGAAAAGGATGAGCACAAATGAGAAAAAGGGAGCTAAGAGAGAAAAGATGCCATAAATTGCTTAGGACACAAGTGAAAGGACTTGGAAAAAAAAAGGAGGGCCTACAAGCAATGGGATGAAACTAATCAACAAATGGAAAAGAGTTTGGCTTTACATGACATCTTTCTGCCACAGGGATGCAGGTACTGCAGAATGACCTAATCCCTGGCACTACAGATTTACAACTGAGCGCACGGCCGCATTCACAGGGGACCTTCAAGGCACCACAGAGTTTGACTCCAGCAGTTAAACCTTGCCTTTGGGTCAAAAATTAGTTGAATCCAGGTTATCAAAAATGCTGATATTACTTTGCTGATGCAAAGTTAGTGTATGCCATTTAGAGGAGCTAGTTAGTAGCCCTAGACAAATCCTGGAAACACCCTGAATCAAGGTGCAAGTAATTTCTAATGCTCCAGTTAACTTGATAAAGAGAAGGTACATCAAACTTAGAAAAAACAGTTCTTATTTTATATAAACAAATTCTTTATCATAAAAGAGGAGCAAATTTATGTACCACAAAGTCCAATATCCGGGCAAGGGTAAGCAGTTTTCTTAGAGTCTCAGCTTTGAACTGATTCTACTGCATAAGAATCTCAACTTGAGATTTTCTTTCCCTTTTCTATCCCTTTTTCCCATCTTTCTGCTTTTGCAGTCTGTAATAAATAGCTTCAGAACATGGTAAGTATTTGGCAATGATGAACTATCAAGCAATTGGAAAGAATCATTATTAGCAGTTCGCAAAATGCTGTGATTTTTGTCAGGCCAAGTTACAATCTAGGTCTGCAGGTTTTTCTGCACTGACTTCTAAAGGATCACTTTTCAGGACACCACCATCCATTACCACTGAAAAGAAATATTAACTGAAATACTGCCCAGCAGTTCATTTGTGCTCCCCTACCTGATCACTTACTTGACTAACTCAAGAAATAGCTGTGGACTTTACAGCAAGCTCAAAGCATCTTCCAGCTTCTTAAAACAAACAAACAAAAAACCCCAACAAAACAAAACTTTAAAAAATCTAGCTCCTGCCTAGTCACTTAGCTTTCTTAGTCAATTCTTTGTGTCTCTGTTTATGAAAATTACAATAAAATCAATATTTGTAAGAGCAGAGGGGGAAAGGAAGTGGGTACCATACTGGAAAAAAAAACCCCAACCTAAACAAACTATAAAACCACTATCGAAGCACCTAGGCCAAACATTTTCAGACACAGCCTATAAACCCTAATTGAAAACATTTTGACTTCATGTTATTCTTATCTACTGTAATTTTAATTTCATTATTATAGAGGAAAAGGGATCAAAATCAGTTTCAAGTGAAGATTAAACCAATATTTTATAACAAAAATGGAAGGATTGACATTCTAGTAATATCTAATTTATAATATACTTGATTCCAGATTTACACCATAAAATCAAGCTTGTACGCCATTACTAGTCATCAGTTCAATTCATATTCCAATAAAAACAATAAAAATCAGTTTGCTTTCACATTTTGTAGGAATGGCATTTTAACAATTTCTTGGAGATTCTTGGCTTCTCAGGAAAGAAGTCTCAGAAGAATGGTTAAAACAGAACAAGCAATACCATTTATTTCTGGCTCTCTAGATGTTCAATATGAGTTTTAATTCAGAACTATCGTGTTTATTCAAGTAATTTGAGATAACTTTTTTCAAGTACCCTTAGGCTTGGCATTCAGTATTAAGCTTCATCTATAAGGACCATAACCCTACATACAAAGCATTACTGTTGTTGTTGTTGTTGTTGTTAATAATAATAATAATAATAATAATAATAATAATAACAACAACAACAACCACCACAGGAATAATTTTACAGTGCAAGTGTACAACATATGCTTGATTCAAAAGTCGTCCCAAGGCTAATTGAAACAAGCCTAATGTTTCCCAAACAGCAACAAAAAATATGTCAAATAACACCTTTACTTCCTCTACATTATTACAACTTAGATAATGACAACATAGTAGTGAAATACAACAATGTACAGTAAAATAAAAACCTAGCTCGGCTTCTCCATTTCTAGTTTATAAATTATCCAGGATGGGAAGATAAACAAAACTGAAAATTCAATAATCCCTATTTCATTAGGAAGATACCACAAATGTTAGATTATTTACAGGGAAAGGAAACTGTCTACACGAATTTCACTCCTGGTGACCAGTCTGCCCATAATGTAGCAGAGTTTACATTTATCTACTTCTTCTGTTTTGTAGAGGACAGGGATTTTCCTGATTTTGATACACATATCTTAGATAACTAATTGTATTTCATGTTCACAAAGAAAAATGGATTATTCAGCGTAACCACAATATTTTACTCATGACCAGTTAAACAACTGTAGAAATTAGCTTGCCACACACCAGTCATATGCCTCTCCATTTTTCAGTTTCATAAACAAGTCAAAGGGAAAAGAAATCTACTTTTTATTAACCAGCTTCTAAAACTAAGTCATTTATGCTTCACTTTGCTGAAATCCTGAGCCAAAGGAAAAGCAACTGCAATAAGTTTTCCAGTAGGTTGCTTTATTAAAACATTAGGGTGAAATTTTTCAACACAAACTAGTCATAAAATATGTTATGTATTTCTGATAAATTAAACTGTTATTAGACTCCTTTTCACTGTAACACCACCCTTGGAAGCAAGGGATTTTGTAGGCTCCAAATATGTGTTATTGTAAGGTACTGCTCTACTTAAGGTTAAGTTGCATTTTTGATTATAAACCCTTATTTCCAGGGGTTTATTATTCAGCCGTAAAGATCTGCTTCGGGCTGGAATATGGCATGTAAAGACTTAATTCAGCAGCATTTTTTTCAATGAACATTCAAGGAAAAAAAAAAAAAAAAAACAAAGGCACCAAACACTCACTTTAGCTATTTTTAAATTAGTAAAGTTTCAACCATTCAAGAAAATTTCAAACCTGCAAAGATTTGAGTCCACATCTGAAGCACTGACCCCAAAAGCCAAAAATAATCTAAATAACCTCTTCGGTGACTATCTGCCTGACCAAGACCAGTTTTCCCCTAGAGCAAAAGAGAGCCAGCAATACTAATCGGGCAGCACTATCTTCAAAGACTGCTCTTTCCAGTCCCTTTCATGAACCTTAGAATGCTCTCTCAAATAGTCCTCCTTTTAGCTGTATATTTTTCAAAACTACAATTAAATTAAAACATAATTTTCTAGTTCGATTCCTGAAAAAGAAATAAAAGATGGTACACTTAATTTTGACAAGCATGAATAATTTTTTTATTGCTGTTGTTTTTTTTTGCTAAGATATCAATAGTTCTGGCATTAAAACTGCAAAACTATTTCAATGAATTTGCTGTTATGTAATTTACACTATTAAGTTATAGTGGCATAGGAATAGATGTCGTGCGTCAGAGCACAGGTTATGGTCACTTAGCTCTGTACTCAGCCTGATGCAGTGACTCACGTGCAGGTACCCACTAAAGAGTAAGAACATTTTTGGCTGTGAACATTTTTTTTTTGGTTTTAGCACTCAAAATGCTAATGATTAATAGTAAGCCAATACAGACACAGTGCATATGATTGTGCACCAATATGTGACCACACATACATACACTCAGCAACTCAAACTAACTTTAAAAGGTTTGGTTAAAGATTAAAAAGGCAGGAAATACCAGATTAATCTCGAGGGTGCAACTTTCGTTTTAACACCCTTGTGCATGGCTGCTGTAACTGAATCTCTAACCACACCTCTATGTGCTGGCTTTTTTTACAAAACTTCTGACACATTTGCTCACAGCAGTCATGGCTCTATCACATCTTTTTCTCTCTCCTCTTTGATCATTATGTAATCTTCACTCACACCTTTTCTTTGCATAGAATAGTAATGCAGATATAAAGACATTTCTTTCCAGGCTCTTGACAATTCCTTACAGGTTTTCCTTCCATTCATACTGCAGCCACATGCTCAATTTTGAGTTTTGCGAAGTCTGGTAAGATGTGCAGCAGGTTACTGATCCACTGAGGCGGGAGTGCAGCACTAGAAGACTGAAAGTAAAGAGCAGCCACTTGGTTGCTGACCCATGACTTCACCTTTCTCCTTAAGTAGTGGTGAGCACTGCATAGCACTTACAGCAATCCAAGCACAGCTGCTCTGCATTTCACACTGATCTCTTCTTTGTGGTGACCAATGACAGGGCCCGAGGGAACAGCCTGAAGTTGTGTCAGGGTAGATTTAGGCTGGATATTAAAAAAGTTCTTCACCCAGAGGGTGGTTGGTGCTGCAACAGGCTCCCCAGGGAAGTGGTCACAGCACAAAGCCAGTCAGAGTTCAAGAAGCGTTTGGCTGATACTCTTAGGTACATGGTGTGACTCTTGGGGATGGTCCTGTGCAGGGCTAAGGGTTGGACTTGATGATCCTTGTGGGTCCCTTCCAACTCGGCATATTCTGTGATTCTGTGAAGTGTTACAGTGGATTCTCTCCTGTCCCAGTCTCATCTATTCAGCTCCAAGCTACAATTCTGCAGTTTCCAACCACAGTACCAATGTCCCTGCCCAGGAGATCCCTGTGACACCTCCTTCAAACATCTGCTATTTCCAACTCTTTGTGTTTCTCCTTGTGCACTGTGAAGTCTATTAACCTTCACCGCTCTGGGCTCGTTTCCCAAGAAGTCACAGTGTGTTCAGAAACCCATACCATACAGGCTTTTCTACCTCTAAACCCTCAGTGCCGGTTCAGATCCAAATAACCAAAGTGATCAGCACAGGCAGCAGGAGCACAATGCCAGAAGAGCCCTGCCCATCCCCAGGGTGCAGGAAAAGGAGCAAAGCCATAATGCACAGAGTTCACACACATCTTCTATACACCAAGATAGGCCTTTACTAAAATAAAGGTTGTAATACAGACAAATTGCGGAGGGACAGCTTACTCCACTTAAAACCTGTATTTAACTAGTCAGTGGGTTTAGTATAACTGAAGTGTCAGCACAGACAAAACCTTTTCCCTGCCATTTTTAAACATACCTACTGCACACAGTGCTGGTGCCATACACTACATGCTGATGATTTACCTGCAGCAGTGAGCAATTCTTCCCACCCTGCAATACTCAAGCAAATATCCTTCATTCTGAGACAAAAGGTGATGGCAATGTAAATCCTCAAAGATTAGATGGCCCCTTGTGAATGGTTAAGTGTAGATTATTTAAAAGACTTAATTACACAGAAACCTGACACACTCATTTTTAATGGGCAGGCAGACTGTTGTTTATTTAGTTTTTGAAATCTAGTCTAAATTAGGCCTTGAGAAAGAGAAAAGTGCCGTAGGTTTCAATTAACAGATTGTCTTCCACTAGTCAAGGGATAATTTGAGCTTTACAGAAACACGTGTAAGAAGTAAAAATAAAGCATAAGTATTTCCTCATACTGTATATTGTTTTGCACCAGCCTAGTTATTCCGTGGTTCTTCACTGATATGAAAAATATACATGTATAATCCAGTTTAGAGTATATTAACATAAAATAATACTGTCTCTTCCTATCTGTAAGTCATTCAGTCTTTCAATAATGCCCAGTTTATCACCAATGGTTTAGAAAAGACATCATACAATTAAGGGAGGGAAAGACAGAATCTTTCAGAAGGCAAGTGTGCAGCAAAAGAAGTGTGTCAGTTGATAGCAGAAAAATATTTTTATAAGAGAGAGTGATACTACTTAGTAATATCAGTACCAAATTTTGAAATGTTTTGACTGCAACTATGCAAACCAGTGTCTGCGGCTATATATTTAGATATACTGGAAGATATTTAAGACACACGTGTGAAATGTCTATTGACTAAAACGAAAAAAAAGGTTAATAAAAAAAGCAAATACTTAAAATCTGAGAAAAAGATTTCATAACCTTTCTTTCATAGTTTTCATTCATAATGACATAATAATTAATTCCTTGCAGACTGAGGTACTGAACTACGCGAGGAAAAAATTCAAAACAATACTCATCAAGAAAAAAACCCTGTTACTGATGAAAAGGAGGACAACTTAAAATTGAGTTAGGAACTAGGCATTCAATAGTGATTTGCTGTTCAAATTGACTAGCACCTAGGCCCAAAGAAATGTAGCATAATTGAAGCATAACATTTTCTTTTTAATGATTAGCATGAAAGAACATTTGCACATTGCTCTCGCAGCAAAAAGTAGCAGGAAGGAAATTGTATCTTTAAGCAAGATTAATTCAGGTTGCTAACTGGTATGAATTTCTGAGTTTGGAGTGTACTTCAGTGTCAACAAAGGGCAGGATGACTATCTACCGAAGATTAAAGAAAACAAATTGACATCATTAATACATTTGTCATACGTATTTCTTTTAGCTTTTTAAATTTACATATTCCAAATATTGTGAACAAATAGGAACACAGGTTCCAACTTGTGACTATATATATCTATATCTATATATCTATATATAAAGTATTATTTTTTTCCCCAAAGTTAGTTTCCGTTTACTAACTGTACCAAATATTCATACTACTGCGGCTTGTGTGTACCTATGTGCTTTAAAAAAGCCATGCGAAAATTATTTCCTGTTTGAAAAAAGAACAGAAATTGAAATCTTACAGCAAAATTAACAATTAGTAGCTTTATAAATCCTGATGCTTTCAGTTAGCAATTAGTAAGCCAAGCTGTCACACAGTCATTGCTGTGCTGTGCTGCAGACTTTCTGTCATGAATTCCAGACTTCTGCTCTTCTGCTAAATCAGGCTGAAATTTCCCAATGTGTTTTAAAGCTTGAGGAGAATAGGAAGAGGGTGTTCTCATTTCAGCTTTACTGCCTCAGGAATGAAGGCCAAAAGTCCTGTATTTAAAACTGTAGTTTGGTTGCCCTAAAATCTTGACAGTAAATGATTGCGGGTTTTTAAGTGTCATGATAAATTTTCGCTATCATTTAGGAAAATAGTTCTTTTAAAAGAAGTTTCATATATGATACATGCTTAACTCACTATTTTTCTTCAGTTTTACATTATAGTTCATTAAACACTTGTCTTCCATCCATCTGAAATAACCATTGTTCTTGTGAAATGACATTTTTCTATCTGACTAGGAAAGCAAAGCTATGGACCATATGCTATCTTCACTAAATTAGTAGAAGTTTCACTGATGCCAATGGAAACCAGAATTCATCTACCCCAGAGATTGCATCTCCATGTCATTGTTTGTGTTAAACTACTCATGCAGTTTGCCCATCTCCTTGGGGGAAAGCCCTGCTAGTAGTGGGCAGGATTCTTTACTTGACATATCAGTCCAGGCAGAGTTCAACCAAAAACCTAAATGGTTTTAACTTGCTGACTTGCCTCACCTATTCAAAGCAAGCTGGAAATTCCCTGGCATGTTCTTGAGCACTAGGGCTGCCCCAGGCAGCTGCTGTCGCTTCAGCACTGCCAGCATGCACTTTCAGTGCCCGTGGAGCCAGGAATTGTGTCCTGCTCCGCAGGTGGCCAGCAGGGATAAACCTGCTGCCCTCGCCTCGCTCCATTGGACAGGCTCAGGTCTCAGTCACTGTGCCCCATCAGATGCTGGTCCATTGCTGAAGGCTTTGTCAACAAGATCAGCAAGCATCAAGCCTCCCAACAATGTGTTTGAAGAAGTTATGTAGAGTCACAGAACAGACTGACAAACTGAGAACAGAAACTTCATGGGCAGTAAAAAAAACAACAAACCAAAACCAAAAACCTGAATAAAATATGTTGAACATATTTTATTTTTGTCCTTAATTTAATTCCTCCATTTTCAAGGAATATAAAACTTCTGTAAACCATACATTGAAATACCACTGAACTGAATGAATTCACAGCACACAGGTCTTAGACTACATCAGGGTTATGGTTATTGCCATAAATTGTGATTGAATGTTTATAAGTTGAAATATTGCAGGCAGGATCTTTTTTCACTGTAGGGTGCACAGATACAGTGTAAAATCCGGTAGATGTACGGGGGATTGTGGGTTCAAAATATGATTAATTATTGTTAGATCAATTTATTACGGTAATGGTTAGGGGGCCCCAGCTGAGATGGGAATACCACCACGCAAGGCTCTTAAGTGGGGGGGCCCAGGAGAGAAAAGACCAACTCAGGGCTCTGTTGAGTGGATGTGAAAGTTAAAGAAGGGGAGAAGCAACATACTAGCTCTGTAATATAAATAAAGAACTAAAACACTGAGATGAGGTGACTTATCTAAAGTAGTACTAAGTATCTACAGAGGGCAGAGGGGTACTTATGCCAAGGGCCAGCCCAAGTTTTCAACAAGTTTTCAACTGATGCCAGGGAAAGAACCTGGAAGCAGAAGTGGACTATGCCCCTGTCTTAATTAGAATATCATGCTCAAACCCCTTCAATTTTCATTCCTCTTTAACCAAATGTCCTATCACAGACAGGAAGATGCTGCTTCAGAAAAAGCATCTTTTACAGCTGCGTAAAAACTTTCCAATGAGTAAAATTTTCTGATTGCTCTCGGTACATGAAATTAAGTCCAAAACCCAAATACAAGCTATTATGAAAATAAAAATTTCAGTAAATTTATGAATATTTTTTCCAGCCTCTGTTGCACATAACTATGTGTTTGTTGAATCAAAACATCCTTCAAATATGGTTTTTATCTGATGAGCTCATGATTGATTCAACCAACTAGTTATCCTTTAAATCCCAGCTTGCTGAAAGAAACTTTCACAGGGATATACCTCTCTCCTCTAATTCTCAATTATGCACATGCCATATAGCAGTTAAATTAAATGCACATTTAGTAAGCTTGGTATGCAATTACATACTTGTGCAGGAACAGCTTGCACACTCTGGAAAGTTTACCTTGTTAATTATGAGTCCATTGCTTCATATTTATGCCAGTGAAATTAGCAGGACATGTAAAGATGTGTAACAGCTATTTACATTCCCCTGTGCTCTAAATAGAGCAAAATTCCTTCAGAAATCTTAGTGCATACTTATACACTCAAAGATCAATCTAATATATAAACATATATAAGCTCCTGAAAAATTGCATATCCTGAATTTGCACGCATGAGTTCACAATGCAAACAACACAATTTCAAAGCAGTAAAACGAAGTGTGGAAGAATGAGTTTAAAGAAATAAAAGGAAAAATAAACCCTGGTTTATGTACCCAATCAAATACCACCACAGCTGAAGGAAGAACCATTTGTTAGCCCTTCACTGCACTGCCAAGCAGCGCCACCAGTGCTCAACAGAAAACCAGCCTGCAACTGAAAACTGTTCCTTAACAGAGCTGAGAGGATGCACTCCAGTTGTAACTTGCTGAATTTGAAGGGATGATCAGCAGGAAGTCTATTATGGCTTCCTGCTCGCAACGCAGAGATCAGGAGAGTTCTTTCCCTCTAAGAAGTAGACCTCTGTTATATTCAGGTATTGAGGGTAGCCAGAGAAGTAGGCTGTCCTCAAGCATTTCTGCTGCTCTAAGATCCCAGACATTCCCAAAATGGCCTTCCCATTGTCCTTTCGACTGCTAGAGCAGTTTGGGCTTCAGCTTCTGGAATGCTCACACGCAATTATCATTGAATCAATCACCCACAGTTTTCCTTGGTATTACATCTGGCATAAAGCAAGTGGTCATTTTTAATACTTCAAAGTTTCAAAAATGCTAAATAAAAACAAGAATCTTTGTGTCTTGCACATCTTTAAAGCATGTTACAAACAAGAGAAGTGGAAAAGCTTCTCAAAGCAAAACTTTGCTTGTGGAATTGTATACAATGGGAAGAGTATGGAACCCAACAACAGAGGTTGCAACCAGTTCACTGAAGAATTACACATCTACATATACACGCCTAAATAGACACAGAGATACGTGTTAGCACTTTTTTATATCTACCTGTTCAAAAATTGAAAATAAACAGTACTTGAAAAATAAATTACCACTAATTAGTTGAGTCTCAACAGCAGAGTGCCTGTCAAATCCTTTTAAGTGACTGAAATTAATTTCAAATACCTTGTTGCTTTTTTTCTAAACAGCGGGGAAAAGAAATAATTCAGCAAGTAGCACCTGGGTCCCATGAGCTCTTCGATAATACTATGCCTGTATTAAAAATGTTTTTGGAAATCTCTGAGTACATTTCCAGTATATCAGAAATAAAGACGATTGTCAGATACTCTTGGTTAATCAGTTGGAAAAGCCAAAACAGCTGAGTGGGAGGCAGAAATGTTATATGTTGATGTGATTATGAGTCACTGCAGTTTTGGTTGAATCAAGGCCATTTATTTGAAAGTCTGCAGCCCAAAAATGACTCCTAATTTGCAAAACCCTTCTTTTTTTCCTTTATTCTCTCTCTTTTTTTTTTTTTTTTAAACTGGATATCTTATATAAAAATTGTTTCCATCACTTTATGCTCAGGAATTTTCTGTTGGCCTTCGTGTAGCATGATGCCTATAACATCCAAAACAGAGGGCTCCAGGATGTCTGCCATAAGAAAATATAGTGGCTTGCTTTATTTTTAAAGATTAATACAGTTGGCAACCAAGAGGACATGAATGACATGATTTACAAGTTTGTGGGCCAGACAAAGAAGGATCAAAAGATTATCTGCAAGCAAAGTTTCAACATTTCAAACTGAGGAAATAGGAACAGAAAAGGATCATCTGTTCAGAGACCAAATCTTTCCAGCAGCCCAAGGTAGCAGGAAAGAGAGCACGAGAAGTCCTCTGTGCCAGCTCCCCCTGCAGGAGTCTGGCTGCAATCCTGGCCAGCAGATTTCACCCTTGGAGCTTTTAATTGCATGTAATTTCTGTGTCTGAGTGGAAAACAAACGCACAAGTGAGCAGATCCCTTTTAATGGCAGGAAAAGAAATCTAAAATAAATATTTTGTTTTCAGGGTTTTTTTGTCTTTAACCTAGGTATAATACCTGAAGTGCCTGAATTTTGAGTGTCTAACTGGCTGCAGTTTGGACCCTTGCCACAAAGAAGGCACTGTATATTAAGAAGTGCCTACACTCTAAAACAAAGGTCAGTGGCTTGACTGTGGCATGAGCAGTTTGTGAACGAATAAGCTAAGCTACCTCCAATTGCACCTCTGAAAATCAGTTTTTCCCCCTTTGCACTTCATGGCATGAGCCCGGTGAGGAACATCTCATATGCTTAGATGACTTGCTTGGGTATCGCTCTCAGGCTTCTTCCAGACCTGCCTTTATATCACGACAGACTCTCGAAGTGGTACCAGAACAGGAGCTGAATGAAAGTTTTGTATTACATGTTCTGAATATTGACATTTTTTGGCCTTTTTCTCCTGGTTTCCAGGTTTTCATAAAAGACAACAGACTTCTTGGTTGTGAAGATCATATAAACTCCTAGAAATTGCCAGGAACCAGCAGATGGGGACAAAACCACATAACATGTCTACTGGTAAGCTACAGACCACAGTCTGGAGAATTCAAAATGCATCAATTACTCCTGACTTTGAAAGACTCTTTAAAGACATTTTTTACTCCTTCCCACACCAGCCCTAAGGGAAGAAACAACTCTCATTCTGCTCTTAGCCAGCATGGAAAGTGAAGGACTGCTTCAGCTGCACTATCCAGCACAGAAAAGGAAAAGAGAAAAAGCACAATCTAAACCAGGGTGGGATCCAGGAATGACACTGCAGCCAAATCAAACACTTCCCAAATGCTGGAACAGAGCACAGTCCTAAATACAAGTGAACCCTGCTGGTTTTATGATCTGCACAATGAAGTTTATCAAGGTATCAGTTCAAGGCTATACCCTATTTACAGATACAGCACTCAAGCCTTTAAAGGGCTGTGGAAGTACTAGGTAAATACCTGCTTCTTCACAAGGATTAAGTTGCTGCAGCTTGGAGCTGAACATCAGAGATTCTTGTTCATGCTTCCTGGTTTCTCCTTTCCAGTAACTGGAAAAAAAATGGTCTTTTCGCTCAAGCATTTAACCAGTCAGTCCTCTAGTGAATAATAATACCAAAGAAAAACAATAGTAACTGGATGGACTGAAATCCAACCAACAGCTCCCCCTACCAGCCAATTCAAAGAGGATCAAGAGAAGCGAAAAACGAAGTTTAGGATTCAAAGGCACCGTGAACTAAAGGATAAGATTTCCAGTGATAGCAGGATAATTTTAATACAAGTGCAGATGCTTATGCTCAGAGTTTTGATGAAACTGTACTAAAACTCAGTAATAAAAGAACCTTATACCACAGACTATGCCTCAACAGAGTGCATCTTACATGTCACTGAAAAAATACCATACTTAGCTGTACCACACTGTTTAAACCTACAAGATAAAGGGTTTCTATTCTGTTTTATAATGAGAGGTACATTTTACTATAGCTGTGTTGGAAGGTAAGTCATCAACTTTTGCAGCAGGAAATGGCATACATTTGGAGGCAGAGTTTGACTAACTTTACTGCAAGTATTGCAGATTCACAGAAGCACTTGGGTTCAAAGGGACCTTGAGACATTTCCAGCCTAAGGTCCTGCTCCGCTGAATGAACACTGAATTTGGATCACATTGTTTAGGGTTTAATCTCATTGGGCACTGAAAACCTTTAGTACCAGAGGATCCATAACCTCCCTGAGTAATCTGTTTGCTTCATCATCCTCATATATTTTTTCCCCTTTTATTTTCAGTTTATGACAACTCTTTCTTATTATCTTGCTGGACACATCCATAAAAATCCAAGCTCCACCTTCATGGCAAAATCCCCTTAGATGTATCAGAAGGCTGCTATTCCCACTAGTATTCCTACCTTCGTGAAACCCATTTAACTAAAAGTCTCAAGGGCAACTTACAATGGTTTTTTGGACACAGAACACACACATTGTTTGTATTCAGCTACACAAAGAGAAAGAATTCATTTATTTATCATAAGGCTGTGTGATCCATCACATAGACATCTTCGCACGTCTGAGTTGGCTTATTATGCATGTTACACAGTACATAGATAAATCTGCCTGCACACATGCCAACAGGGCATCTCATATTCTGAATGCTGGGATTTGGGCAGAGATTTTCAATTCTGAAACAGTTTTCAACATTCTGAGCAGCTTCGAAGAGCCATTTGCATTCTGTCCTTAAAAAAAGAAAAAAAAAAAAAAGCCAATAAAAAACCCACAAAGACCAAAAACACAAAACAAAACAAAAAAAAAAGGGCATCAAGGCCCAACAGAACACTCAAATGTTTAATCAGAATGTTTTCCTCTGCTTTCCACCAACTGATTTCCTTATCCACCCACATATGGTTATATGCCCTGACTTTAAAGGGTATATTAATGGTACAGTGTAACAGCAGCAGGCCCAAAGCATGAATTTCACATCTAAAGATGTGGGATTCACAAAATTCTCAGTGAAATGTGCAAATACACATTTTTGAATGCCTAAGAAGATCCACTATGTTGATTCTAAAAGTTGTTATATACTTAGGAGTCAGAAATCTATTTCAGTTCCTTCAGGATTATGTTTATGACACTCTCTAAGCCTTACCTTTGAACTAAGGTACTTATACCTTATATAAGCACAAAAAATAATACCTCTAATACCATTTAAAGCCTTCTAAAATGTTTATTGGTTTCCCTAATACTTGGTGAGTATATAAAATACTCAATAGTGAAATGGAGTGATTTAAGGATTTTAATAGCTCTCTAGAAGGAAAAAACTGTATAATTTGTTTGTTGCTTTTTCCCTTACAAAAAGCATACCTATACCTGAAACTTGTGCTCCAAAACAAGACATACACATACTGCATGTAGACTCTGGATTCACATTTATTGTCCCATGCCATGTTTACACAGCACAGACTGACACATGATTCTAATCCTAAAGAAACCGATTCCCGAGTTCCCATGTACATTCAAGGCACCACTGCCTTCACAAGCACAGCACAAAAAAAGCACAAGCAAAGCGTTCAGTGTTGTGATCAAAGACAGAATGAACAGCTGAACATATTTATTTACTTCTTTTTTTCCCCCCTTGAATAGCAACATATTGCAGCATACTCATAGACCTGCACATTAGAAACTTGCTCCAAGTGTAAACTTGCTCACATGATATTTTTGATTGATGCTATTTGGCTGAAACCACACCGTTTGAAAATCTCCAATTTTAAGTGCACCTAAGAAAAAACCTTTTCCTCCCTTATGTAAGTGAATCACTGATAGCCATTACAGTTCAGCTTTTCCAGGCACAAGAGACACTTGAAAACAACTTGCTGCTCTTGGACTTACTCTTCTTAATCAGTCAAAAGCAGTGCCTCAAAAAAAACATTTATTACTGTGAGAATCTTTATCAGTTGCTAAAAATATATTAAAAAATATTATGCATATCTACAAATCAATATTTCATCATGTATCTGTAGGTAGATGCTATTTAATTTATCTTTTAGCAAACTCCGTGGGGGAAACAGTCAACAAAGTTTTCCTATTCTGATTAGATAGTCTTATCTTCTGATTAGATAGTCTTATCTTCTGATCTTCTTGGTCTAAAAATCCTTCACCAAAAAGCCAAGTTCTCCACCTGTGTTTGCATCATGTTGTATTTGCCTTTCATAAAATCCATGCAGAATTAAACTTAAAGAAATAATATTTTTATATACACATATATTACTGTATGTGCACTATTATTTATACAAGAGAGTCCACACGCTTATTCAGGCATCTCAGGAATGCTGTACAAAACCCTGTGTGCAGTCTCAAGCACCAAGTCTACAAGAGAGGAAATCTGTGTTTGCTTTCATAGTAGTAAATCAACTTAACGTGAGGGACAGAACAAAATTCTTTCTTACGAGTCACCTGCTAGTTACTTTCATATATTAAACATACAGAAGATAAACCATGGTTTGCCATACAGTTTTACTTGTAGTGCCTGACTTCCAAATACTAAATATGAACCAGCCACAGCACAAACATTCAAAGCTCTGTGAAGAGCAGAAGCCAGACCAGCCCACACGCTCAGTGGGTCCATCAGCTGCCCCTGGAGCCCAGCTCTGCTACTCCCTGCACCCAGAGCCCCAAGGTCCACAGCTCATGTGCCAGTGGCTGGCACTCAGGCTGACCAACAAGTTTCTTAGGATTCATACAGGCAGACTGGGAGCAGAGGGTGTACATAGGGGATGGCTAGAAACAGGAGATTATAAGAATATAGACTGCCTAAATCAGATGTTGCGTTCTGTGAGATGAGTGTAATGACCAGTAATCTGCTTACAAGGGACAAGCTCCATCTATACCCTTTTCTCTCTGTCTTCTTATGCTTTCACTTCCCTGACCCACTTTCATCAGCCTTTCAACCTTCTGCTGTTATCAGAAGTACCAAATCTTGTACATTCTCACAACCCCATTACCCTATAGTAAGTTCTATACAATCCCAAAATACTCTGACTGTTGGAACCCTGGCTGCAGGAACTCACGTAAAGTCCCGTGACCCTTCAGGCAATAACCTCATTAAGATCTTATGCTGGTTTTGACTGGGTAGAGGAAGGTTTCTTTACAGTAGCTAGTATGGGGCTATGCTTTCGTTTTGTGTTGATAAAACACAAAATCAGTGTGTATAATACAGAGAAGTTTTTACTAATGCTGAGCAGTTTTTACATAGTGCCAAGGCCTTTTCTTCTTCTCACCCCACCCCACCAGCAAGCAGGCTCATGATGAACAAGAAGTTGGGAGGGGACAAAGCAGGGACAGCTGACCCCAACCAGCCAGAGGGACATTCCAGACCATATGGCATCAAGCTCCGCATATAAAGCTATGTGAATAAGAAGGAAGGGAAGGAAGGGAAGGAAGGGGGTGGGAGGGAGGGGCAACTGGAGTAATAGCATTTGTCATCCCAAACAATGGTTATGCAGGATGGAGTCCTGCTTTCTCGGGGATGGCAGAACACCTGCGAGGTGATAGGAAGTGGTGAACAAATTCTTTGTTTTGATTTGCTTGTGTGTCCATAGCTTTTGCTTTATCTATTGAACTGTCTTTATTTTGAGCCTCGAATTTTCTCACTTTTACTCCTCTGATGTCCCTCCTGTTGTTTCTGCAGCACAAGAAGGACATTGACCTGTTCAAGCAAGTCCAGAGGAGGGCCACCAAGATGAAGAGAGGGATGAAGCACCTCTCCTTTGAGGAAAGGCTAAGAGAATTGGGATTGTTCAGCCTAGAAGAGAGAAGGCTTCAGGGTGACCTAACTGTGGCCTCCCAGTACCTGAAGGGACCCTGTAAGAAAGGCAGAGAGGGACTTTTTACAAGAGCATGTGGTGATAGGACAAGGGGGAATGGCTTCAAACTGAGAGTGAGGTTAGATTAGCTACGAGGAAGAAATTCTCACTGTGAGGGTGGTGAGGCACTGGAACAGGTTGCCCACACAAATTGTGGATGCCCCATCCCTGGATGTCCTCAAGGCCAGGTTAGATAAGCTTCTGAGTAACCTGATCTAGTGGAAGATGTCCCTGACTATGGCAGGGGGGTTGGTACTAGATGATTTTTAAGGTCCCTTCCAACCCAAGCCATTACGATTCCGTGATCCTCTCCCCCATCTCTCTGGGGCGGAGTGAACAAGCTGCTGCCTGGGGCTTGGTTGCTGTCTGGGGTTAGATTTCACAGCAGCCTAGGAAGAGGTTTCTTTTGGTGATTTTCACACCTGGGACCTTCACAGCATTAGGCACAGGCATTGGCAGCACTTGGGTTACTGCTGCTACTACCATTCAGCCTTACTGATAGTCCTGACTCTGCTGCACCTCTGCGTGCCCTCTGCTCAGTCCCTGCTCACCACATCCAAGAGGCACCTGCGTAATGATCCTTTTCAAAAGTGATTTCATTTTGTTAACAAAATCATTAGATCACCTGAAATTCACTTCAGATAGTATGATCTGTTGTCAGGTGATAAAACATAAATTTATAATAATAAACAACATTCATGTTTTGGTGAAAAGTATTTTAGAAAATTTCATAAGTTAGCATGATTAATCTAGGTCAACAATGGGACAGTGTTTATTGGCTGGATTATGCATAGTAGGGATAGGTGTCTCTTCAATGTAAATACACTCCTAAAGACACACGAACTCCCCATCCAAGGGAATCAGTGAAGTCATCAGCACTGGGTGAGGGCATAGCAAAGACAGTGCCAGATACCTGCTATAAACAGGGTTGATTTTATTAATAAGTTAGTTCTCAACAGAGCTGTTTTCATGTACAGAAGCTATTTTAGTAAGCAAGCATCATGGACTTAGCACTTTCTTCATGACAGAGACTTGGCACTTTTCACCGACATATTTACTATGATGATATCACAAATTAAAGGACTAAAATAGAAAGCAAAAAACTAATAGAGTCTAAAATTTACTAAAAATATAGGCCATTATTTAAATGGTCAGGATTTAAGCTTCAATGTTTAATTAGGGGGAAAACCTAGTCTAATAAACAAGTCAGTGCTATCTTGAGTAACTAATTTGGTTTGCAGCAGCAGCTGAGAGAAGGATTTCAGTGATAAGAGCTGCAACATGCAGACAGATTTGAGAAGAATTCGGCAGCATGAAGTCTGCCAAAGCCTTCCACCATTTCTTTAATCCTGAGGTTTTGGGTTCTCTCAGATTTGTACCTATTTAGAATGATTTTCATACTAAGAATAAAAGCAAAGATGGTAAGTGTTAATTTCCAGGAAGTTTTCCGTATTTTTTAAATTGAAAAATAAATTCCATTCCAAAAGGTAGCCCAGTGAATCTCAGCAGGAAACAGTAACGGTAGCATTGAATGTGTTAACAATTTTCAATGTTTATTTGAAAGCTTCAGGTTCTAAAAAAGAAATAAAGTATTTCCTAATATTCTCACCAAGAGACAAGTGAAATTTCAAGGAACAGCTGAGGAATGTTAATGGTCAATACAAGAGATTTACTTCAACAGTTCAAAGTTTGGGAGCAGTACCAAATATATCCCTTTTAGAGACAACTTTGTGTCAGTGACCTGGATTATTGAAATTTCATTTTTGGCACCTTAGTTCTCTCTTACTTTTCAATTACAAAAGGTTTAGTGCCACACAGAATTGTCATTTCAAATACTATAGCAACAGTTTATTTCTTAAACAATTATACAGTTCACTGATTTCCTAAAAGAAATAACAAGCAAACAAAAATAATCATATGGCACAAGACAGAGATCTACAAATTTTGGTGAGAAATTCAATCTTGTTATCAAATCTCTCGACAAGTATTAGCACCTGAGAATCCTATAAAGATTCTGTTCCTGCCCTTCTAATTTCCTTAAGCAGAAGTCACCTCTAAGCACCTGTATGAACCTGAAAATCCAAAACTAGTACCTAGTATTAGCAATGCTGCTGTTAGGTATTAGATTAACTAAAGGTTATTCCAGAATACCATGCTGGTTCTGCCTTCCTTAGTCCTGTTCTTTTGACAAAAAAAGAGTGTAATTATTTGTGCTTTCCACTGCTGTTTATGCCGTTTAGTTATATACAAAGAGGAAGTTGATATAAAAGAGTTGGTTCTACTCCACACTTTGAACATTACATTTCAAGATTGGAAAAGAATGTGGACATTTCAAAACCCACAGATGTCTTACTCAATTCTTTTGGTTTATATTTAATTTTAATGAGGATTTGTAAGACCTTGACATTACTTTTAAAGTAGGTGCAGTACTCACATATATTCTACTCAATTTATTATTGAACCCTAAAGAAAACGAATTCTGAGTTCAAATAAAAAATGACAATTCCACTGAGCTTAACAGGATTTCAAGAATTTTATTTGAAAACAGAAATCATCAACTAGATGATTAACCAAACTTAAACTGAAAGTATTGTTTAAATTACAGAAATTAATTTCACTGTGTCTAGATGCATTACAGAGTACTACCTGCACTTCCAAATTCACCTTAATATTGATATCAGCCATTCAGAAATCCTTAATCCACAGGAAAAATAACAGTGTGATATTTCTGAAATAGAAACAAAAAAGTGTGAGGAAAAAAATAGATGATTGACAATTGGATTATACCTTTTAGGCTTCTGTGAGAACGGTACATAGACAGAGTTTCAGTTTTGAACATAAGTAATGCTATTGATTCATATAGAAGTGTTCATATTCTTAAGGTTTAGTATATACCTCCATAAACTGCTGAAAACTGAACAGCAAAGATCTTAAGTGGAGAAGCAGCATCCTCACTTCTAAGAAAGCGAAGTAGTCAGAAGCATATAAAAAACCTGTTCTCTTTTTCATTTGTTTCTACACATTGAGAAAACAAACCTTAAGAATCCAAACAACCTTCTGAACACATTTCGGTTTTTACTTGGCTGTTTTTTCATTTCCCCTAACAAATTTTCCCAGCATTTTTATTCAAAATATATATAAAAATACTCAAAAATATATGTAGTACTGACTTAAAAAAAAAATAAAATACAACAAATTGAGAAAAACAAGTGGGTACAACTGGCTACAGAAAAAGAATTGAAATATTACATATAACTCAAACAAATTCATCTGAGACCATCTCCTACTGAAGGGTAAGGAAAAGATCACATCTTAAATTGAAGATAGCTATTGGAAAAAAAGAAGCAGAGAGGCTAAAATGAAATCATTTCATTCCACAGCTGTGAGCTGCTTGTGAGTCAGAGACTCTCTGCTGTTCGTAGCATAATCCTTTTTGTGCCTCAAGCTCCAGCAGGTCCCTGAGCCTTCACACTGCACTCTCCACTTCCCCACGTGCGTATGTTCTGCAAGTGTTTGTACAGCAACACAATACCAGTATTAGCCCAATACAAAAACATCCAAGTGGAAAAGTGTTTAAATAGTGTATTAAATTAAATGTAACACAAGTAAATGTTTCAGTTAATAAAAAGTCTCTGTAATAACTGTTAATCATTGTGCATTAAGATAACATTTATCATAATAATATTCATTACAATGAATAAGCTGATTTGTTAATAATGAGGATGTCACATGCACTTCAACGGGATTCCTTTAGCCTCCAACACCACAGCCGTTATTTTTAAGTGCTTCCAAAAACACTAATGCGCAATGTTAATCTGAAATCCATACCTCTCTTATTTTCACAAAGCAACCGGCAAGGTTTGTTTAGGAAATTTCATGCCAAGCTTCAGAAGTGTGCACTCTAACCTTCTTCAACACATAATTCAAGATAAACACTTTCTTCATGACAGACGTTTCAGGAGATGAAGGAGTGGAACAAAGGCAGAGAGTGACATGAAGCACAAGTTCTGCACCATTAAGATGAATGGACAGATTAGCTGGAAAATCCATAATGACACGTTGTGCTGGCTGAAGCAGTTCTGTTTATGTAATTACAGCTTTGTTGCTTAAACGAAAGGAAGCTCTGAACAAGACCTTTACCTTAGTACCTCTGTACGAGCACCTCGCCAGTGCTTCAGTATCCCCATCCACCTGACATCTCATTAAAGGTTTTAAAGCATCACCTACCAGAGGACAAATGGTTCATTAGCTAAATCGTTATGGGCTAAATATCCTCGTTATGCAAAATGTGCCAAGCAACATTCAGGTATATTGCCAGCAAGGGCAAAAAAAAAAAGCCTCCCAACATACCCAGGTCTACTGCTAAAAACAGATTGCAAGACGACATCTTCTGCTTGCCTTTAAAAAGAGCTCCATCCAGCCTTCTGAGATGCAAAAACTGGGAGTGCGAGTCTGTGCGTGCTTCACCGTAAAAAGAAAGAACAAAGCAACTTTTCACGCAAGTAAACTCGCTGCAGTCAAGCCTGCCTTCTCAATTCATGTTTGCAGCTACATCGAAGACCACAATGCAGAGGTGTGCCATGAATTAAAATCCGACCAAGGTTTTTCTTTCAGTAGTGGCTTACCATGTTCTAACTGACACACACTGAGTTAATGGGTGATTACACTGAGTAAATGGGTGATTACAAGAGGAAATCCACTGAAGGCTGCTCAGAAAAGCTGAAATATTTTTGCAGAGTTACAAATAGCCTAGTCTCATGTTGGTTGAGCACAGATTGCTGAAGGACTTCTGTGTGCAGACTAAAATGGAATTACTGATTTTCCATGTTCTTCTTCTAAAAAGGTAAATAATACATTGACAGCGTTCTTCTTAAGAAACAGAACACCTGTCCCCAACATAATGGATATCTCTGTTTCTATTTCACAGCCACATAATTTCCTTACAGCAAAACTAGCACTAGTTCATAATGAAAGGTACTACATGCACAATATGTGCAGAAAATTATGGGAATGCTGGAGAAAATGCTTTAGAACAAACATATATTGACTTTCTTATTCCTGCAGTTGAATGTGAAGTTTTCCCATTCTAGTCCCGAACTCCAGGAATCCATAAAAAGTGAGGAAGAGAACCAAAATAACCCAAATATTAGCATTCTTTAGAAGTTGCAGTAATCACATGACACATTTTCAAATCTGCTTCAAGAAGGCATTCCAATGGCGCAGCACAACTTCTGAACTCTAGTCACAGTTCCTGTAGATTGTATCATTGCAAACGATATAAGTCATGAAGAGACAACAGCTGCAGACACTTATGCCCAGGGTTGATGTAAAAGCTATTGAAGAGATAAGTGAGTACACCAGGATACAGTTCCATGAGTAATTCTTCTGTACAACATGGGGAATCCAACATTCAGTCATATCACAGACAAGAATATAAATAACTGAAGCTTTTCAAACTCCAAATCTCCAAAGAAAATTTTCCTGAACTCCCACAGAGTCTAAGCAGGACCAAAGCTTTCCAAGTGCTTTTTTGGGGGTCTGAAGAGGCTGAAGGTGTTCAAAGGTTGGTCTTTGTGAAAACCACAACTTCTCTGGTCTAAAGTAGGCAGTGCTTCAGTTGATCCTGACCTCTTTCCATCCTGGAAACTAGGCAGAGCAGCACACCAATCACCCTTATGGTAACTGTGCTCTCTACTTAACTAAGCTATAACAACAAAATTAGGTTTCTTTCAAAATGCAGAAATAGCAGCCTTCTTTACAAAGCATAGCTGTCACAGAAAAGTAGCACTGCTTCCAGATCCTGGCCAACTTTCCTCTGAAAGCCCAGTTTAGCAGGAAGTGGAAGACCTAGATCCAGTTTGCTTCTCAGCTGGAGGAGGACCCAAATGTAACTTCTGCTTTCCGAGAAGCTACTTGAATTCAGACAGTTGGAGAGTTTGGGTATCACCAGGTAAAAAGCAAGCAAAAAAAAGGTACCTTGCTCCGGGTGAGCGGTGAGGGAAGATTTAGGTCCTGATGCCTACCTTTCAGATTATTTTATTTTTCCTGTTTCATAGGAAGTTCAAAACCAGAGTCACAGCCCTATTACAGGCTTTCAGTTTTCTTTTTCCTAAAAAATGTATTACAACACAGATTTAAACCCTTGTATCATACATCTTTTGAACATTTGTTAGGATTCTGGGCAAGGAAACTTTGGTTGCTATAAAATCTCTACAGTCAAAGAAGGTGATAAATATAGCTTGCAATGTGATTAAACTGAAACAGTTTGTTCCAGTCATATGGGACTCTTAACTTGACATTCCAATTAAAAAAGGAGCGACAGAAAAAACATTTCAGATACATAGTTCGATATTAAAGTCAAGGAAGCACAAAATTTTCTTTTTCTAAGATGAAGCAATTGGAACAACCGACATTTTAGCTACAGTAGTTACTTATAGTTCCTATAATTTCATTTCTAGATAAAATTTAAAAAGAAAAAAAAAGAAAACAAACAAAAACAATTTTTTTTTTTCTGATAGGAAAATTTCTTCCACTCTGTTGGTCAGGGTCTTGAGAAACAGGTATTTGGCCTGGTGAACAGTGGCCTGTGCAGTCCAGTCCTGACCTGATCATCTGGACAGCTTAACAAAGCAGGCTACTTTCTCACCATCAAAGTGCATCCCACTGAAAGAGCTATCGATCCTCTGGGACTTGCCCAGAGCAGCAGTTGCTCTCCCAGTGTCAGATCCTGCAAAGGAAGGAATGCATTCCCGCTACTGGGAGCCTGCCAGCGCTGAGTTAGCATCTGCACTTGGACCAAAGCAGCTGGGGAAGGGAATCGGTCCTTCAAGAATAAAGAAAAGTTGGCTAAGAGTTCTACTAGTAAAGAACTGGCACAGATGAAAAAATCCTGTCCCTATGCATAGCAACAGAAATGACATATTAAAATGCCTATGCGAAATACAGATAAACTAAAAATCCTAGGAGCAGTCCTACTTTTAGTAGCTTGACTAAATTATTTTGCTCTTTTAACAGTCAAAACTCAGTTAAAAAGCAAAAAGTAGGTACCAACTACTAAAAATCCATCAATTATTACATATTTTGAGTGCTCTGACCTCATTTTGGTTGCTGCCAGGTAGGCCAGGCCAGAAACAACATGTGATTTCCGTTTCCCAGTTCAAAGGAATCTGAGTTAAGAGGCTGTAAAAGGTGCAGCAGGAAGAATCTCATGCTTGAGTGTCTCGAACTTTAAGCAGTTTTAACAGCAGTTTAAATCTGCTGCTGTTACCAAAAAAAAAAAAATAAAATAAAAGGTAGCTGTAAGGCATAAATTCAGAATTCAGTGAATCTGGACAAGCAAGTAACAGTGCCAGGTTCTGTGGTGACAGCACGCCAGTTCCCAGGCTGCTTGTGCAGCAGACTGAGGAAAAGGCTGGCTCGTCAAACTTTCTTTTGGGTTATAAACAATCACCCAAATCACAGGGGAACTCTAAATGATGCCATCAATTCATTTCTCTGTGTATTTATTTGCCTTTAATTAGGGGAGTCTCCCGTATACCATTGCTATAAGAACTTAGAAGAAAGAAAGAAATTATAGAGCTAATTAGGGCTATGAAAGACAGCTATCCACTTTTTCTATCACTCTGTATTGATGTAAATGAATGCAAATGTTTCAAATTAAAGATAGCAGGCTTTTGAAGACACTGTAAATATTCATTTAAGTCATATGATGCTGAGCATTTACTTCCACTCTGGCCCACCCCCCAAATCTATTATTCCCACTAAAGAAGATCAAAGTTTTAAAGTTTAAAAGTTTTGAACAAGTTGTTTTCACCATCTTTTGTCTCAATAAAGAACTGTAGCCACAGCAGCATCTATGTTCAGTTCTGCTTCTATGAGTCAATGCCCATTACTTGCTGAATTTAGCTACAAAAGAACTTTTTATCTGTCTCACCTACCTGATACCACTGGACCACATGTGGTTGGGCTTTGTGTCCTATCTTTCACAGTCACCCCCTTAAAGAGCCAAATTGTGAGAACGCTGCTAAGGACATGTGGTTTAACCATCTACTGTAGCTACCACTGACCTCTTTACCTTGGCTTTCCTTTATTACCAGAAGCACAGTAGTACCAAAGGGCTGGAAAAATCAATCAGAAGAATGCCAGCAGGTAGACAGTGCCATCAGACACCTGTTTATACCGTACCATAGAACACAGCTTAGTGTAAATCACAATTTGAACACATTTAAAATTTATGGTTTTTTTTAAGAAACTATTCCCTACATGTCTGTATGAGGCCCTCCAAAATGCCTTAAAAATCTAATAAGGAGCCAGGAATTCTTGTGGTTTCATTTCAGTTCTGCTACTGACTTGTTGTGTGGTCTTGGAAAAAGCACTTATCCCTTCTCTGGATTTTGTTTCTCGCATGTGGTGATATTAATATGCAGTAGAAACTAAGGCCGTATCATCTGTGAAGCTGAGAAAACAAGTTGACATACACAGTAAAAAAAAACCCAAACCCAAATCCTCAACTATATTCATGCCAAACTAAGTGTCATTTTAAGCTCTGAGATTATTGCTTTCTGGTAGATGAAAACACTATTGTGAAAAACACAGGATACAAGTGTAAAACCCATAGCTACTATACGTTATCCACCTATGCATACTTTCTTATCCAGTAGTGTCTTGTCATGCACTTCATTGCCTTTCCCATGCCCAGAATGTACACCACTACAATTTACCTGGAGTAAGTGATGCATTGCAGGACGATGCCTCATTGGACCCATGGTATCTTTTTGATATGCCGCTGTTAATCTTAATTTCCACTGCCTAGCCCCTACCCCTAAGCACTGTGTATAAAGAACAGCAGGTTGTGTTTTATTATCATTATGTTCAGCATACTGAAGGAGTTACCCCCAGGGCCAGCAAAAATGTTCTGGCCCTATGAAGCCAGGGCTGCAGCATTCACATGGAAAGTACCCACGCAACAATTCTAATTCCTGAGCTCTGCATTTTACTGCAGATAGTACTAATTAAACAACTAGTCCAAGCCATACACCAGATTTTCAATATTAATAAAACTCAGTACGACATACTGACATCATGTCTAAGTTTCCCACTCTCAGCTTTCAAAAACTGTGATGTGTTCTGGAGAGCCAGTACAGTAAACAAAGATTTAAGGACAAGAAACATCATCTGCATGCAGTATATTAATAGTTTCTGAGGCTGCCTTAAAGAGCATGAGTGACACATTACAAGACCAAGGCTCAGTGGAATGGCTGCTGAATCTCACCGAAGCCCACCACATGCTGCTGAGCAAAGGGCTCTGGGGTCCTCTCTGAAAGACAGTTTCTGTCCAAATGAGAAGAGCCTTGCAGACCTTCTCCTAGGGAAAAAAACTTTTTCGCCATACTGGCAAATAATTAGACTTCAAAAAATTTCCCACTTTGTTTCGGGGATGAAATGGAAGCATTTAAAGGGAGCACAAAAAAGAGAAACAGCCTCAAACTGTTGAGCAGCTGCTCAGCTGGACACTCTAGTGTCAGCCCCAGATGCAATCACAGCCAAAGAGGCTCCTGAATGCTCTGGGAGATGTCACTTCTCCTCTATACAACATAAAACTTTCTAATTGACAGTTTGTTTTGGGTTAGTTAAATGAGTTTTTTTGCAATAAAAAGTTTATACTGGACCCACTGAGACCACCTTCTGAAGCTCTGGAGGAAAGTCTCCTATTGGATCTTTCAAATAAGAGATCAGGCAGAAAGTCATGAAAATCATGCAGGGAGTTATCACATGATTTAGACACATATTACGTAACAAGTTATTTCCTAGGTACTCCACTAGAGCAAAACTGGCACAGAGGGTTTGATTTAAAGCAAGCCCGGTATACTGTGAGGAGTCTCGTTAACCTGCAGAGGTCAGGGATGGTCTCACAGTTCACTAGAACATACAACAATACAAGCCTCGGGGGAAAAGCTTTCCTTTTTTTTTCTTTTTTTTTTTTTCCCCATTGGAAATTTCTTCATGGATCGATAACTAGCTATTTTTATAGAAATTATGAAAAAGAATCATATATGATACGTCATAATTTACCTTAAGGTCCATGAAGCCTAGAACAGCAGTGTAGCAAATTTTTAAGGTAGCAAGAATGATAAACAGTATTTCACACTGTCACTACTGAAGATATCGATTTTATTCTGTCTAAAAAAACCCTCCTGTGGTTCCCAGGAGGGAACTATCCTGGGAACTTTTCCCAAGCTATCTGGGCAAAGCTCATTTTATTATAATTTCCTAATGGAGAATAACATTCACACCTAATTTCAGAGAAAATATAAAATTACAGGATTTCATTACTACTTAGTGGATTTTGCAGCCATAGAAATATCTGCATTAAAGCATAACTATGAAAGAAAATGCCTTCTGATGCTTTTAGGGAAATTTGTCACCAGAATAAGTAATATACCCAAGGGAGTTTATTGAATCTATAACAATTCCTTCTCAAGAGAAAATGTGCCCTGTTTCCACTGATATTCATACTCATTACCTCTACATTGTGAAAAAGCATTCCAAGATCAATTTTATCACTAGCTAATATTTTAATGATGTGAATATTGCAGTTTTAGTATAAATAAAGTATTTCCATACATTTAAATATTTAAATTTTTGCAGAGTTGGGGTATGTGCACTTGGTCTGTTTCTTGTGCAGCTGAAACATCTGTTTGGGAAAGACACAGCAAACTAACACCTGCTATTCAAAGCAATGCCCTGGAATTTCCTTAGTTTTCTCAGCCCTTATTGCAGCACAACTGAGAGTACATTAGACTTTGCCTGAGTGAAACAGACTGTAAGGTTCCAGCCCTTTATACCTTACAAATACTCTTCAAATATGAGCATCTTCCCTAAACTCATCTGTGAGATAGGTAAACGAAAATATCACTGTGCACCTGAGGCAGACACTGTCACTTGTTCCAAGGTCTCAGAGGATGAAAAACAGTAGGAAAATTGAGACTCACCTTCGGCAGTCCTCTTCTGAAAAAGCAGGTGGTTGTGGCCAATGCAAAGAGTAAAACAGAATATGAGGAATGCTTTATTTAATGCCAAAATTAGTGACATGCATGTATGTCATGAATCACCTGTACTGCTCTGAGATTTCATGTTGATAAAAAGTAGGAAAACCAAAAAAGGTTCTTTTGTAAAACTAGATGTGTACGCCCGGGGGCTTCTACTTTCAAAATGTTACTATGCACGGGTATTTATTGTTATTGCATCATTCAGAGAAGCAGAAGAACAATGCAATAGATTTAGAGATGCTTCTGTTTGGGGATTTTTTTTTTTTAAACAGAAAAATAAGCCTTTTATTTACAAAAGGATTTAAAAAAATTGAGATATCCACTTAAATTGTAAGGGATACCTGTGATTACTGTTTGAATAACAGTTTAAGCACATTATTTTTCACATTTGATTTCTCTTTACAGAAAAAGAGCTGCGATGTACAGAAAATGCAATACTGTCACCTTACTGCCTCATGAATGCCCCACGACTGGGAGGTTAAAGTTTGATGACACCTTGTAGAGGCTGTAACACATGACAAAAATTAATAAAGTCAAGTCTCTGACAGGGCCACTTTATTTTGAGTGACTGCTTTCAATAACAAAGGCTCATTTCACCCTCTTTGACAGTTTATATTGCAGCAGAGCTTCTTCAGCATTAGATCTCTGGCTGGAGACGCTCACTGGGATAACTCCTTTCTTTCAGAAACAGCACAAAGAAAGAGACAATAACTTCTGCAGAACTAACCCAGCACGATGCAGCCGCCACCCTTCTGAGCTCGCCCCCCACTTTGTTCTGACGTTTCTGCGCATTAGCTACCGGCACTCCTTTCCCCCGGCTTCCCAAAAGGACAAAGTTAAGTTTCATAAACAGCAAAGTGTGCTAATTCAAACAAAACACAGGACAGCAGTTCTTTTTAGGCAGTAAAGTCCTGTCTGCATATTTTAGCTGTTGCATAATTGTTACCTTTAGCTCATAAACTTCAAGGTCAATTCGAGGTCAAGAGTAGGTGTTTAGCACACGAAACTCAGAAATGCTGCTAGAAGAAGCATGCATTATAAATCACAGTATTTTGTTCTCATTTGGGGCTTTTTTGTGTCTTTTTCTTACTATCTGGTAGGTTTTCATCTGCCTTTATAAAATGTACACTTACACAGTGATTTCAAGCTAAAAGTATAATTGATATACTCAAAATGCAGACAAGGATATTGCTATACTCTAAATTTGACTATTTCCTTTCTAACATCCACATCAAATGTTCCATGTTTGTTTCCTGAAGAGTAAAACCTGGCCACCGAAACAAGGCAGTTTTTATTCAGAGCTGGTATCAAGCCTCTGAAGAAATTTATGCAAGTTAAAGAACTTTTGTTATACAGAATATTACAAATTGTTCATATTGAAAGCCATGATAAAGTTTACACTCAATTCAATTAAATACAATTGAACTTGTATTGGTCTCACTTTTAGTAGCAACTGCTAGAATATCTTTTTTTTTTTACTTTGCTGAGGACAGAAGTACACTGTATAACGTTAAGCATTATAGGAAAATAATTAGAATACTGTGACAGTGCAAAGGGATTCACTAACAAAATAATTACTTAAATCTTTGCTGACCTGAACTTTCAAACAATGGTAGTTCAGAGTGATGACTGGTTCTGTGCATTCCGTCCTGCTTCCATGCTCTTGATACACACCATACAACAAATGATGTCATCATTTTCCTTCAATTGCATTGCAAAAGACTACTCTGCACGCAGGGAATAAAAGGTTACAACAGTAGGGTTTGCATCACTCAGCAACAGAATCCAGCATTATCAACAAGTCTAAGGAGCACACAGGAGGAGGGGAAAATCATGTACTTCGCGCTCTTTGATTCTTAGTGATATAATGAGAGTATATCAGAATTTATGGCTAAATAGCACAAATATTTTTTCCCAGAAGAAAAGCCTTTCATAAACTCATTTCTGTGGCACTCAGGAATTACAAGATCCAAGTCCACTCATAAATGTGGTGTCCTGCTGAAAGTGGTTTGATAACCTTTCAATTAAAAATAGTTCCATGTCCTGCTGTGTTTTCATAACACAGATCAAAATGCTAAAGCACCAGAATTTTCAAAAAGCAAGCTTTAATGATGGTGCATAAAATTATTCTTTAAAATGGAATCATTTAATGTTAATTAAGCTTCCTTTTTTTCATCATTTGATTACACAAAGATTTGGGTTGCAACACAATAGCATATGAAGGTCAGCATGGCTACAGTTGAAACCCAATATCCTGTGACAAATCCAATAACCACCAGGGTATTTGGTTCATAGAAATAAAGCATTTATTAAAATATTTTGCTGATTTGCTAAGGTATATGGAGACATTTTGCTGAGTGCATAGCATGACATTCCCAGAAGCAGATATATTTTATAGTGAAGCTGTCAACAAATTTGCTCATGGGATAAACTGTTGGCACTAACAAAGCAAAGTGTATATTGAACAGGTTGAGAGGATTGGGGTGCTAAGACTAGGAAGGGTGAAGTAGAAAGATGAAAGTGCTTGCTCCCCCTCTGCTGCTGCTTACATTTAGAGAAAAAAAGGTGAAAGATATCATTTTTTTTCATCATTTGCTGGAATAAACAGAAAATATAAACATTCACAAATTGTAATACCTTCAGTTTTTTAAAAGAAGTAAGGCAATCGAGGAAATGTGTTAGTGCCATATTCCAAAACTGAAACAGATGTGATTTGTGGTAGGAAGGTGAACATGTCCAAAGCGGCACATACTCGCTGGAACGTGCTGTGCCAGCGCAGCAGGACACACTCTCAGTCCCCTCCATCATCATGCTGCTGCATGTCCCCCTCTTCGAAACAGCACTGTCAATAGCTATGAATGTGTAATTCAATGTGTAAATTGTGAAATATATTTTCCAGTAGTGCAAATAATGTTTAAAACTCAAACTGAAAAAGTAGGAATCAACACCGTATTGGAAGGGGGGAAAAAAAGAGTAATTTACAACTCCATGTAAAAGTTTCCAGTTGCAGTTCTAAGGAAGGCTTGTGGCTCCCTCTAGGGGTTGCTACCCGCCCCTCTACAAACCATATTTTTTAGCATACCCTGTAAAATATTTTTCTCTGTTATGATTCTGAAATAAATAGACATGCCAATAATACATTTTACAGTTTTGGGTAAGAGATGCTTTTTTGCCCTTGTGTCGAAAAAGTAACAGCTCTAAGAAGCCCTCCTTTTCTTTATCCTGAGTGCAAAGATTCAACATGCATTTTTTCTTAAATCTTCACAATCTCCTAGCTGTCTGTGAGAAAATATTTCAAACAAAGGCAATTATGTACAAATCTTTATAACTAATAATCTCACAATAATCTCAAACTCTTATGTGAACCATCACTAATTATTTTTTCTTCAAGTAAAAACATTAGTCATATTTATGCATATCAAAACTTCCAGGTTTTGTTCTTACTATTATTCTAAGTGGTGTTAAAATACATTTATTTACTTAATTTTTAAAAGTAAAATTGTGGCCTACACTTGCATTTGAAACCTATCACACAATACCAAACAAATGAACAACTTTGTTGTAAATTCTACTCTAAAGACTGTTAGTTACACCTCAGCTGTAGTTTTCACACTGCTAGCACACAAAGAATAAGCTCCCCACTTCAAATTAAACCCAACGGTAACATAAGAAAAAATGGCAAGGAAGAGAAGCAGCAAGATTGTTGTTTGCTACAAAACACTTCTGCTCTCTACACATAACACTAAATAAGGTAACACAGCCTAAAAGTCTGTGTGCCTCTTTCCTGTATTGAGCTGGTCACCTATACCTTGCATCTAACAATGCAGGTCAGACAGGGTAACAATGCATCGTTAAAAGAAACTCTGGAGATGCGTTATTAGGACCTTTCAACTCTCAGAAATGTCCGCACTGGCTCACTTCCCTGAAGAGTAGTGAGTGTGTGTGGATCGAGGCTGGCCCGTTTGTATGAATCCCTTCTACAGTCCATCAGCTGAGGGGCTCAGCAGGCTTTGCATCAGCAGATGGCTGGGAGGTTAGGAAGCACTTTCAGCAAAAGTTTAATACAAAACTAAGAGGAGGCAGCTTCAAACCCAAGCAAGCTAACACATGCAGTAAGACTAAAAGCAACTCCAGATATCGGTAATTCTGTCCAAATGCATTGCCCCAATGTCTGTAACTCGCTCAATTCGAATGTAATCAAAAGTCTGGAATCCCGTCCAGGGAAACGCAGGCTGACCTCTCAAACCACTGAACAAAGCGAGTCACAAGGCAGCACGGCAACAACAAAGCCATTGCATGCATGCCCGCTGCACTTAGGGGGATTAGCGGGGGTCAGGCTCCCATGGCCGCACCTGCAAAGCTCAACACTATGACATTAGCTAATATCCTGCATAAATCATATTCCTTCTGTTTTAAAAGCAAATAAATAGCTGTGCATGTGTCCTTTGACCTTCATTGCTAGGAAACCTATGCAGTTTATCTTTATGGCAATAGATCATGCTCAGCTAACCAATGATGGCAGGACATCTCTACTGTTTTAAGTAGAAATGAAATTCAAAGCGGTTATAGCTATAAAGATTTTATATGTTTTTTTTAATCCTTAAGAAGTGGAAGGGACTTCAGGAAGTGTGAAATAAGGAAATTTTTATAAATATAGTAGACCATATCGATGAATTACAAAGCTAGAAGTACAGTAAGAAATGCCTCATTAGACATTCATGGTATAATATCAAAAAAGTCCAAACTGCAAGTTTGCTTCAGGAAGCATATGAGCTTTTGATTTTATTTCATAATACAAGCACAGACAATGAATTTTTGCCTGCCACAGCTTCTACACTCTACTTAACATTTTATTTAAATTCAGGTTCAGATCCCAGATTCAGTCTATATGAAACCACTAAAAAATCAGTTATTTATTCCTTAGCAGAAACTTTCAAATACCAAATATACAGACATGTTCCCATAATAAATAGTATTTTTAATAAATTATTAGAGCTGTTACTAGAACTATCATTATTTACGGGATCTTAAAAATGGCAATAGTTTCTTAAATAGCTTCTCTCCTTAGAGCGTATCATTAAGATGTTGAGAAATACTTAGTGTTAATAGGAGAAGTATAGAACAAACACATTATATGGACATAATCTGTTTTTTTGAACTCTGATATTACAATAGATTCTGTAAATCAGTACCTTGTGAACCATGCATCTCGAAAAATGGTTTGTTGGGTGGAGTGGGGGGACAGGGCTGGTAGAGGGTGGGGTTTTTTCTTATTCACTAAATTACACAGAAACATTTGGTGTATGCTCACAGAATAACTACTCTGATATTTTTCTGTTATTTATATTGTAGCGTACTGCAGAGACATGACATAGTGCCCTAGCTAACTGTAGAATCCTTTTATGACATCTAAGAGATTTTAAACAACTTCAGATATCTAAGCCACAAAGGAACTGGAAAAAATTCATTAATTTTAATAATCAATTCTATGGATGTGTAATAAACACATAATACGTTCTGATGTAACTGTGTTTCAGTTACATCAGAACTGGAATATTTACGGCAAAATAATATAAATAATAAAAAATATGTAATACATATTTGTATTTTAATAATTGCATGTATTATTCTGCTACAATTAAGTAGCAGAATAAAATTTTTTAATATTTGGAAATAAAACTAAAAGGCTGCTTTAAAATTTAATTCTAGCTTCTTATCAACTGAAAAAATCTCTAGAAATAAATGTCATTTATCATTTCTACATAATGACGCTGTAAAAATTAGATCTGGAATATGCTATATAGCTACCTAAATGAGAGTGCAAAAGCTGTATAAAGTACCACCAAGGTGAATACAACATTATTATAATTAGTTTTGCAACCAATGTGTTTGACTGCCCATACTAATTAATGAGAATTCAGCTTTCTTAGGAAAATACAGCTGTGAAACAACACTGAAATAAAGTATATCCATGTTTCTTTTGTACATGGGATTTAATTTCACTTTGAAGTTTGGGAATCCACAGTGTATTCCAGACCTATCAATGCTCCCTTGCACAATACTTTAGTTTAGAGGAGCACCAGACAGTGAATAGCTTACAGGACAGGTCCTATATCCTCTTTGCAAGCAGGACAAAAGAGGAGAGCACAAACCTAAGCATGATACAGAATCCCGGGAGACTGGGTACCAAGAGGTAAAATGACTTCTTGGGAATGCAAATTCAACTTTTGGATTTAAACAAAAGGCCGTGTTTTTCCTCTTTTATTAGATAAATAAACAGTATATGCAAAATGTGACCTTTGATTACATCACTAAAAACTACTTTGCTCAGTCAAAATCAACCTAATGTCACAGGTGTTTTTCTTTCTACTTTTCCTTTTTTTCTCTAAATTAAATGGAAAGCAAAGACTTGATACAAAAATCTGCTTTAGCACAATGAAAAGCACAAGAATAGCTGATAACCTGAAAATCTCAAGCTAGCTTCAGGCATGAGTGAGTTTTAATCAGAATTTGGCAAGTGAAATGCATTTGCAGCAGTCTATATGAATCAGCTCAGATGGTGGTTTTATTGATGAAAATGAAAAATTAAAAGAGCAATAGACAAGCAAAAGCTTTTTTAAGGCAAAAGTAGTGGTACTGAGTACAGGATTTTTCCCAATGTTCTGATTTGAAGATAAATCTGACAGAATTTCTTCACCTCCATTTTATAGAAAGATTTAAAAGTAAAAGGAAAAAAAAACCCACAGACAAAGAAAACAAAACAAAAAAACAACCAACAAACAAAAATCAAAACATAAAACAAACACTACCACTATTTCGGGCAGGAGTTTCTTGTTTATAACTTAGTTTGCTAGGTCCATTCTCATACAAGCTAAATTTAGGTAACTATGAGAAGATGAACAGAAAATCTGAGATGACATCTCAGAAGTACAAATCAATTTTAATTCAGTACTGTTTAGGTATATAGCTTATATGAGCTCACTTGGTTCAAGACTATGTTTTTGATGGATATGGCCTTCTGTTTGTTCAGCTGTAGAAAAGATGAATGCAATCCAGGTTGACAGTGAAAAAGAGTGAAGAAAACTTCATAAACTGAAGATTTCATAATTATGAGACCAGCTTCAGATAAAAACTTGAAAAAAATTAAGAAGCATTACAACTCCTGAACTTAGATGTAAAGCCAACAAATGATCATCAATATAACAAGAGAACAGAAGGAAGTAAAAAAAAACCCAAAAAACAAACAAACAAAACCAAAAAATCTACCAGAAAAAAATCTGCAGATTGTGTACTGCATTTTTTTTATTCTCAGAATTTAATTAGCTCAAAAAGAATATTTCCATCCCTCTCTGCCACACACACACATATGTGCATTGACATAAATATGTATTTGGCAAACAGGATGATAAGCTTAAACTTTAATAAACAATAACTCCAATGTATTTCACAATTTTTCTAAATAGTAGAGAAACTCATTGGGACTGCTTTGAGAGAAGTGTATCTTTTTCCTGGCCTAACACACAGCAGTACTTAAATAAAGCCTCATGTATTTCAGTTACACACTTCCATCATGTAACCACTCTGACTGGTCAGGACCTGCTGTTTCCTCCCCAGTTCCCAAAGGTTCTGCAACACTACCAGGGATCTGAATCTGAAGAAGAGATCAGGGATATGCAAGCTGGGGTTTGTTCTGACCATGTGCTTTATTTGAGAATGCTCAATCTAACAACTAAGGCCAGCAGAGGGACCCATAAGGCAGAAATAACCATGTAGCTCTGCAATGGCAAGAAATTTCTCTTCAGAGTAGTTTTGGGATGGTTGTAGAGAGTTTCGTACTGTGTACCCCCTTCCCAGGGGCTTCCCACAGACTGTGCAGATCCTTAAGTGCACTGCCCAGCACAGAGAACTCCTTGCGCCATTTTTCTGAAGAGGGCCGTTTTTGTTCCATTCTTCTCCCTCGCTGCTGCCATTCCCACTTAACCAGCCAGCCCAGGAAGCAGGGCAACCAAGAATGGCGGCGGGGTCAGTTTGCTCTGACAGTTTTGGCAGCAGGATGAAGGACCTGTGCCTCCACAGGGCTGTCTGGTAAGAGATGAGAGGTCAATTACTTGGTCACTTCCTCTGAACTGGGTCAATTCAAACAGTTTTTGAAAGAATGAAAAAATGTAACTAGTTTGACCATCATTGATCACCCTTGTATTTCTTATCCAGAGGTCAATGCAGGAGAGCAGCTGGAAAACATCAGTCTCACATAGAATCATAGGCTATCCTGAGCTGGGACTCACAAGGATCACTGAAGTCCAACTCCTGACCCTACACAGGGCCATCCCCAAGAATCACACCATTTGCCTGAGAGCATTATCCAAATGTTTCTTGAACTCTGGCAGTCCTGGTGCTGTGACCACTTCCCTGGGAAGCCTATTCCAGTGTTTAACCGCCCTTTGGGTGCAAAACCTTTTTTAATCCAGCCCTAAACCTTCCCAGACACAGCTTCAGGCCATTCCTTGGGTCCTGTCACTGGTCACCAGACAGAAGAAATCAGTGCCTGCCTTTCCTCTTCCCCTCATGAGCAAGTTGTAGACAGTGGTCTTCTCTGATGCTTTCACAGTAACATCATAGGAAACACAGTAGAAAGACTCAGGGAGCCAAAGCAATGACTGATCAAGCATATAAAACATTATATGCAAGGAGAAGCCCTACCTTAATATGCCTTTATTTTATGATAACAAGGGGCAATAATCTGCAGTTTTAGCTACACTATTAGACCTGTAAATTCACTATGTCAAATCCAGAGCAAGGCATTAGGTAAGATTTGCTGCTTCAGTTCCTAGCTTGCACCATTAAACATCATTAATGTGACATAATTTTTTAATCTGTGTCAATAACCACACCCTGCAATGCTATTTACCTGGACCCTGGAATTTAACCAAATAGCCATGCACAAAGTGCTTCAAATAGAGGCTCCAAATGCTGGCGTACCTGGAAGTGAATTCAGAGTAATTTTGCATTTTCAGGCCATGCTAGAGAAAACTGCAATTTTATGCAGAAGTGAGATAAATGACAAAGAGAGGGCAGCAATGACATACAGGCTATTTTGTGATTTTAACCTGTTGTAACTGACTTGTAATTTGCTCTCACCTTATTACTGCCACAATCATGACTGCATCTATGGTACGGCCCTTAAATTTAAAGCAACACTGCCAATTTGGAAACGAATTTGTAGGGGTTTTTTTAATATCTGGATGGCTGCACTAAATCACCACAGTGATCCCTAATATCCATTTGAATATTATATACGACTAATAACCATCAGAAGCTTCCCATATCAATGCCATCGTGAGTTCTAGCAACTAACCACTTCTGACCAGATCCTTGCTCAATGTAAATCGGATAGAGCAAATTTAGACGAGGTATGTGCCATGTGTCTTTGACATAAAACTAAAGAAAGTTCCAGACATCTGCCTCAACAAGATTTTGTTCAAAAAACACTCCTACATACATAGTTATAAATATACAGAAGGTTGTATATATTTATTCTAGAAACATATATTTGATAAAGATGACCTTCTCTGCAGATTGAATTGGAAAAGTTTGTTGGTGGGAAAAAGAACTATGGAAATGAAGAAGGGTGCAGACAGCATTTTGTTTTATCACAAGAAAAGACTATAGCAATGCAAACAAATTGGAGGAATATGGCTATTTGCTTTCTTTTTTTTCATTTGGATATTTAATAAAATGCAGAATTGTGCCGTCAGTATGTAACGCAATTTAACTATCTGTGGCTGTACTTACACCACTAACATCAACTGCCCACATACATATGGCCTGGAAATACTGTACAGCCTTTAGTTCCTCGAACACATGGGGCTGAACTGTCTGAGTTTTCCCTCACTACAGAAGGGAAAGAAACCTGTCTGTATGTGGGGTCGGTTCCAGCCAGGAGATGGCAGTAGTAGGCAGAATGATTGCAGGGGTTCCCTCATTTATTTTAAGTATATACTCTTATGATCCTAAGGTCAACATTAACAAAAACATAAAAAAGACTGGGAGGGGAGAGAAGGGGAAAAGCATTTTTTAAGGTCACAATATTTACAGTTACACTGACCGAGTATGTTTGTAGTTTCTGTTACTCACTGTTAATGCAACATTATGAATAGTAATTAATATTAACACAAGAGATGATACACTTATGGTTCCTATGGCGATTCATGGCTGCTAGATAGCAAGAGTATCTGTCATTTTAGCAGTTGCCTTCATGCCATTTAATGCACAAGGAATTTTTTAAATTATTTTTATTTTAAATAACAGCACAGTCTATGCCTTTTATTCCTCCTTCATTTCTTCTTTATTGATAGATCCCTCCGAAGTCTGTCACAGAACCCTTCAGACTGGTTAAACAGTTCTGGGACTCCTCAAGGGTCTGTGCTATCTCCCCTCTGGAGTAGGTACTGTAAAACTATTCATTTGGCAGTGTCACCACCACAGCTGCTACCACTCTGCTTGACCACGGTGTCAGGGAGGTGGCAAAGGGAACCAGTCTATAATGAAAACTCACTACCTGAAGAAGCTTCTCACTAGTAAAAGGTTTCTGTCCAATGCTACTCACACTATTTTATCAGACTTGTGGCTGCATCTGACCCATTTTATTTTGGAGGAAAATCAAGCATAACTATTAAATGGAAATAAAATGCATATATTCAGGGCATATTCAATGACATTTTAAAAAAAGAACGGAGGAAAAATAAAATTATTGCATACAAACATATTACAATTAATTCTAAAATAGTAATGACACCATCAAAAAGCAGGCAGAACAGTAAGCAAGTGCAAGACTTTTGGCACCAATAAGAGACCTTCCTTAGAAGAAGATATGACATGGATGGAGTTTGTATTGGAAAGTATTTTTGAGATACTAGGAGAAAAAAAGCCCACATTAAGGTATTTGTTATAGACCTACTGAAACAAATTACTAGCAGAGGAAAAAAAACTGCATGGCACTTGACCATTGGGTTAGCAGAGAAGTTTTTCAAAAGGGCCAATTTTTTGTTTTGTTTAATATGTGAAATCTTGAGTAATACTAACACATATATTGAAAAGTGCCTTAACATAGGAAAAAAGAGAAACAAAGCTGAGAAAGTTTCTCCAGCAAATATTTTCCAAAAAATTAAAAGGAAAACATCAGTCACTCTGACCATCATATCTTTGCTTTTTTTTCTCAAACTAGTGCCTAACATTGTGGCAGTGCACTGCGACCCCCTGTGTCATCGCTGGCCCAAGCAGTCAGAGCACTGCAGGCAACACCTACCACAGGTTCTCTCTGGGGACCAGGGATGGGAACCTAAAATGTGTAATGTAACTACCAGGGGGCATAAGGCCTGAAAACAACTCTCTCCCCTAAAAGTCAAGAGATTAAACTACTAAATAAACAAACAGAAAATAATTTGGTACTGGCAGCAATACTTTTCGGTGTGCTGACCTTAAAGCTGGGGAACTAATTTCCTTTTCAGCAACTTGTTAACAGAGACAAGATTTTTCAAACGTAAATATGCTGAAACATGCAGTCTCATAAAGAGCAGGCATTTTCTTAATTTGTTACTATCATATTATGACTTTATTTTGCAAAGGCATTTAAAGGTTACATAAAAGAGTTTTCACAAAATCTCAGGACTTCTTTCTTACTATTCTTTTTCATATATAAAGCTCTTAAACAAAGCAAGATAAGATATGCTAAGAATTTATCTCCACGGTAGTCATTTCAGAGGGAATCAAAATTTCAATAGGATATGAAAAGCTACTTAGAGAAAAATGTTTGTGAATTTTCTCAGAGGGGAGAAAAAAGACAGTTGTTTAGTTTACCATATAAGAAAAAGAAACTGTATCTTTGATTACAGCACACTGTGGGCTTACAGCTAAGTAGGAGATATCCTAGTTAGTAAACATGATTTCACCCTTTCTTAAGAAGCTTATGAAATGCCATCACCAAAATACTTGACTTTGTCAATCAGAATAACTGAAGTAACACATACAACTCATCCTATAAGAAGGACTAATCCAAAAACCTGGCACTTTAAAAATTTAAAATCAAAGCATCGTACTAGGATGGATATTTCATAGCATCATAGAATCATTTAGGTTGGAAAAGACCTCTAAGATCATCCAGTCCAGTGGTTAACCCAGCAATGCCAAGTCCACCACTAAACCATGGCCCTAAGTGACACATCTACACGTCTTTTAATTAGCTCCAGGGATGGTGACTCCACCACTTCCCTGGGCATATTATTCCAATGCCTGACCACCCTTTCAGTGAAGCTATTTTCACTAATATTCAACCTAAACTTCCCCTGCTGCAACTTGAGGCTGTTTCCTCTTGTCCTGTCACTTTTTACTCGGGAGAAGACGCTGACCACTACCTGGCTAAAAACTCCTTCCAGGTAGTTGCAGGGAGTGGTAAGGTCACCCGTGAGCCTCCTCTTCTCCAGACTAAACACCCCCAGCTCTTGCAGCCGTTACCCATAAGACTTGTGCTCCAGACCCTTCACCAGCCCTTCTCTGGACTCGCTCCAGCACCTCAATACCTTTCTCCCAGTGAGGGGCCCAGAACTGGACAAAGCACTTGAGGTGCAACCTCACCAGTGCCAAGTACAGGGGGAAGGTCACTGCCATGATCCTATTGGCCACACTATTTCTGATACAAGCCAGGATGAAATTGGCTCTCTTAGCCACTTGGCCACGAAGTCTCAACTTTAAATCATCTGTGTAGATGTTGCTATGAAGGAGGGGAAAAAAAGAAATCTCTTTTTATAATTTTGGAGATTTTAGGTGATAATGAGAGCTTCAAAAATAATCCAATGCTCCAGATTTTTTTTTCAATATCATATCAATACTAATTTAAAGTACCATCTGTAGGTTTCTTTTCATTATTTGGTGATTTTGCTGAAGACTGAAGATGCATTAATTACCAATTAGTCATCTACACAACTATGTCCAACATAATGTAATATTTTAACACAGTCAGTGGTGAGGTATTTGGGATAGAATGCTAATTTCTCAGACTAAACCAACATACTCTAAAAAGGAATAAAGAGGTAGAACTTCTTCAACATTCAAAATGGGAGCTTGGTATACCATAGGGAAAAAAAAAAAAAAAGAAAACAAGAGAAAGAGAAAGGTTATCAACATATGCAGGTGAGTGTAGAAATGTGAAGAATTTCTCCTTGAAAGCTATTACACCCAAAAGGAATCGTCCAGTTATGTGACCAGAGCATTTAGGAAGAATGAGAAAGGTTAGGCAACTTTTGTATAACTAAAACTCATAAAATGCCTGAAATAAGAAGTAATGTAAATAACACAACTTTAATTTCTCTCAGATTAATGCATGTGTTGCCACATGGAAATGTAGCTGGCACCCAAGTGCAGCTTGCACAGTTTGCAAACCTGTATCAGTATGTCCTCACTGCTGAGCAGTCATTTCCAAGTGGACTGTGATACAGAGAGATCCACTCCTCTAACATAGTGTTTAGCACACACCTCTTCATCTCCAGGTCACTGTATGCATACAAAATGTAAGCAAGAATTTTAGGCTCATTATAAATGAAGCTTGTCTATGACCACACAGTAACCAGCAAAGGTTCATCAGTGCCTTTATATGTGCAATGCACACACATTTAAGTGCTAATATAATCTAAAAGACTTTTTATGTGCCAAAACACCAGTGTCTACCCTGGCACCTATAAAAGCTTTAAAAGAAATTCCTCATCAGCGGCAAAAGTTTCTGAGTACTTCAGGATCAAGCCAGGACAATCAACTACTTCACGTTTCTGAAAGATAGATAGTTTCATTTAAAGCAGTTAATTCCTTACGTAAATCTTCCAAAAGACCTGCTTGGAGTGAGTGAAACACCCATTTAAACTCGTAGATGAATTCTTCATGGTAAATAATAATTCATTTGCAAGTATAAATGGCAGTTTGCACAAAGTATGTGACCTCCATATCTACACTGTGCATATACAGTACATTTTACTGCTAAATGTCAATTTTTCAAACCTTGGCCCATAACATTTCTCGGAGTGTAACAGCATACTTCACCATCACTTGTATTCTTGATGCACAAAATCTGTGCATTGCTCATTGTAGTTAGTCTGCACTCAGCAGGCTTCATTGTTAGAAAATAGCTCACAGAAAAGATGAAGCTCCGTTTATTTTGAGCTGTGGAATTTAAGCTATAATTGCCTAATTAGATTTCAAAGCCCACTGACAAACACGATCTAACTCCATTTGAGTATCTTCTGATACAGGCAATAAAGTGACCCCTACAAGATGTGGGAACCTCATTAATGACAAACAATTAGGAAATATAAAACTATAAAGTCTTAATAAACATGGTGTGAGCATTATGGTCAACTACAACAGCTGTTGTGATTTTAAGAGTTAGGACAGATCTGTGCCTTGGTGTATGCTATAGTAAATTTCCTACACACTCAGAAGCAACTCCTAGCATATAAACCAGATTTTTTTTAATTTAATTTAAAAAGGGGACAAAAATATAACCCTTCCATTCCTTTTTCAAACAAAATCTTCAAAATCAAAAGCCTTTGATTTCCCATATGTATTGTAGTACCCTCTCTCCAATTTCACTTTACACATACACTTTAGAAAACACAAGTAAATTCAACGACTAATTCAATAAAGGAAATTTGCACTGTAACACCTAAATTTTGTGTAGTAAACAGACTCAAAAGCAAAATACAATGTTAAGTACCTCTGCTCCCACCACAGGGCATTCCAGTTCCTGGAAAAATTAGTCACCTCAGAGAACGAACCACAAAACTGGTGCAGGGAGCAAGAAACATCCTAAAAGTAGCTAAGAGGAATTCAAGACAGACAGACACTACTTGGGTCACTTGACTCGGTTCTTCACAATTAAAAAGACTGATTTAACAGAAGCTTATTTCCAGATAGGTACATACCAAAGCTGATGCCAGCCCTTCAAAATGCCAAAAGCCAAAAATAAAACTAATTTCTAAATTTTCCTCAGAGTATTTAGAACAAGTGCCAGAGTTTTCACAAGATAGACCCACAAACCTCAAAAGCAGCAGTACACTGCAAAGAAACTAGTGGAAGAAAGAGACAGAGGGGGGGAGAAAAAAAAAGCAAAAAACAAAGGAGTTGCAGTAGCCTTGCAGAAATTCTATTAGGTGAAATAAGCCTGGTGATCCTTGCAGATGAACAAGGCTCTATGCTGTAAAGGAAGGAAAAAGAACCACATTAGTTCCTGCCAATATGACTCAGAGGAAAATTCCTTACTCTCCCAAAATCAAACCATTAGTCTATTCTGACTGTGCATGCACAACACGTCATTCGGCCAAGTCTCTTCAGATCCTGGCCCTTTCTCCCCTCCCCTGCTTTGGCAAAGTACGTCAGTGTATCTGCTTAAACAGGCCTCAAACCGCCACCATGTTTCTGGACCTCACAGGATTTACATCATCCTAGTTCCCATCCAGGCCAGCACAAAGCCTTGGCCTAACCAGATGTGAGGCTCTGCTGAGGTTTCTGACTTACCCTGCAATGCCACTGGCAGTGCACTGACCGGGACCAGGGCAAGGACGGGGAGTTGGGGCAAGGGATGTGAAGGGGCAATAACCCTGGGAGAAAAAGGTGTGCAAAGAAGGAGGGAGGGGCAGTGGCAGGTTGGGGGAGGCATGGAGAATGAAATGCCAGCAGCAAAACTGCACTTCAAGAAAACATCCAGTTTCACCTACAGAACTTTTACAGAGCAAAGGAATGGCAGCAGATGGGAAGTGACTATATCACTCTTTGAACCATGGACACTTACAGTTCACCCTTTGTCTCTCTTCCTCTCCTTTGTTTTTAACTGCAAGTAAGGCAAAAAAGCTGCCTGCAGCCTAGCAGAGAGGAAAAAAAAATCTTTCCAATTACATTGGCCTGAAGACAATTATTTTTTCCTTACTTTCACCTCCTACTTGAAAAACTAAGACACAGTTCAACTCACTATATTCATTCTGAAGATGAGAGGAATATTCTTGTCCCCTGCTGCTATGGAATTTAATACAACAGCTTATAACCAGATGCAACTCCACATATCTCATTCAAAAACACATACTGACATTACTGTCCTACATGAAAGGACACCATGGCTGCCCTTTCAATAGCATAGCTTCCCACACCTTTCTTTCAATGAAATACCTTCTGAGAGAGGAAAAAAGCAACATTGTGAAAGCAACTGTCACTTAGTACTTGCATTTACCACTACTGCAGCATGGGTTTACAGAAGCAAATGGAAAAGTGTGCTCTACTATGTGATTTCCAGCAGGACTGGTCCTGTTCTCCAGCATCTAAGAGACGCTGATTAAATTCAGAATAGGAAAAGCTAAATAACCCACAAAATGGTAAACAATGCTGGAGACAAGAATAAGACAGTTTCAAATACAGAGAGAGGATATGAAATATAGTATTACATTGATATTCTTTTGCTTTTTAATCTCCTTCCTACTGAGAGCCTTTACTATTTATAGTAGTGATCTACTATTTACAGTTATGATACAGTTTGGTATGTCAATGTGCTCTACAATAATTCCACAAACAATTCAGTTACCAAAACCCCTTTTTGTCATTAGACTGTTAACATCTGAGATTGATAACAAAAGCACAGGGTAATTAGGTGGGGATATTTAAACCAAATGGCATTCATGCATTTATAACACACTCGGTCACTCATCTAAAATTAGTTATCTAATCTGAATATGAATTATGAGAAATAACAATGATGGGGAAAAAACAATTAAAAAACAATACAGAGATAAATGCAATGAGTTTTTCTCTTTTTAGCCATAAGTGCCATTTCTCTTCTTGATTATAAAGCCTAATGTGATTTCCTCTTTGGTTTATGACTGCAGGCTGGCAGCAAAGCACATTGTTAATTGATCAGCAGAAAACACTTCATTTCTTTTAGTTTATGTTTAGGCTTTGATCTTAATTTCTCTTGTGATTTCTGCCAGGATTGTTTGTCATACTTTAAAAAAATCCATGAACCACAGAGGAGATGCTAAGCTTATATCTAGGCATTTGCTTATGAATAATCTTCCTATAGTCTAATTTACATAATTTTATTGTTCAGTGGATTCTTCCCATGCAGATATATTACTGCCAGTGCAACTGTACTTAAAGTGGTGTCAGCGCAGTATGCTTCTAAGAGTTACAGTTTGCATATAAAAATCTACTCTGAGATAAAATATTGTACATACCACAACACAATGCCTCAGGGGAAATTCAGTTATATATACTACCTATAGGAATGCAAAACACAAATAGAAATTGGAGATTTTTAGAGCATTTCTTAGAGCTTAAGAATCTCTTCATTTGTTTTGTTTATTTTGGGGGCAGTAATGCACATAGAATTCTGCCCTTGAGTTTCGGGTGCTTAAGAATTAAAAACTAAAACTGATAACTAATTTTCTGTTTATACCAGTTAGGGTTTGGTGACTCAATGTACTGGAAATAACCATAATCAGGATTTTTACTTTTTATTAAAGACTGAGCTATTTTATAGGGGTTTGTCCATTAAAAAAAAAAAAATTGCTAATTTTCAGGGCTGCTAGCATAGTGATCACCTGTTAATGAGATTATAAAATCTAAAATATTATCAGTGTCACAAAAATACTTTCTGACCTCACTGCCCGACACTGTTCCTGAGCAAGGAGCAACAGATTGCTTATCTGTTATTATATGCTACCCCTTTCTGAATTACCTTCATGCCTCACAATCTTTAATTTAATCTTTAACTTTCTTTAATACCAGGGAAACCGAGACTCGATATATAGGGCAACTAACTAATGCCGCACCCCTTTTATTGTCCTGCTTTAAGTGATTTTGGCCTCTAAATTCTCGATCAGACCCCAAAGCCTTCTGCACTCTGAGCAGCTGTTCCACACTGATTCTAGGCTAGGGCAGCCACCGAAAGGAGCGGACATTAATGAAGTGGAATGATGCCAAGAAAGATTCCTTAAGAACCAACCATCCAACCTACCTCACCTTCCCCCCACATCTAAGCAAGGCTTCCAGATTCACTGTGACTTCACAAGACTGGACAACTGCATTAGCAAAACCGGCACTGAGCCCAGCCAGCCAGACCACAGGAGAGGGCAACAAGCTCAGGGTCCTAATGTTTTCTGTCACTGAAAAAGACTAATTAAAATACTTGCTCCCCTCTCAACCTTGAGGGTGCAAAGTTATTTTTTTGTTTCTTTCATAGGCTTCGATCTAGCTCCGTACCTAAGGCGAAGCGGGAATTCAGTATGCTTTAATTACTAGTTCTGTTGCACATATAGGGGAAAAGTGGGAAAGAAATGTAAATAATTCAGATACAATTGCAATTGGCACAGTTAGAATGCATAATTTTACAAAGATACAACTGTTTCCATTAAAATCCCAGGTTACACTCACATGGCATAACACTGGGCAAGATGTCAAGGCTGAGGTAACAACTCAGCTTCAAGATAGTGCATTACTTAGATTTGCTAAGCAAGTTTGTCAGCTCTGACATTTTAAATACAATTCCCACATCCTTCGCAAATAGCCTTCTCACTAGCAACACCTTTGTGAAGAAATGTCCACTATACTTGAAGTCATAAAAAGTACAGGGGCAAGAAGGAGGCTTGCCCAAGAGTTCAGTGTATCAAATGTAAGAAAGGAAGTGCTGTAAAGAATGAGACTCACAATCACTCCATTCCAGTTAATGGAATGTATCTGATTCTTTGAGGAGCAGTTAACTTCACGCAATTCGGCAGCACAATATATTAAGCAAAGTTTTCAGTACTAAATGGATTTTCTGCCTATTCATGGTTGAAACCAAACTTTTAAATTAGTATTGTACAACTATCTTCCTTTGTATTTCCCAGTGCACGCATAGTTTTGTAATGTTTGTTTCCAGGCTTTAGTGCATTCCATTTTTATTGACAATTTTTTTTCTCACAAAGGATTCATTTTTTCTTTTCTTTGTACAAGGGAAAGAAAACTCTTGGTAGGATTTCCATATTGATGGAGGTTCTTAGCTTTAAGTCCAGTAAGACAACAATTCATTTTGTTTGAAGAATTTTAATTCTTCACACCAAACAAAACCTTCGTTAGAAACCAAAAAAAAAAAGGAACATAAAAAGGCACAGAAAATATTTTATAACACCTACCTGGCTATCAAGAGGTATTTCTCTGTGTAATAAGAAGGGACTGTATAGTAGCTTCATACAAAACAACCATATCTCTTCTGCGTTTATCTAATACTACAATAGATATCTAGACTAACTTTTTTGTGATCACTTTCTCACTCACACTTTACTTAAACCCCCAAACGAGGACATAGTATTAAAAAAAATAAATAAAGTGAGCATATATGAATCAAGTATTTAATACTTTTGACATTAGAGCAAAACATTCCTACCTCACATGGACTGCAAAGTATCCTCAAAATAAATGTTTACATGCCTATCCACTCACTTACCTATTGGTATTTCTGCAGTTGTGCTCAGGCCAAGGAGGCCAGTGAAAAGCTCATACTGATTTCAGTCAGGAAAGCTGAGAGAACATGGGAAAGCCTGAGGCCGGAAAGATTGAAGTCAAATACCCACGGGAAAATTCTCAAGTACTTAATGCCACAAACACTAGTTTCTAGGTAGTCAGACATATGTGGATACCACAGTAGGGTAAGACAGATTGCAGATTTACAGAGATCTAATATTCTGCTTAGCCACTGGTATTGTAATAATTAGGATATAAAAGTTCTCCTGATTGTTTTAAAAAATGCAGGACTGATATGCTTGGACAGACATGTTAATGCCTTTTTCTACTCATGTAAATAAATAAATTCCTGAAAACAGACTTAAACTGATGAAGTCGAAAGGTTTGCACAGTAAAATAGATATTTCCAAAACGGCAATACAGACTACTTTGAAAGAATGGACTCAGTAAAGTTTTAGCAATTGATCTGAAAACCATTTAAAGCTAAAAACAGAAATGCAAGCAAGGCATAACCTTTTTAAGTATGGCAGTATACTCATCAGAGCACAATTTTAATAAACAAAGAAATTATCTCATACACATCTACTTCTGCTCCTTCTACGACACTGGTTCATCTCAGCGAGTGAAGAATGGTTTTGCCACTCTCAGCAACCAAGGCTTAACATAGCTGCACAAAACCCAGTTGTGTTCATTTTGCTTGATAGATCTTCCCCATCAACCAGATAAAATTACAAAATCAAGCAATTGCAACTCTTCGGTGATTGCTTTTATGTAGGGTATTAGAATTTAGTATTAGAAGCAAGAGTCCAAGCAAATGTAAGAAATTAGTTACATGCTAAGGCTAAATTAATATTTAGGTCACGTTTCCCAGTACGGCCTCAGGAAGAGAGTCTTAAATCTGGGAGGATTTTTAGAAGCAATCTGGTATGCTCTTATTCTAATTTTAAAATGCATGAAGACTGAGCATATAATCTGATTCTTACTCATACTTTATAACATTATAATTTACCCTCTCATTACTTCTAATACTCAGATTATGTAATTCACTTTTATTTATATATTCTTTCTTTTCAGAATTATCTTTAAACAAAGTTTGCAAATGTCTCCTTTAACTAAGGAATTTGTTCTTTTCTCTATTTTAAAGTATGCCAGAATTACTTTTTGCAGTGTTCCAAATTAAGCATTATATTTTATTACTCTTTAAATAATGTTCATCATATTTTTGACTAGCCCTTAACCTTCATTTCAAAAAGAATTTCAAATAAAAAATAAAGTCAAGTAAAATTATCCAGCTATTAACAAATTAACGAATTACAGAAACTGCCTTTTTGGTTTGTATTTCATGTGAGTGTATAGACATGTTGTTGTATAGGTTTCTAATCTAAAGCTTTAACTCATCTGAAGATGAGTAATTTTGACAAGTTATTTTAAACTGAATGAAAATTACAGCAGTTAAAGGCCTGGTTTTCAGAAACAAAATTTGAATAATCTCTTTGAGAAAGTTGAAAGATAAAGTTGGTAGCTGTCAGCCTGTTTTGGGGTTGTTTTTTCTTTCAATTTTCTGAGGTTAGTGAACGATTTTAAGCTATGGCAAATTGTTTCCACATAATGCAGAAATAAATACAGAAACTGGATGCAGCTTCATCACACAAAGTGAAGTATACATATACAGTACAGTACGTTCATGTTATGTTGTACCCTTTGATAAAATACTGAACATACTGAAGGATATCAAGTATAATCCATTCCAAAACTAAATACCTTACTAAATAACAGAAACACAATAGAAGAAAGCAGACCAAGATCATTTCCCAGTCCTTATTTGCTAAACTGAGTTTGGTTTTCTATTCTAATATGCTACCCTCTCACTTAACAGATCTAACAGTCATCTCCTTTCTTCCTCCCAAAACTCATAATCCACTTGTTTTTTACCTACTTCCATGCAGACTTCCATGACTAGAACACATTTCTACAGCATGCACAGAGACACATTCAGCAATATTCATTCTTTCTGGAACACGCACACCTTCTGACAGCACTGAATGCTTATGAATTATGACTTCTAAATCCAGAAAACAAGTTTAAGAAAATTCTAGTCTGCTTTCCACTAAAACAGAATTCAAACAGATCTGGAAGAAAAATGTGATTTTTTTTTTTTTTTTAAACAACACTTTTTTAATATAGTACAACACAAATGGAGTCTGTCACGTTACAACTCTCAAGGCACTTCACAATTTTCAGCAAAAGCTGACAAAACTGTGTCTAGCTAGATATGACACAGAAAACAGATTTCTCAACTATTATCTTGTGTCTTAACACAAGAAGTAAGTGAATCTTCACAAGTAGTAGGTGAATCTCAAAACAAAATGCAGAACAAGTTCAAGAACACAGTAGCTTTAGATGTGAGATTGAAAAGACTCTTGAATTCAGGGTTAGGAGTTGGCAAAGTCTCCCTTCAGGGCAAATGGAATTTACTCATGGACAAATGCATGCTTCAGACCACACACTGATCTGTCTTTTGTTACACAAGCTGACTGCTTCCAAAACAGTGCTAAAATCCATGTGCTGTATAAAAATAAAGCTCTAATAATAGAAGCAGTGCACCAAATATGTGTGAAAACTAATACAATGTCTATAGCAATACCTGTGTGAAAAGCAGCAAAGACATTTTTTTTTGTATCTGGTCTATAGTCCATACACATGTCCACAACAGCTTGCAATATTTTCTCTACTTGAAATATTATCTTTAAAATCTACAATCTAAATTTCTTCAGAGAGGAACATCTTTTTGTTTCAACATTCCTTGCAGAATCATACCACCACCACCAAAAAAAAAAAAAAAAAAGCTGAAATTCTTTAATAGGTTCTTTATTGTTATTATTTTGCAAATATTTGGTATGTGATGGTTGACAGTAAAGTAGTAAACAGAATCAGAGAAATCATGAGGAGAAACAGTCACTAGTCCCAAATATTGCAACATTGCTCTGTCTCTCCGTCTGTAACAGAGACAGGTTGGGACCTGGAAATGTAAAAATTCCTATCATTCTTGTAACTCCCAAATATTTTACAAGCTGATATGCAGAGGAGTTTCTTCACATAATAATACATGACGAACTAGTGCTGAACATATCAGTATAAAAAAGAAAATGTCTGTGCATCTGAAGAGTCATTATAAGTAGATGATTGTCTAACACATATATAATACTTCTAGAAAAAAAATGTTTGGAGTAACACTGAAGTTAGACAAACATATTTGAGTATTGCACAATGCATCCACTGCCAACAACCCAAATTATGTATTTTTACTGTCTTTGCTGTGCAAATTCCAGTGCAAATTCTTTTGTTACACCTTTGTTATACTATCATAATCACTCCAATTTCAAATGGAAGACCAGAAGAGTATAGATTTGTCCTTGAATGTAATCTGATAGCTACTGAGTTACTCACTTGCTTCAGGATACTCACATAGGCTAATGTACCTCACACATGAACATCTGTGCTACTATTCCTAAGCCATGGAAAAGTAAGTGCTCTAGCTCCAAGACTTTCATACCATATAATTATACAGTAACAAATACAATACTCTTGCTTCTGGCTTGAAGGTAGCAATAGATAGGGATATAAAATATTGGAATTTTGTTTGGTTTTGTGATTTCCTAGACCTGCCTAGAGCAAGCATCCCAGAGCAGTATTCTTCCTTCTCATGTTCTCTGTTGAAGAAAAATGCCAGCACTGCTGAGATATGCTATTGCTACCACAGTTCCACTTCGTGCCCTAAAAACTCTGCCCCCTCAATGGGAGTGTGGAGTGGTAACTGAAAACTTTATTTCTTTCCAGATACTTTTTGCAACATAAGCGAGAAGTACATGAGAGATACATGATGGAAAGTAAGAGTTGTTCTCACTTCAGTATTAGACCGAATATCTAGCATGAATGGGAAAGCAGTAGACATGCCAACTAATTATATGGCATATAAATGCAATAAATACATTGAATACTTTTGTTGAAGAGATATAGTACATTTATACCACTTTCAGATTCCTTTTCTACACTATAATAAAGTTTAGTAAATGGAAACTGACAACATGGCAATTCAGCCAACCCTCAAAAAACCTGTGCAGCCGTGAGGTGCTTAAAAACCTCACTGTTATGAAACTGTTCACTTCTATGCTCTCCTAACACGATGTACAATAACATCCTGGCTTGCGACTGAAATCTTTGGGTGCAGCTGAAATACAGACAACCATCACTACCTGCACACTCACTTAATTACAGGAGGCTAGAATAAGGCAGAAAAGTGGACGGAGAATTATTACTCCGCCAACTCTTCAGATGCTTACTCTGTTGTTTTGTGTGGGTTTTTTTCTAATCTTACTGCTGCCAGGAATGCATCTCCTTGTTTTAATAAAAGTTGATGGTTTTGGTAATTAAAACCTTGGAATTCTTAAAGGCACTATATAAAGCCAAAAGTTGAATGGTGCTTTCAAACAAAAACTTGAAGAGAAATTGTAGCCTCTAAGAAGGTGTTAGGATGCACACACGCTAATCTTACCAGCTGGTAAATGTTAAATTCCTCTTTAGAAACTAGGCTAATACCCCTTGGAAATGGAAGTGTTTATATATATCCTCCTTTTTGATGAATCCCACATAAAAGGAGATTCAAAACTCAAAAAATAAATGCAGCATTTTTTCACTGTACCAACACACTTCCAATTAAAAAACTATAGTGGCTGTTGGGATTTTTTTAAAATCTTATGTCAAGGGGATTTGCAGGCAAATTTCTTTTCTTGTGTTTATAGTTTTAAAGTAAATGAAGCCTAACAAACTTAAAATTCTAAATTTCCACAAATATACATATATCTAAAAGACTCAAATCACTTTGCCTTCCCCCATCCTACATACAATAAGGACCATTTCCAACCAGGACTTACTCTAGGAGCAGTAGAATAGGTTGGTCCTACAAGCACACATTTGTATGCTTCAGGTAACAGACTCAGCTGTGCAAATCTAACAGACGTAGGGAGAAGATGCTCACACTTCTCAACAAGGTTTATCCACCTCCAAAGCAGAACAACTGCTGTCTGTGCCAGCATCTGCAATATGGCCCCTTCGCTGGACAGTCACCATAGGGCAGCATTGCTCGTTGACAGAGAGAGAACATTTCACTGCAAGACTGTACCTTCCCTCGGGTCCACTAAAGTCAGGGCAAGTTTCTAAATTTTCCCATCATGAAAATACATTGACAGCTTCACTTGGTGGAGGGAAGGGGGGAGCAGGTAATGTATATAATGAATACAAATCCAGTTACTGAATTGGATACTCTAACGCATCATCAGAAATAGCTGCACAATAAACTATGGGGAATAAACCAGTTCAAAAATAAGTATTTTTGTGCCAGTTTCCTCAGAATTTCCCTCTTATTCAATTATTATTATTGGTATTTGTCCAGAATGTTGCACAACTAAATGTCATTTTCAGCCTAATGTTTTTAGAAAACAGTACTGACATGCCCAAGGTAGCACACATAGATAAGGGCATTTAATCCATTGCTAGCTCTGCAGCAGTGGTCAATTTTTTTTATTTAATAAGTAAAGATCAGCTCAATTAAAAGAAAGAAATCTCAACACTTACTTATAAAGCAGTAAACTTTCTCCTTCCTCTGCTTTCCCCACTTAAGTCTACCACCATAACAATAAAACATGCGGAAAAAAAAAAAATCTGGTTTTGGTTTGGGGTTTTTTTTGCCAGTTGAGCACACCTTGACCCCACACAAAGCCTTCTGGAATGACTCCAGTGCTTTCAATTTACAGCAGCATTGAATGAACAGAGTTACACTGGGGACTCCTTCTCCATATCTGAGAAGGGTGTCAAACAGCACACTTCAGAGCAGGACAGCCAGCTGAAGAGAATTACTGTCAGATCAAATCAAGCTGAACTCCATCCTGGCACACAAGTAACTTCACTGCAGTCAAAGGACTGCACTACTCACTCAGGACAACCAAAACCTAAATGATCAGGAAAAAAAAAAAAAAAAGTCTGATTTCCTCATTCTTTATATTATCCAGGGAAGTAAGATATAGTAGGTAATTTTCTTCTTTTTGTTTACCTCCTGATCCCACCCACACACAGAGGCTGACCCTCAGCCAGGCCAAGGCCCAATCCCACCTTCTTCCCCAGCTTTCAAATCTGCCCTCCAAATATTCCTCTTGTTCTGAACTGTCCCAATTAGGCCCTTTTTCCTGGGACTTAGCTAATCATTCTCTTCAAATGTGGATTTAACACATTTGTGAATGCTGCACCAAGTATGGGCTGCTGCTGCTATGTGGCATGCTCACGCACCAGCGAGAGACCAAAGAGTGCCTGGAGAGCTGCCTGGAAGCAAAGAGCCACTCAGAAGAGGCAGAGCTTCAGAAGAAACCGCACTACAAAGGCATAAATACTGTGTTCGTTTCCAAAATATTACAGGAACCAGAGTTTGCCCATTAAGAATTTGGACACAAAATGGCTAAATACTGCCATCTAAACCAGAACAGTACTGAATGACTGTACCTCAGCCACCCACGCATGGCTCCAAAACAACATGCTACAAAAAGCTTTGGAAGAAGAGTTGCTAGAGAACAGTGTTACAGATTCAGGAACTGGTGGCAGACCTATTTTAGGTTTGGCTGGTTCCTTGTATTTTTTACAGCAGGTTTCAACCACATGTTAAATTGAGAAAATACCTAATTCTGTCTAAAGACACAGAAAGTGATCAAACAGGGAGGGAAACGGGGAAAAAAACCCAGTTGTGCTAGCAGAAAAAAAGCAATCTGCTTAATGGGGGTGACTTTTTTTTTTCCTGATTTTTTGATGTAAAACAGTCTTTTAGCTCAGGATATCTTCAGTGCTGAAAATTACTGAGGTAAGATGAGAACCTGAATGTCTCAAGAGTCTTTTACAACAATATCTCAGTTAACTGGGCACTCTTAACCCAAGGAAAAAAGTGTCTGAAAGGCTGGTTAACCCACTTCAGCTCCTACATTGTTCATCAAGACAGTGAAAAGCCTCCTATTAGCCATAATCCATGTTGGAAATATACCAATTTGGATTCTGAACCAAATTAAAAGTAAATCAAGGACTACTATTTGGGGGGAGGAGGAAGTGGAGGGGGGGAAAAGAGGAGGGGGAAGTTTGGAGAGACTTCAGTTCATTACCTTCTGTAGCAGTACTGCTTAGGAGAGATTTTCTCTTTTTAGCAGCTGCCAGCTGGAACTGGCCATTTTAAAAGGCTTATTTTAGTGCCTTGCAAAGCAAGCTGTGAAGAGCTAACGAGACAACAACAACCTTCAGATAGAGGTATTTCTTTAGCAAAGTCTTACACCATGTACCTTTCACAAGCAGGAAGCCCACTGTGTCAGCAATTGCAGTTCCACAAATAACCATGAGCTTTTTGCCTCTTTTAACCTAATTTTCACTATATTGTTTAGTACAGCCACTACCTGAAAAAAGATATCCAATGTTCAAAGCCATTAACAAAATGCCACAACCACAGTGGACTTTGCTTTTAGCAATGCTAAAGTAAATAAAAGTTTATGCATCCCACAGGACATTTTTTTCCTACGCTTGTCACAGAGGTTGTATTGTACACATTTCTAAGTATCAGTCACAAAAAAACCTCCCAAAATCAGAAGCTTTGTCAATCTGAGGAATCTTCAAGATCAGCCTTTCAGATTCTTCTAAGTTGTTCACATAAATCTAAGTATTTAAAACTGTTTTCATTCTGTCTTCTTAAATTTTTCTGAATAAAAGATACATGCCTACAACACAATAAGCATTTAGAGTCTTACTTCCAGTTCATTCCAGTATCAGGGAAGTCTGAGTGCAGTATTTTCAAAGATGTTACTTCTAAGTCTTTCCAATTCTTTTATTACCTTAAAATACTTTTCTAAGATTGAAACATTTTCTCCCATCTGTCAAAATATTGCCAGCAGAATAAAGCTGGTGGTAATTTGTCAAAATATTTATTTGCAAAAATGATCTTAAAATCAAGCCCAACTCCTTAAGCTCCTAAGAATATGCTGTCAAAGAGACAAAATGTTTTCAGAAGAGTTTGAAGGAATTAACTGTATTCATGATTAAACTGTTTAACCAAACGACTAATGCAAGTAGCAAAATACAGAGAGAGTGAAAACTGAGTTTCTATTTTATGCCCAAATCTACAGTTTACCATATATAACTTAGATAATGAAAATTATAGTGCTTCAGGGAAATTATATATACTATTAGGCAAGCTTCCTCTATTCATTTACATCGCCTTAGGGAAAAAAAATTAAACAAACAAACCAACAAAACCCCAAACCAACTTCAGCAACAGAAAACATACACACCAAAAAACAAACAAACAAACAAAAACAAACAAAACACCACCATCAACAAAAGAAACAAAAAGTCTCAGAAACCAAAAGAATCAAAAAAAACTTATCCATTAAGATTTTCAACTGCTATCCAACAAGAAAAAGCAAAAATCAGAACTACAGTCTTTCATGACTCTACTTTCACGTTTTTGATATACATATTTTACAAACATAAAACTCTTAAAGAATATTAAGGCTACAAAGTTAAGCATTTTGAAATTACAAAACTCTGGATTATGGTTGACTTTGACATTTTAATTTGGTTGCTGTTCTTATATGGATTATGGCAAAAATTTTAATTAAGTGTTTATATACTACTTAGGATCCTCATAGCAGGGATGAATGTTACTCATTCAACAAAAAGCTTTTGTATTTTTTCCCATTTATTCACTGATAAAGTTTCCAAACTCAGTTTATGGAACATTATCTACAGCTCCTTTGAAAACAAAATTATTCACTTCTTTAGTGAGCTCCCTAAAATGTTCAAGAAAATCACTCTGAAACACATTTTATTTTTTCAACAACCTTCCAATATGAGAGAATCCTTTACACTACGAAGTGGAGTAACCATCTTCTTTAGCAGAGCAGTTTTCTCCCAGTCTGGCCTTTTTCAGATAAGTACCACTAGCCTCAGTTTCAACACACTGCTACCCTGTGCCAAACTCCACCACCTCTCAAACCTAACAACCCTAATAATCCACTTGGTGTTGCCTCAGTTCCCTATGGACAATACATTAGCATGATTAGTTAAAAGACCGTGTCTTTACCTGCCAGTCTTTCCATTAGAATTTTACTCAGCTTAGGCTATTGCTTCTCCAAATAGCATGTTATTTCTGAGATGGGAAATACTGCCAAAGAAAAGCAAGGACAGGGAAAAGGGAAAGGAAATCCTAAACTAGGATGTGCCTCATCACCATGATATTGTCTTATGAACTCTTGGCCCCCACCTCACTCTGCCCAACTTGCCTAAAGCAGGTGCTGTGTGGACCCGAGATCCTGCAGGAACTTTTTCACTTCTGCATGACACCGCACTGTTGAGAGTTATTCTGTGCCATTTAAATGAGTTTCAAAAGCTTTTCCAAGAAATAGAAACTTTCCCATTTTGTTTCGTGTATCTTGAAATTGTATAAAAGTCCTGTATAAGATTTTGAAACTTTTCCATCTGTATGCCTCATCTGAGTTCACCTCAGAACTAAACTGGAGCTTCAAAAAGTCCTTGAAGAACTGCTTTTTTTGCAAAGAAAACCTCAGCCATTCCTTTAAGTTTGGACTTTACAAAAAATTCTACCATGTGTCAAGACAGGCAGGGTAGATGTAAATGTCATTCCCTGAACCTCCATGGTTTCCAGCCATTTCATACAGCATGAGATTTCCCATATAATGTTTTTTCTTCTTTTAAAAGCCTATTTCTTTTTTTAACTTTCCCTGTATTTTTACTGCTATAGTTACATACTCAGAGTCTCTAACAAGCTTCTGTGAAAGTACCTGAAGAAATATCTGCCAACACAAAAGGCTGGCTTCTCAGGTTTGGCTTGAAGAAACACCAATGAGAAGACATTATCTCCTTAATTGAGCTGTCAAAAGAAGCTTCTGGATGATACAACTTACACAGATATTCAGAAATACATCTAGTGGTGCATGACTCCACATGCACTGTTCCATAAAACCTCTGTGCCAGGGGTATGGATTAGTGGTTTTTCTTTCATATTCAGGAGGTGTGGGGGAAGGATGTTAATTAAGACAGCCAAAACAAGGCTTAGGTTAATCATGTCAAATAGGTACCCTGAGAATCGCAGAGTGAAAGTAGTACATGCCCAACAGTGTTTTCATTTTCAGTAACTGCAGAAAGACAGAATCTGTACCACACACTGTAAGACCCATGGAAGCAGGATTTGTCTTTGAGCTATGGAAGCTGTATTTTAGATTAGCCTTTTCCCAGTATATCACTATAATAGTACAAAAAATGACAAGGATTTTTGCTACCCAAGTGTAATTTGTCTACTACAGCAGATTTTGAAAGACACAATAAAGCTAATCTGTTTTTGCAACTTCCAACAAACACTATTTTTCTGTTAAACTTGTTCATGCTTACACATTAATTTCTGAGAATCTTATTTGAGGGAGGAAGAGGAATGGGAAGTATAACCAACTGAATCAAAAACATCAATTTCCCTGAAAGCAGTCAGATTTTTAAGGCCCTGGAAAAGTTGCTTATAGCTATGTATTTTTTTTTTAAAAAAGGCATCTAAGAGGACTGAAACAATGTACAGACCATGATTTTTTTTTTTTTATCAACTGCTTATGTAGATATTTAAATGTTACTATATATTGAACTGTTCTCAAAAGGGAAACATGTATCTGAACAGCAAACTGCCCAATGCAGCCTAAGAGGCTGCTGGCTTTCCTTGCTGCAATGGCATATTGCTGGCTCTTTTCCAGCTTGTCCACCAAGACCTCCAGGTCCCCTTCTGCAAAGCTGCTTTCCAGACAATTGGCTCCCACTCAGAATTGCCACATGTGGTTATTCCACCCAAGGATGAAGTTCAACAAAGAAAAATGCAAAGTCCTGCATAAGATTCCTCTTTATCCATTTCTCCAACCTGTCAAAGTCCTTGATGAAGCTGTTAAGCAGTTCTGGCATTAGTTGCCCACCCCTGGGGAACTCTACTAGTTACTGGCCTCCAGCTGGACCATGGACTGCAGATTACAAAACCTCTCAGGCTGGCAGGTCAGCCTGTTTGTACTCCACCTCCCTGTTCACTTATCAATCCATACTTCATCCATGGGAATGTTATAGGAGACTGTGCCGAAAAACTTCCTGTAGTATAAATAAACAACAACTACCACTCTCTCCTGCAGAGGCTATCAGATTGGTTAAGCATGATTCTCCTTTCTAAGTCCACACTGACTATTCGCAATCACCTTCTTTTACCTCATATCTTTGGAAGTGATTCCCTCTAATATTTGGTCCCTCACTCTCCCAAGTGATCAAGATGAAGATGACCAGACTGTTCCCTGTATTTTCCTCCTTGCCCTCCATGAAGACAGGAATGACATTTTCTTTGTCCCAAATACCACAGTCCTTCAAGGATAATCAAGAGTGGCCTTCACAATGGCATTGGCCAGCTCGCTGAATACTCATGGGTGCATCCCATCAGCTCCCATGGACATTGCATGTCCAGCTTGCGTTCCTCAACCTTCCTCTACTGAGGGACAGTCTTCTGTGCTCCAGACAAGTCCCATAGGCCTGATTCCTGAATGTCAGCAACAAAGACAGGGTGAAGAAGGTTTTGAGCATCTCAGCATTTTCCATGTTCCCTTTCACCAGATCCTCTATGCCATTCAGTAGTGGGCTGACATTTTCTGTAGTCTCCTTTTTGTGGCTGATACATTTGCAGAAGCACTTCTCATTGTTCTTATTCTTAAATACCCCTTGCTGTGTTTAACTCCAAAGCTTCATCTTTCTAAACCCTGTATATCCCTGTTCCTCCAGAATCACCTATCCCTGCCATGAATTCCCAAATGCTACCTTTTGATGTCAGATTTGTGTTAGGAGCTCTTTGTTTATCCATACAGGCTCCCAGAAGTCCTTAATTCCCTGGGTGGCTCAGGAACTCCCCAGGTAGTTCTCTACAGGGATGAAATAAAAGAACCTATTTGCAACTAGAGTTGCAAATACGTATTTTGACTAATTGCTAGAGGAGTTTGCCATGTGGGAATTTTGGATGGTTCTATTGATTCCCCCAGGCAGGTCCTGCTGTGCCTTGACAAACTCATCTGCTTCAATATGCTGATTATCATCCTGAACGGAGTGTCTGGCCATTTCAGAGAGATGCTCAGGCAGTTTCTGCAGCAAAATTAACCAAATTGTACACAGATAAGACACTTGAAAATAGTCAGTAAACTGCTCCTCTAGATGTAGAAATGGTCACGTGCAATAGTTTTTGTAGTTAAAATTACCTAGGGGATGATTTGTACAGTTGATTTTATAGTTGAAGATACTCTATAGCAATGAATGTGCACATGCCACAGAGGACACAAAGACCATGAGTCAGCTGGGTTGCAAGAATTCAGCCGAACTGTGGTTTGGGGAGTCTAATACAATCCAGATGAAGACACTGTTGTAAGAACCCACCATTCAAACCAGCAACTGATTGCTTTATTCAGATCTGATTGTTGTGGAAGTCTGTTATTTCACTTTTATTAAGTTATTAAAAAGGCCTCCCTACAAAAATCAGGTCTCCATTTCTGACAAACATCTGAGTAATAAATTAGCTTACAAAGTAAACGAGGAGCATGTTATTGTAGTAATCTATTTTGACAATGTCAGCATATTCGTTGAAATAATTAATTTGTTATCAATCTAACATTTCTTTTACAAACCTGAACTCAAAAGAAATAGTAGCCAAAGAAAACTATGTAAAAAAAGTCAGACCAGCTATATTGTGAAATACTGTAGGGAATAAAAAAGACGCACTGAACCTAGAGATGCACAAATTTAATACAGTCAATATAAAGAAAATCTTTATGTAAATCCCAATTCCTGCACGTATGCCCACCATAATCATGATCTTGTACTATACAACTCAAATAGATCAAAAATAAGTGGTTTAGGCAGCATTCTTACAATATTTCAACTCTTCTTCAGTTGTGCAAATTGCTTTGTGAAACTGCAACTCTGAGTATTGAAATCACATTATAATAAATAATGATGGAATTCCTGTTTTGTTTTGGTTTTGTTTTTTTGTTTTTGTTTTTGTTTTTTTTAATCACCGCAATAGCTGCATGGATCCAGATTTTAAAAAATCTCTACCTAATGCATGAAAACAAAAAATTTCTCTGATAAAGCCTGACACTTTGACATTTATTACTGAAGACGATTTTACAAGAGCAAAGATTTAATTAGCTAGTCCTTCAGATGTACTTCTAGGCCTGGACACCAATTCACATATTCCACTGCTGTTGGTGTGGACTTAGTTAATCTATTAAGGAAAATGCAATTTTACTAAATAACAAACTATTTTGATGGAGTAACTGTCTTGCAAAATGTAGGAAATAGTGACATTGTTCAGAATACTTTTGTAATATAAATATGAAGCAAGTAATACTATTTGAAATGTGTTGGTATTATGCTCATTTACTTCTCCAAATCAGATAAGACTTTTTGTTCCTCACTGCCAGGTTTATGAACAAATGACAGTCATTTACAATATCAATTCCCATTAAAGGCAATTAGACTGAGGAAGAAAACATAAGTAGTTATGCCCAAAGTGGTATTTTTAAGTATGGTAAAATGATTAAGGCAAAGTGAAATGAGAGAAAGGTCATATTTAGGAAAGTGTTCCATTCCTTGCCATTACAAAGCAGGGAATGGCTCTATGATGTGAATGACCAAACTCATAACACTGTTCTGGGATTTCAGAGCAGATAACACAGAGCAGACAAGTATTTGTCAAACACAGATGTCACATATCAAAGATGTATGAATAACTGTAATCCAGTATTGCATTCCTTATCTATGTTAATTACATGGAGGAGAAAGAGGGCAAATAAAAAATAAAAACCTTTCTCTGCAGGCTTCTAGTCCCTTGGTGAGACTAAAACAGCTCTCCTAAAGACTGATAATACGAGCCCCAAATATCTGCCATCTGACTCTGTTCACAATAGTGCAAGCAGTAACTTTGAGGAAAAAAATACAAAATATGTCTATGTGTGATTGCTATCAACCAACTTGACAAAAACTGAAAGATGGCACCCTTCAAAATATCATACAGGGAACATGATCTAGAAACCTTTATAACTGTTTTATTATCTCACACAAATAGACAGCTAGACCAAAAAGGAGAAAAAAATCAACTTTGAATTTTCTGTCTCAATAATAAAAACATCTACTGTATGTAACACTGAAAATATTCTTTTTAAGTGTTACAAAATAGAATTAATGTCTCATTAAAAAGGTACTTCTTAACATTAGAATATTTATGGAAAAAAGTTTGTAGGCACCACACTGAATAAGTAAGAAAATTTAATTAGGCTGATGCTGCAAAGAAAAGAAACAGACCTCAGCTGGCAGGACACAAACCCAAGACCTGCAGGTGTCCAGTGTTACACATCAGTTTAACACAGAGAGCAAGGCACGGGCCAGCCCACAATGCTTTACTCACTCAGCATTCACAGTTGTTACTCACGATTCAGGGAAAATTGGGAACCAGTGCTCTAAACAGACCAAAGTGAAGTGGTAGTATTATTCTATGAGGACAGCATTTCATTTTATTACATTAACTTTGCCTTATTCAGTTTTGCCAAGTCTTCACTCTGGCTTTGATATTATGCATGTTCATCATCTACTACACCTACACCACATTTTTATACGTATGTCTGGCACCTGAACTCAGAAAGTGGTTGGGCAGAATCCCAAACCACTAAAAATTAGTTCGTGCTTTTGTAGCTTTGTAAGTGTCTAGAGCCAGAAAGCCATGATGGTTACTTATAAGTACAACAGGCACCATCAAGCATTTATTACCTAAAACTTTATGACTCTTTACCAACTGGGATTTATCCAGTCTCATCCCAGGCAAATTTTGGTGGCAATAGATAGGTCTCACCCACTGATGCCAGTCTGTTAGTCCCAGCTGAAGCAGTGAAGCAGTGCAAAATACACCTTTTTTTAGATTTTTTTTTTTAAGACATTAGTTATTCCTCTTGTCAGCCCTGAAATTCAAGGAAAGAAATGGAATAACTGCCAACTTCTGGTGCTAAAATTTATCTTAGGGATGCAGTTTCTTTCCTGCAGTTATTGACTACCTGGAAGGAGAAATATTTAGGAACTCCCTCAATAATTCCCAGATGAATGCATATTATCTCAGTAAAAAATGCTCCACATTATGGGAAGGCAGGTAAAGGAAGAAATGGGAAGTGTGGAGTTCTTTCCAAACCATCCTGCTCCCACTTCAGTCTAGATGGGAGGCTACTGCTAATTTGTGTTCTACTTATCCACAGGTTTTCCCTAACTAGAAGCATAACCCACAGTCTGGTCACCTTTGCCTTTTGGGGACACAGTTGCTTAGGTCCTGCTAACTACAGAGTGCCTTACAGAACTCAGAAAATGAGGAATAACCAAAAGCTTAATTTTGCAACTAACAACTTGTTAGGCTCTGTTTGTGCCACCTGACTTCAAAGGGACATTTTCTTTTTAATCAGCCAAGAAAGAAAAGAATTTGTATGCAAACAGAATTAAGCTATCAGTAAAGCACAACAGTTGAACGTGGATTCATTAAACAGGGATGTATCTGAGGAATAAATTAAGCATAGAAAATAGAAGGCAGAAAAAAAATTCTATATCTTAAAATGTGATAGGGTCCATTTACTAGATAAGATTACTTTTCTCTACAATACATTACCCAAAGGCACTTCCAAAACTGAGGGAGTATATTACGTGGTACTAATCAGAACTTTTTTCCTAAGTAGGTCAGATGTTGAAAGAAAATCTCGAAATCTTATGCACTGTTAAAAGAAAAATCTCCTAAAAGCAGTACAGCCAAGGTGCTAATCACTTTCTAAAATATAAAAACCTTCTGCATAAACATTAAATGTAGCACTTTAAAATGCACAGTCACACACCTGAGGCTGTTCTTTCACTGTCATTTTAATTTAGTCTGTAATAACAAAATGAATTTTAATTAGATGAATTACTTTATTTGCATATAGAGTTACTTAACTTCACAAAGATTGACTTGTTAAATTTTTTTTTTTTTTTCAGAAACCAAAACCTCTCCAGTTCCAAATGATCAGGCGTAGTTTGACTTTAGACTTTGTTCTTTGTTTAGAAGAACATTAATAAGACAAGATAAGGTTTAGGGTTTTTTTCCAGTTTTATTTACGACAGGCTACTACACCACTGAATTGCTTTGATGGAGGCTATCCATCATGCGGAAGGACAGTGAAGGAACTAGCAAAACTGAGGGAGAAATACCTTTACTGCCAAACTTCAGAAGAGACAATTCTGACTCAGGTTCCAGGCAAACACCAGTTACACACTGTTCTATATGTACTGTCCTGTACTGCACATAACTTTGCAAATTTTCCAAATTAAAAATCCCCTTAATAGAGTGTAGAGTGTGTTTTCTAGCCATTTTTCTAAAGCCTAATTGAAGATTATCCGTTATTATCTTCACGCCTTCTTTCAAAATTCAGAATCAAAGTACATACAAGTCCATGGATGGGTACAGAGGAGAAGAGTTGCCATGGAAGTAAATGGCAATTAACCTGTCTGAAGGCACATGCAATAAAGCTCTGCCTGCCTCCTGGGCTGACAGATAGCAGTTTAACTGCAATTAGAACAGCACAGAACCCTTGCTACTAAGAAATATGCTCAATTAGTTTGGGCATAGTACCAACAGAGCTTTCTGTAGTCTCAGGATGCAGAGAGAATCATATTCCAGCTGTTTGCAATATGGAAAGAGTAAACTAACATCTGTCTAAAAAGGACATATTGACTTACTGATGTTACAGCTATAAAATCAGAATTAGGATTAAGAACTTTGCTGAAGTATAACTGAATGGAGAATGATGATTGGAAGCAGCTGAATCAAATTGGAAAACACATAAAATATGTGAAATAATTACTTTTCATTAAAACGGAAAATGGAAAGAAGTGGGTAACTTGCTAGGGAGTACAGGACTATCCTCTGGCATTCAAAACAGAGCCAAAGTAAACCACGTGAGATTTAGAAAGGCCCAAGAGGAATTTGCACCTTTACCACCCAAAAAAGCAGCTTAGTGATGCACTATATCCAAACTACTGCAAACTGTGTTTCAGCAAGAGCTTAACATAAATGAAAGATATTTTTTACTCTCTTTGTGGGTTTGGAGGGTTTTTCTGGTCTGTAATTTGGAGGGACTGGTCTATTATTTTGGGAGGGTTTAGGGGTTTTTTTTATTTTTTATAGGAGTAAAGAAAAAATCTGGACAAGAAAATAGCTTGTCAAATGAGCTACTGTGTCTTCTGGAAAATGTAATAAAATACCGTACTTGCATGAATATAGCTTGCATCCCTTTTAATGTAATTCCTTATGAATAAGAGAGTAGATAACCAAGATCCTCACAGAATCACATAAAACTAGAGTCTAGAAGGCTATCTTGCAGGAGGAATTGATTATTGCAGGGAAAAGTACTTGAAGGATGAGGGTTTTTCAAAAATAAGAGAATCCTACCTACATAGATAACTCAACATTACTTTCAAAATGAAGGTTTGCTTTATTTTCTTCATATATATAACCTGTAGGCTATACAGGCTATACAGGACTATTGGTTATGTGTCTAAGAGTCACACAGTAATAACATAAAATGTTATTTTAAGCCCAAGTCAAAGTATGGAATGATTCCATATTTTCCCCCACAAGTTAACTTACTTTGAGTTAATTCAAGGCAGCAAATGTGGTTTTGTAAAATAGTATGTAGTCTTCCACACATTTGTTCTGGTCTACAAGTATGTGTTCAAGCATGAAAAATAACCTAAGTTAATTAGCAAACAACTAACTTAAGGAAGAACAGTCTTCAGCAGACATACTCCAAGCTTTGCCATGCCTTCATGGAAAATAAAGTAGCTCTCCTAATTCCATCTCCACACTAAGTATTCTTAGTAGACATGCATGACATTAGAAAGAGAAGGTTTTGGTTCTAAACCATAAATATTCATTAAGGAACTATTGCATGGCCTTTTCAGAAAAATACACGTCTGAGAAAAGATTATATTCTTTAGAACTTTTGCCAATTCATTATTAAACAGCATTCAACTGTCTGTAACATTTCTAAATGCAGCAATTCAGAGTGAGTGAGTACATGAAAGGATAAATCTGGTTCACACAGTCTAAAATCTTCTTCACAGTCTGGGAAAACACTACAACGGGGGAAAAAAAATCATAAGAAAAATCTTCATCTGTCAGTCAAGGACTCTCTTGGCATAACTTCAAAACTTTACTCCCACTTTGCTATACGTTTTGATATAAAAGTTCATCCTTTCAAATCATCATGTTAGACTCAGCTAACAATCTTGCTAGAATCTGCAAACAGAAATCTGTAAAAAAGTAAAAAATGGTTGCAACCTCCAAAACATTCTTACGACCTCACACCTTTAAAATTCAGAGTTTTGTTTATTCTTAAATACTGTGTTCATCTTCCTAAGATAGTTTACTTATGGACCTCTTTCCTTCACTCCTCCCCCAGATAAGAAAGAAACTGGAATCAGAACATTAAACATGAAATGAATACGCTGTTCATGTTTTTTCAGTGAATTGTAATATTTACTTCCAAATTTTATTGAGTATCTTCCACTGTACAAAAACAATGTATTAATTCCTGCAATTTTTTGTCTTATTTTTAAAAAATGCATAGAATTTGTAAATAGATGCCAGGTGAAAGAAAGTCAGTGAAACCTCCTGAGACATAAGACCATTTCTTAAATAAATGGCAGCAATAACGATCTTTTGCACACCAAAGATTTGATAAATACGAAGAAATTACTGAAAATCTACAATTACGTGGATTATAAATTACAGAATCAGCAGAAGGATTGTTTTCATTTACAAAGCCAAATGTAATTATAAATAATGAGATAAGAGAGCTCTGGTAACAGCCTTGGTTAAGAGCATCACATTAGTGAGCTGAGTATAATTTGAAAAATATAACAACACTAAAGAGCCATCAGAGTGATGAAAATTGTCAGCATCTGCTATTTCACTGCAATATTACATCAAATCCAGCTGTAAATATAGGGGGGTTTAAGCTTTCACACAGAGCTGTACACTCTCCTGCTTCCTCTACTTCCAAACAAAGATGTGCAATGATCGTGCTTCACAAAAGAATATTTGATGAAAAAATTAGGATTGAGAATACAATGATTTACCAGTATTTATGACATAATAGGTGCTACTTTAAGCAGAAACTCAAATAGGACAAATGTTTTCCATATTAAAATATTAAAATATTAAAATATTCTCAGGTTTTTTCTTGACAATTTCAGCTCTGTTCCTACAGAACTCCTCTATACTCTTCAAACTAATTCTGTTCCATTTCATCTTCCACCAACACTGGGTAGAAAATTAAATTAAAAAAAAAATTAATCATACTATTCTGTGAATTGTATTATTCAAAATTCTCCATTAACTCTTGAAACTTACATTGCCATAATGATGCTGCCATTATCTGAGATATAGAGGAAGTAACTTAGAAGATTCAGAGAAGCTTTAAAATGCTACTACTTCCTATGAGCTACAAACCCTCCAAATTTGAGTAATTTGGGCTTCATAAGCACAATCACCCCTTTTGGATTAAAAAATGTGCTGGGAAACATCAAACCCCACCTGTACTCTAAACACAACTGAAGTTACATTTCCTGTAAGCACTCAGACACGGAAGGTGGGAATGCACCACGGAAATGAAATATTCTAATTGTGGCCCACATGTCATTTGTTCTCCACAGGAACTACAGAAGATGACAAATGCAGGCTGGACCTTGAAAATACCTATGATGGTGGTGGAGGGAAGATTACTGATGGATGAAGTAAATGAATGTGCAACTCCCACAGAGACATTCTGATGGAGCTGTTAAGTATCTTCTATACACTGTGAAATCTGAGACAGCTTCATTTCTCCCTCGTGCCTCCAGAGACAATGACGTGGATAGTGCAACACTAAAGACTCCCTCACCCTTCCTCCTTCTGACCTCCTTCTTCCTATACAAGTATTATTTGATCAGATTTTAAAAATATTGTTTAAAATATCCAACATACCCTCCCACTCAGAGCAGTGGTCATACACAGTATGCTGACTTGTACTACATTTATGTTTAAAAAAAAAATGCCAGTAACTGAAAACTACATTGAACACTACATATTTTCTAGTCAGAAGTTTGATTTTAAGGCCTGGCCTGCCTTTTTATAATATTATTTACTTTGCCTATGTTACAGATATAGAAACAGTACTGTTGTAACTAGAAAAATGTATTTAGGAAGGACTGGGGGCTGTGCAGCAACCTTTTCCGTAACATTAACACCACATAGCACAGAAATGACACAGGAAAAGTTACGCTGGAATGATTTTACATTTGCTGGCACACCCTTTCACTTACAACTAACTGCAAGAGAAAAAAATTGAACTAGAGAAGGAAAACTGTCTAAGAGCAAGATGTACTTGGAAACAGATTTCAAAAAAAGGAGGTTTCTTGACTTGAAAGAATTCCTCTTCCACAATATTCAGAATCCAATGAAGTTCATTAATTTCAGTGATAGTCAGTTGAAGAGTTAATATGAACAGTAAGTCTACATTGTTATAATGCTTAACACCACAGATTTTGGAATGGATAATGTAACAATTGCTTAGAGATTAAATACTGGATTGGGAACACTGATTTGAAACACTAGACAGCTTTGGGGTCCCAAAGGTTAGGCTATGGGAACACAGATAATTACATTTTAGGACTTCCAAGTTGTAATGGCTACTTCTAAGACCAAAAATAGATGGCTTCGGGAATAGCACTAAGCATATTTGAGTGCCAGAGAGAACAGAAAAAAGAATTGATGATACCTTAAAAATTCAACAACAGATCCCCCACACTGATTGGCTAAAATGTCATATTTTTAAATAACTTTTTACCTCCCATTTTGCAACAAAATGGTACTAACATGTAAAAAATTTTCCTCTGCACACAGAAGACCTAAAAAGATATTTTTAGCCTGGTTTCCTAAGGAAATGAAACTTATCCGTTAGGCCCTCATCACAATAACTTCTGAATTCATAGAGTGATTTCTGCCAGGTCTGACAGGGTGCAAAACATATTAGATTCCCAAAAATGGCAGCTGGAAAAGGAAAGAGAATGCAACTAGTGCTCCCATTGTGGGGCTGCTTTTGCTAGGCATGAGGGAGAACACCCGGGAGCTTCTCCCTCCTGTCTCGGAGACCAGGCTGCTGCAGTTGTGTTGCTCAGGGGTCTAGGTGGAGCAGGGAAAGCATAAAGCTGTTTTTGTCTGATTGCCTTGTTTGCTTTAACAAAAGCTGGGATGATCATATATTTGCATGATTCCTGTTCAGTTGGAAAAGAAAGTAGCGTTCACCAAATCCTTCAGTAATATGTATCTTGTCACAGGTCCACCAAGACTTATAAGAACAGTGTATATTTGCTGAGGATCCGGCATCAAGCACTGCAATGCAGTGACAGCTGAGGATGAAATCTCAGGAATGAGGGGAAAATCTGAAAAATTCCAAGGGGATCTCCTGTAGCGGAAAAACTAGGTAAAAGAATAATAATAGTAACAGAAATTGGTACAAAGGAGCAGACGACAATATTAAGGATTGAGTTGTCTGCAAAACAAGCTAATTTTGTCACTTCATAAGAGCATCACTAATTACGCTCAGGATCCTCAGATGAGGGATGTGGATGGCCTCAAAAAGCAACATCTTTTGCAGTTGTTACTACTCTAACTTATTCACTAATGTTAGAGTTTAATTTTTTTCTTCTTACACAACTTACTGGATGTTTTCTTCCACGGCTCTTAATAGACATTGGTATTAAAGGTAAGTTATGTGGAAGCCTTCTCATTACAGCTCATCCGTATTTTAGAGCAAGAGCAGCTGGTGGGCACAAAGTTGCTCCTAAGCTGAACCCACCACAGTCTACCATGTTTTCTTGTGTGAGATTCACACGGAATTACTTGTACTGTTTTTCAGTATGAGATTATAAATAAAACAACAAAAATTTCAAATACTTTTTTTTTAACCAACCTCATGAAGCTTCTCAAACATTTAGCTTGATGTTTTTGTCTTTCAAAAGTAAATATCCAAATATGAAAAGAATACATAGAAGCCATTTTGTAAATACATCCTGTAGAAACTATAGAGTATCAGTTTTGTTAGACAGCTTGCAGTAAAACAAAATGTGTTAATGAAGAACCCAAAACATATTAACAAATTCTTAATGATGCCTCCCTGAGGAAAAACACCCATTACTGCAGTTTTTTTGCTTGCTTGTTTGGGTTCGGGTTTTGGGCTTTTACTGCTAGGAAAATTATCATTAAAAAGCTCCTAATACATTTCATGTAAAGATATTAAGCAAAAAAATATACTGATGACAGAATTTAGCTCATCCCTCTAAATGAACGGTATAAAACAGATCCTGAACTGATGTGTCCTTCCCCAGCTTTGGGGTATACTTAGCCACATCGCAGCCACATGATCAATTAGACAAAGAGAAATAGTTGTAACAACTAAACCCCCTATTACAACTTTTGGCTGCATACTAAGAATCCAATCTAAATCTCATTCAGGCTAGAATGTTCCACTGTACTATTGCCAGGAAACCAGGCTTGAACTTAATACAGACTTTATGGCCAATTGACAGTTTTTTAAGCACAGCAAGCACAAAGCCACCTTATTTTAGCCTTAACTATATGTCTCCATTATAAGACTACCTCGCTTTGGGTTATTTAGTGTATTTAAAAGCGAAACTACTATTTGCTTGTTTATTTAGCCTATTATTTAGGATTTTTAACTACAATAATTATTGTTACCAGGAGTTGCAACAGAAATCATCAAAGAAGAATTTTCCAACCAAAAAGTAGTAATAGCAACCAACATAGGTGGCTTCAGCTTGTGAAGGACAGCACAGCATATTTCTTACACAGCACAATTCTTTCATACTTGTGAGAGAAATCAAAGTTCATTTTTCAACTGGTTCAAAAAACTTTAATTAAAACACCTTTCAGAACTTACAGGCTTGCATTGTTTTTTCAACTGTTATTATTACTTCGGTAGTTAGGTCATAATTTGTCAAGCGAATATACCCTTCTGACCCTGCATGAAGTTTGTTGCTAAGGCAGGTATGTGTCTAGATTTATTTACTATTAACAACACAGAGGATCATATTTTTTTAATGATTATGATATAATAACACAAAGCAATACATCTTATTCAATTTTCAATCACTGAGGATCACTTGCAATTCAACTTTCAATTTAGATCTTAAATGAAAAGAACTTACCAGTTAGAGCGTACATGGTCTCGTTGATGTAACTTATGGTGGTTTAGAAAGCTAGCAAGGCTGTGCTGATATTAAAAGCAACAATGAAGGGAAGTGGTTAGTCAACTAGCTGGTTCTGCTATTCCCTCCCACTTCTTACAGCAGTACCTAATTGGGGGGTCATAATTCAGTTTATTACCTCAGTTTTTAATTTTGTTTGTTTAAAAAAAAACCCCAAAACATAACCCCTCACTACCACTTTACCACTTTTGAAGGTTTATTACAGTGTTTCAAACCAGATGTTCAATACCTATAGTCATAATAACATACTAGACACACCATCCAAGCAGTAGTAGTCCCTGCTTACTTGCAGAGAAAATTAAAAAAAAAAAAAAAAGAGAAACAAAAATCTAGCTAACAGTAGTTTTTCTCATTGCTGCTTTGAACCGAAGATAATAAAATGCAAACCATTCTGCATTAGTGGGAATGGAAGAATAAATTAGCTGTATATATCATTAGTCAAGTTACCTAACAGACCTGATCAAGCTGACTTTGATCAACGGAGTTTTTATGCAGCTGTTTGTGCTTTTGTACATGAATAAGGAATGCTATCTACAAAATATTAGTATTTTATAGTCACTTCAAGTGACCAAGGGTAATGAGAGGAAAGAACTAAAAATGATAAAATTATTTTTTAATTAATGCTTAATTTTTGCCTTAAAGCCATATTTTTTTGTAATACACAATGTTTAACACCACATGTAAAAGGAACACTGAAAGAATTAACACAATCTCAGTGTCCTCATTTAGTAAGCTCCTTTAAACACCAAGAATTTCCACTTTAAGCAACAGTGTTTGGGAAAAAAAACAGGTCATTGCCCTTTGTTTCTGTGTGTTAAAATAATGTAAAACAGATTAGGATGAGTTGGTTAAAGCTAAGCCACAGAAATAGCCCAATATCTTTATGTTTCTGGTCTTATGGTTTACTCAATGCTTTCCTTTGGCATTTGTAAAGTACCCCAAAGATTTAGTGCCTACACAATCCAGGGCTTTGGGTGTTTTGAGTACTTTAGATAAATCACAAACTAGATCAAAGTTTAACTTCTCTCTCTACCAAAAATACCCCTCACAACCAAAAGCCAACACATGATTGAGGCCACAAGGAACTGCACTCCACGTCCCTCTCTGTAGCCCACATGCCCTGCCCCACTCAGCAGACTACAGAAACTCTCTTGCTTTCTTGAAAGAATGACCTGGCCGTCATACAGCAGGACACTGCCACTCTTCACTTTCTCTCACATTTCTTTCTTCCATCCATAGGGACTTCCCATCTAACACGATGGAGAAGCCGTTTTGTAAGAACTTTCAAAGTACCCATACATGCATCGCCTTCATCTTTCACAGAAGGTCATTTCCCATAGAATTCTTGTTGCATCTTCCCAGCAACAGCAACCAGCTGCATATCACCAAGGCCCATTTGCTGTAGCTTGACAGTGTAAAAGACATTACAATAGTACTATTCATTTCTACAATAAGTTACTAAACAGCCTCTGCGTAATCATGTCCCTTCTCCTGTGAGGAAAAGATAATAGGATCTGGAGAGACAGAGATCCTGCAGAGCCTGGTGAAAATGTAACTTGGTGAGGTTATTAAGAGACTTTATTCAGCAGGAGTAGAAATGTGGACTAGGTTATGCTACATGTTTTTGATGCAATTTCCTGGTACAGTAAGCAAATATGTCATCTTCATAAACACATCACACTATTTTAACTGCTGCATGTTCCCCCTATCTGTCTATCAAAATACTGACCCATAGTTTCACTTGATGCTTAAAACATTTACGGGATTCCAACATCTATGTTGGCACAGCTCATACAGACCACTCATAGCTCGTCTGTAACCACTGCTTGTTAATGCTGAAGTTGTCCTTTAGCTTTAGGACAGCTTTTCCCTCCCTTGTTATGCAAGTGAATCTCAGGCAGCAGAGCAGCTTTGATGGCTTTTCACTACACATATTCAGGGAAATTGTGGGTGGACAGGTGGGTGTGTTTTTAAGCAGAGACACCTTCCACTACACCAGGTTGCACAGAGTTTCATCCAACCTCGCCCTGAACTCTTTCAGGGATGGGGTGTTCACAACTTCTCTGGGCAACCTGTTACAGTGCCTCACCACCCTCACAGTAAAGAATTTCTTCCAAAGATCTAATCTAAATCTACTCTCCTTCAGCTTAGACCCATTCCCTCTTGTCCTATCACTACATGCCCTTTTAAAAACTCCTCCTGCCTTCTTGTAGGCCTCCTTTAACTACTGGAAGGTGCTGTAAGGGCTTCCCGGAGCCTTCTCCACCATGCTGAACAGCCCCAACTCTCTCAGCCTGTAACTATCTTTATATACTAAATAAAAACCTATTATAAACAACATCAAACTATTATTCAAACCTCCATGAAAAGCCTTTAACATTTTTTTTATGAAAATCTACAAATACGGTGTCTTTGGAACTCATCAGATCCCTGCTTGTGAGTCTCCTCTCTATCTGCTTATGCCTTTCTGGAGATTAGGAGGCAGCATGAAATAGAGCAGTTATTTATATAACAAAACAGAGCTAAATCATCAGTGCAAGGGATTGCATCATATGAAGGGGATACTATCTTCTTCTCTAGAAGAATCAATTAAAAAATCCTTTCAGTATGTGCTGAAATCTCAGCATTCATTTGTCAGGTGTCTTATCAAGAAATAGTAAACTTGGAAAATTGAGAGCAGAATAAAAGTTACTGTACTGGAGATAGTGCATACAACTTTCTTCACTGGTCACAATGTACCTAACAAATATGTATGCCACATGGCAAACATACCAGAGATCCTGTCACCCCACACATTTTGGCATAGTCAACTATAGTTGCCTACTACTCATTCTACTTCTACCAAGTTCAAACATTGCAGTGTTCTCTCAGATGTTTCTACTAGGTTAACACCACCACACCAGAAAAAAAATAGCTACTGTTTCATTTTGGAAGACAAAAACATGGTAAAGTAAGAAAACTTTTATATATTAAGTATCCATTTTTCTTACAGTGTAACTGTTAGCTATGTCATCGTTGCTGTCTTGGGAAATCATTAGAGTTCTTTAAAAAAAAAAAAAAAATCTAAACTGTTTTAATCCCCATTTAGACCAGCTGTTATACATTACTGAAATTCCTTGAGGAAGTGTAACTTTTACAAATTTGGACAGCTTGTTTCATTTCCCTAAGCTGCTTCTTTACAATATCTTTGCGTAAAGGGCAGGAGGAAAAAAGAAACAGCTGAATTAGAAAAAAAAGGTGTTCATATGGACAAAGCAGAAATGGCATCTGTTAAAAATTGACCTGTTATTACTAAACATTTTGGTCTGTTCCATGGACTGAAAACACTTGTAATTAATTTTATAATGCCAGGGCTGCACATCCTAATGTGTGCAGCATGTTCTACAGTGCAGCCCTCAGTTACCCACAGGACTTTGGTTTTCTGGAAGTTCTTTTTTGAAGAGCAAAACCTTCCCAAGGCTGAGAGCTCCATGAGAGAAAAGCTTGAGAATTATTCACATAGCAGCAGAACCAACCCCAGTTTTTCTTTTTCAGACCACCTTGAGGCTTCTCCAACACAGAGACTGACACTAAACAAGCACTAAATTAAATGAGAATGCTCTTTATCCTGTTTAGGGTTACACAAGGAGCAAATTTACTTTACAAAGATGTCATATTTTCAGAGTCTAGAAGACAAACGTAACTTATGTCTGCATCACTCTTGGTACAGGCCCCTCAAGCTGTTCCTGGATGGAGTCTCTCCAAGAAAGTTCAGCACTGCCTACTCCATGAGTGATAGTCAGAAAGCAGCATCTCTCCATGTTATGTTACTCATGTTCCACAGCCAGAAAAGGAACTTATTTTGTACATATTTGTTCTTATCCCATGGATCCTTGCTGTGTGAAAAGAGACTGATCATGCTGGAACTTCCAAAACTATTTTAGGTCTTTCCTAGATAATGTTTTCTCTTACAATCCAATATCCCATTACTTTTGACTATGTGATCTGGGCCATTGTTCACAGTTTGACTTAGAGAAAGAGATGACCAAAGTAAGAGCCGTGAAGCTGGCACAAAGGCTTGACATCTGAAGTAAAACTCTTCACTGAAATTTACCACTCATTTTAAAACACAGGTGTTTTGGGAAATTTTCTTAGACACATCTGTCAAAACCCAGAGAGATCAGCACCTTAGGCACAAGAACAAACCACCGATGACAAAAGCATAATGCTTTTCTATCTAACATGGTGTGATATTTCATTTGCAAAGACAATCATGAGTTTCCCATTTGTGCACAGGCATTTGTGCATGAAATTGTACCACCTTTTGTTGTAACATTTCTTGTAACAGCTCTGGGTTCTCCCTGCTTACATACACATTGTACTTCGTAATACAGTCTAGATGCTTCCTTTGCTCTCAGTGGGAAAGAAGACAAATCAAGCATTAAAGTCCATTTTTGATTCCACTGCTAAAAATGACTGTCACAGGATGCTCAAAGTGAAAAAACTTTAAACAAAATTAGCTCAGACAGGATGAACCTTTTCCCTCTTTCACATTTCAGAGTACCCAGCAGCCGTGGAACTAAGACAAAATACTAGCATGTACAAGTCAAATTGGGTATAATTTCTCATTGAAGACTACATACTTCAAACAAGTTCAAAAATACTAAAGTTGGCTCCCAAAACCCTATTAAAATTTCCTTTAACTTCTAGATGAATGAAAAATGGCATAAAATGTGTTACAGATCTGATGCTTGCAGCAGTACTTGAAAAAATTCATAATGATTTTTTTAATTCATCTTCAGTTGTTTCTAAGGCTTCAATTTTTAGTTTTTGTATTCCAGATATACAAGTCCAGTGTTTTAAAGAACCTAAAAATAAGTCCTCAACATGTGAATCAGAAAAATAAGAAAAGAAATACAAATTTCCTGGTCAACTTGAAGAGTATTGACCTGGTATAGCCAGCAAGTTTACATTTGCAGAAGGAAAACTGGTACAGAGAATAACAGACAACAAGTCTGTTATTTCAGTGTGGTTGAGGAGGAAGTTAAAGGACAAGTGTCACTGCATTGATTCTACAACTATTCTTTATCACATTTTTAACATATGGCATAGATGCACAAAGCTCCAAATGAGAGCATTTTGGACGGAGCTTTTTTTAGTTGGCTCAGAATAAACAAGTAAAATAGAGTACTAGGAGGGAATGCCATATAAAACACTCTGTTCCCCTTTATCAAAGAAAAATACCTTCCATTTTCTCTCCAAACTCAGTATCAAAACATATTCCAACTGTTGATTTTGGCCAGAAAACCTCAACAGGATTACTCCCCAACTGCCCAGATTTCACAGTTATAGTGACTGGTGATATTTTTGTATTCTTCTGTCTTCTTGTCTATCATTTACCTATCATTTAAGTTTCCAGGCTCCATCTGAAATTTGTATTAGGATGAGATCTGGACATGTATCAGCTATTCATCTCATACTTAGTTTCACAGAAAATAAAGCTGGGTATGTAGCCCAGGCAGGAACTGCAGCACATTAAGTAAGTACCCATGGAACAGATCCCAGACAAACAGAAGGATCATTTAATTCACTAGGACTTTTTTTTTACCTTATTTTTATTTCTAGAAGACTAAACACCTAACACATGCTTGTAAATTAAAGTTTTAACAGCAGAAAGACTCTCCTACCTCATATACTTCCCTTTTCTGGCACAACTTTAGATACAGAGATGACTGCTGGCTCAGAGGAAAGCAGCCTCCCTTTTTCAGGGAATTGTAAATGCAAGAGCTAAAGTTACTATATTTACTTTGCCACAATACTCTCATCATTACAGAGAAAATATGAGGGGAAAAAAAACAGGGGAGGAAAACCTCATAAGGATTGTTTTGCTCAGCTTTTCTCATAATTTCTTAATAATTTTCTATGTCAGTTTTAGAACCTGCCTTTTCTCCCTGTTTCTCCCCAGTACTAGAAACACAGGTAGTTTATAATACAGACATTAAGGAGAAAGGCTGGTTATTCAATGATCAGGAGAGAGGGAGAGAGAAATACAAAGAGGTTAAAAATATATACATTAAGTGATTATATGCCTAATTCCAGATGAGCTCTTTAACTTGTCCCTGCATTTCCTCTCTAAATCCTCTGTCTCTCCTCTACCAGTATTTTTTCCTCTTCTGAAACAGTTCTGCATGATCACTTCTTTCTTATAGACAGCAAATGGTAGCAAGTAGCATGCAGATTCTTGAAGTGCAAGTGGCTCATAAAATAAGACAAAGATTTACCCAAAACCAAGTAAGAAATTATTTTTGTTTTTCTTTTCTGTGATTACTCTTGAGGCTTTCAAAGCTCAGTCTGCTCAGTCTATTCAGTCAGCTTTACACTACGCAGAGCTTGATGAACAGAGCAGTTCTACGTGGATTTTATTTGGTAATGCCTTAAGTTCTAGTTATTCAACATCTAACTGCATTTTAATCTTCTAATCTCTTGTTCTGCTCATCAGTATTAATTTTACATATGCCAATTGTTAAAGGGAAGTTTAAAGAAAAAAAGTGAAAGGAGAAACATTTAGAAGTTAAGATTTTAAGGGACTTTGTGCACACTTTACATTTTCATAAAGCAGCTAATCTCTTCCACAAAATGGAGCAACTTCTGCGTAGGAAGGTTTTGATCCTTAAAGCAATACTTTCTATCTTTTAAATAAACTTTGCTATTATCTGATGAACCATGAAAAATTTTGAATGATATTGCACAAGTGATTGTACCACAATTGTTTTCCAGTGTCTAAGCACATTTACCCAAGTGCTTCCTGAAGTAACCTGAAAATCTTTTCCAATGTTGTCTTAATTTTTAATTCTAACAGGAGATAGCTGCATTTGGCTGTCAGTGTGTTTAAATAGTAAGCAAACACTTTGGCTCTGCAATGTACCTTTCTTGTAAGAAAAAAAAAAAGAGCCTGCAATTATCACTGTGTGGTACCCTGTGTATCAATGTGCACTCGAATATAAAAAGTGCCTATTATCTGTACTGTTGCAGACTACAAAAAGTGCACCTTCAAGGCAGTACAGCAATTTACCAACGATGGTGTGTCTTTAAATAACTACATTATAAGAATGATCATTAAACAACTTTAATGGCTGCATCTACAGAAAAGTTTGTGGCACTAAGCCATAGATCTTTCTCATCTGAAATTTATATTTAGATACATAATTTCTTTTATCTGTATACCAATTTCTCATTGTTACAGAACATATGCTCTTCCTCAAAATAACTTGCTATTTTTGTACTATTACTCAGCTGCATACTTCCACAAAGCTGCAAGTGTTACTTCAGATAAACTTAGTGGCTTTTTGGCTAGTTTCCACGTTACTTTAATGACAGAAAAAAGACTACCAAATGAAGCATGCTTCTGTACCCCCTCCACCAAACTTGGGTTTGCTTTGGGTGAGGGCAGTTGTCAAGTCCCAGTTGACTAGTGGGGATGGAGGGGAGGAAAAGGAGTAAGTTCTTGCACATTTCCCCTTTGGTAGAAGTTCTTCAGGCAGGAATGGTATCATATCCTACCTCTTAGTAACTCTGATGACTTTTTCTGCTATTTTAAGTGTTTCTGAATGGAAAATAGTAGTGGTCTGAATTGTATAATTATATCATCAAAGGGTGGATGAAAGAATGTTGAACATTCACAAGATTTAACAGAACTGTTCACAAATATGATAAGCATCTCACTTTGATTTTATACATTTAGCTATAGCAACTTAAATTTCAAATGTTTTCAACAAATTACCACTGTCTCACTAATGGCTATTCAGATGTTATGCAATCTTTGAATTTCACAGCCCTGCTACATACTACCTCTTCCAGAACAATTTTGCATCGGCTGTTATCATTAGCACCCCAATGCCATTTCCCTTCCCAATGAAAAATATGACTGTGCAAGACATATCCTTCAGCAGCAAAAAGACTTCTTTTATCTAAAGAAGTTACTTATTGTAATCGTAGAGATATGTGGGGTTTGATATGTATTTCTTAAAATACAGACACCCCACGCACTTCATATAGAAATAAATATTCCAGTATTCTTCAAAATGAAGCAGCAGCTTGTTTCCTACGAGATTTGAAAAACTGACAGTCTCTCCATTTTGATCATCATGATAGATTCAGATTTGCACAGATACAGGAAAAATAGGAATTTAGCAGGACACAATACTACCGGCTAAAACATAACTTGTTTTTATTCTTGGTGTGCATAAATTTCTTACCAACTATACGCTTTCTTTTCTGTCTTAGAAAACTATTTTAGACCATATTACATGGAATTTCATCATATAAAGTAATACATTCTCAAGCAAAACCTCTCATTTGTTCAATCACATCATTTGTACATATTTTACTCAATACTGCTGAAGTCTACAGAACCAGAAATTTATCATACCAACATGTAAGTAGTTTCTAATCTAAAAAAAAAAAGAAAAATCTATAAATAAAAATAATTTTTACCCTAAAAATTTATTGAATCCTCATTTCATAATGTTATAAGCCTAAAAAGGACTTGCTAAACTTGGTCATTTTGGGCCACTGACCTTCCTCTCTAACTCCTATAAAATCACTGTCCTGATAGATCTTCAACATGTTTTGAAGAACAAGGTTTCCATTTGTTTGAGGATGTTCTGAGAGCAAACGCACTTCCTTCAAGAACTGCTTAAAGCTACAGGAAAAAAATGTTTTGGACATGGGAATTCTGAAAATTGAATGCAAATGAAGTAGCTTCATCGCACAGTGAATGTATCATATGCTGCTTGCACAGCTCCATTCCAGCAGAACCATAGTTCACGGGGTCATTTCTGGACATGCAACATGAATAAACAATCTACAAAATGCTGTACAATCTACAAAATTTTTCTCCTGTGTGTATCTTACCGCTTTTTAGTATCAGTGGGTTTTAGCCTCTTTTCCCTACAATCTTCAGAGATGACAATTATTATTCTATGAAAAATTTTCCTAAATTGTTTGTGATCATAAATAAAACTGACAGGACACAAATGTCTTGTGAGGGAAGCAACCTCTCGCTGGGGAGGACTGAAAGACCTGAGAAAGGGAATACATGTTCAACTGCTCCAGGAAAGAACCATAAGAGAAGGTCTGACCAGTTCGAGTGTTAGCTCCACATTTAATAGAAATGAAACTATACTTTTATAAATGTATTTCCACTAGCATTGTCCTATCAATATTAGCTATCCTGCACACAACTTTTGCAGAGTTTTCCATATTTGTTATATGGCTCCTGTTAAGGACTGCTCCATATTACACAACTCAGCAGGATGCAAGAAGCTCTAAGGAGGAAGTTGAGGTTGTTCACTGAGAGGCAGGGAGGGGACAACAGTAATGTACTGACCTTCTGTTTTCACTTTTTCATACTCTACTGCATTCCAACTGCTACTGGTAAGTAAATTACTTGGCTTATTTAAAGCTAGCAGAACAAAAGCAAAAGTGTAATTGTCATGCTGGTATAGTCATTAGATATCCACTCTCTCTTACCAAGTTATTTCCTCAGTTTATCTGCCTGGGAGTCAGATAGCTGCCTCACATCACAGCACAGCAGGGCCACTACCACTTACTCATTATCATCAAACCACCTGCAGCCACACAGACATGGCTAAGCTGGAGTATTCTTTGCCCCTCTGTATCACTTTGTCTCCTGCTGGGAAACTAGCCTGTTCTATTTTCACAGAAGCGTAAGGTTAACACAATATGGTCTTGCTGCCATAGTGCTGCTGGCTAGCAGAATAATTCTTTTCGATATTAGGCATTAATGGGTAGTTAATAAAAATTTCTTTAACACTCTTGTCTTCGCTGGGCAAATTTTTATGAAGAAATGCTTTATCAACCAAAAGCAAACTCCAATAAAAATACATATAGCAGCAAGACAATGAGCTCAACATTTGTCACATGTATGTGAATATCTTGTAGCCTGAAATGGGTCCAACTGTAAATTCATAAGTAATAGAACAAAAAGTAATAGGGAAAACAATTAAGCATATATACATACTTGAATCAAGGTTCAGTTTGAATTTAGTGTGTTTGATCAAAAAATTAAAACATAATAAAAAAAAATTCTAGATCAAAATTTTTGACTGCATTTTGTTTAAAAGTATCCTGGTCCACAGTCTGAAAGTGCTAACATTCAGTTACTGAAACTATTAATTATTCAAAAGTAATGGAGCCGTGCATGTAAGAGAGCCTTCAAATATCTTGATACTAGTTTGTCAGTTTCTCTTCATTAAGTGACGATGAGCTGAGATCAGATTATAGGTTTTTTTATTTTTAAAAAGGAATAAACTACAAAAACTTTTAAGAATTAGGAAGTCAACAAAGGCAACATGGGACAACTTCAACTGATTGTTAGATGCAATATAAGATAACATAAATACATTCATCAATATTCCCAAGCACTTGACCAGCAAAAAGTAAGAAAAGAACATATATGATACTCTCCTGAATAGTCTTCAGACTCCAAACCCTTTCCACCCTTTCCAAGGAACTTTCTGAGACAGATATGATTGTGGCTAAGAAATGCATTTATCCCTATGCAATTGTTCAGACTCCCCTCAGACTCAGACTAAAAAAAAAAAACTAGCACCTTACTTTGTTTTGAACCCATCTCCTGCTAGCTGCATATGATACCCTTCAGTACCCCATGGGAAAACCAAGCTTGAGCAGCCTCCTGGTAGGAGCTGTGGACCCATGGGAAGAGGGTCCCATACTGGAGCATGTTTGCTGACAAGGCTTGTGACCCCACAGGGGACCCACGCTGGAGCAGCCTGTTCCTGAAGGACAGCACCCTGTGGAAAGGTACCCACACTACCCCAGTACATGAAGATCTGTGGCCCATGGGAAGGACTCACACTGGAGAAGTTCATGGAGGACTTTCTCCCATGGGAGGGACCCACACTGGAGTAGTGGAGGAGTGTGAGGAGTCCTGTCCTCTGAGGAGGAAGGAGTGGCAGAAACAATGTGTGATGAACTGACCACAACCCCCATTCCCCATGCCTCTGCACCTTTGAGAGGTGGAAATAAAGAAAATCGGGAGTGAAATTGAGCCTGCGAAGAAGGGAGAGTTGGGGGGAAGGTGTTTTAAGGTTTGGGATTTACTTTCACATTACGCTACTCTGATTTGACTGCCAATAAATTTAATTTCTTCAAGTTAAGTCTGTTTTGACCATGACAGTCATTGGTGAGGGATATATCTCTGCCCTTATCTCCGTGCACAAGCCTTTCATTATACTTTCTCTCCCCAGCAAACTCAGGAGGGGAGGGATAGAGCAGCTTTGGTGGGCACCTGGCATCCAGCCAGGGTCTACCCACCACAACTGGCAAAGAACGTGGCTATGTTTATTCATGCCAGTAAAAAACCTGACACCTGATACCTGACACATTCATTTGGCCAACACCACACTACTGCAAAATACCTTCAGAGTTGACTGACTCCATGCACTCGAATAATCAAAAAAAAAAAAAAAAACCCACAACCAAATCAACAAAGAAAACCTGCTAGAATATTTGAATCGTTATTTAATTTACGTGTCTGGGACTGCGCACTCCTGGTTTTGTAGAACTGATTCCCAGTGATTTTTTTGTCCAGTTTTGCCAGATCTTTAAAATTCTGAAAATACAGCAAAATTTCCATTTTCCTACAAAATTGCATTTCAGGCTCAAGTCTACTTAAATTTTGACCCACTACGAAAATGAACCGTTCTTCAGATAAGAGCTTTATCTGGTTATCTGTCTAAAACAGGTGCTGTTCAATTCCTATGTTATGCATTATTGTGATTGCATCTCTTATGTTGTGAAAAAAAAGGTAAAAAAAACCAAACCAAAACAAAAAGAAACAAAACCACAAACCTAGCATACTTTATATTACTTGCATATATTTTTTAAAAGCATGTAATTTAAAACAAATCCTTCAGGAAATTATTATTGCTTATTAAGGAAAGCATCTTTCTCACAGTCCTACATTCACATTGAAATAATCCAAGAATTTGTCAATCACAAACTATTCAACAGATACCAGAAACATAGTTTGGCATGCAAAGAAGTATTAAGAGTTTGAATGACATACTTATTGATAAAATAGGAATATATTAATTTTAAGTGTATATTTCTACATCCCAAACCAGATTTAGTTTTCCAGCTGTAAGAAAATTAACTCCTTGTAAATTCATATTCATCCTACTGTTATATAACCTGGATCAATACTGTTAACTCCTGCAAGTCTTACATTTTTTGATAAGGAAATCTTCTATCAATAGAAACAAAAAAAAAAGGTATGTTGGTGTACCAAAAATCAAACTTTTGAGCTTTGATTATGAATATTAGTAACTTCTTTAAATTTAATAAGTAGTTTCATCTCTTCAAGCATCCAGGAGACATGCTGAATGCATGTTTAAGAAGTATTTGAGTTTCTTTTACCTTTAAATTGTTGGCATTTCCAGAAGATTAGAATATAAGTCTGTAGGAATTGAGAGATATGAAAACTCAAACCCTGTGAAGCCATTTTCAACAAAATTATTTTAATTCATTCAGGATAGAAATGCAAATAAATCTTTTGAACTCACACTGAGCACAGAAAATTGCAATGAGACTCCAATATGATTATTATAACATGAGGTGGAATGAAGAGAGGTATTAGTGTGGCAGCTTGGAATTGAGAACTTCTAAGGATACAGACATCAGATAAGCACTAACAGGGGTCACAATGTCTTTCAATCCAAGTATCAACAGTAATTTTCAAAATAATATCACAAAATCTAACAAAATACTACAACTTTTTCATCAGCAAGCCCAACATACAATAACATAGGTTAGTTAAAAAAAACCCCAAACACAACAACATATTTTTAATCCAAGAAAGATGAGAACCACTAGTATCTTTTACAATTACTCAGGGCTGAGAAGACCTTGTGTGGGCTACAACTGTCAGATCTCATACACCCTCCTTTTCTCTCCTTCTCTTTCCTCTCAAAGACATTTTAAGTAAAAATTGGAAAAAGGTCTATCAGATGCATCAGGCATTTTCCTTCTGTCTGGGAGGAAAAGTGACAACAAACATTCAAATATGTTAAGCTTTATAGAGATATATGGACAGTGGGAGAGCACACACTTAGAAGCAGACATAGCACTAAAGGCTATTGCAGAGTATGCACAGAATGAATATGTTCACACACACCATTACAGTTAATGAAATTAGCTACATATCCACCAAAATAAAACTGCTGCAAATTTAATTATTTAGCATATATAAAAAAAGGCCAGAAAAGGGATATCCCTTTCCTCTTTCCTTTCTACTGTCATCATAATCCCCTGATTCTCAGAAGTAACAAAGAAATAATCTGGACTTATTTCTTCTGGCATTCTGTTATTTAAAATATTGAAGACTACTAAAGAAGTATGGAGAAATTTTTTTTTTTTTTTGCTTAGAAATACATATTTTGGGAAAACTCTGATTACATTAAAAATTTATTCCAATATTGATTAGTTTGGGTAGTAATTAATAGCTATATATCCACCCTAATTAATATTAAAATGGTTTCATTTAGTGAACCTCACAGATCCATTTCTTCTTTTGCTACATTTTTTCTGACAAATGATATGGAAATCCCTCAGCAAAATGCCATAAGATCAACAGCCTTTCAAATACAAAAAGGGAAATGTATCACTTTAAAGGTTGTGAGAAAAGATAGGAAAAAGCAACCAGATAATGGGACACTTCAAAAGATACACTGCACTGGAAGGAATATATTACCAAATAGAATAAAAAGCTCAGCTCTTTTCCAATAACTACCCTGAACTAACTCATTTCCTCTGCTTCCTGGTCACTAACTATGACTAGATATAATGGGTTCCCTCCCTTACAAATACAAACATACTTTAAATCAAAAAAGTATGTTTTTTCTTATGACAACAGAAGGAGTCTGAAACAACCCAAAAAGCACAAACAACCCAAACCGCACAAAAAACATGTGTAATACCAATTCTAGAAATTTCACCTTAAATGAAGAAGAAATTCAGAGAAAAACCAGGATATTTGCAAAGAATCCAGACTTACTTTTAAAAAAGAGTAGTTAAACTATTTCAACCCTATTATGGATACTCATTCAGGATTAAATTAATTCCATACAGTTTAGGTCACTTCCAGAATAAATTAATATAAACTAAATTAAGGAAGCTAATTTTAAAAGCATTCTGAACAAGGATTTAATGCAATTTGATGAATCTACTTCAAATCTAGTTAGTGCAGATTAATTTTTTGAGTGTCCTTGTGTAAACAAGCCCAAAGACCTTAGAAATTCTATCATGCAGAAAAACCTGGACAGCTTTAAGATCATACACTATAATGCATGAAAGAACCTCTAAATTAAGTATAAGCCTTTATTACAGCTTTATTTTTTTCCTGCTTAATTTTGTTTTAAAAGGGGGTATTTGCATTTAAATTATTAAATTTTGATTTTTTTTTTTAACTTTAATAAATCGCATTCTCTCTTCTGGTGGCAGTGTTAAAATGAAGACAAGGATCTACTTTTAGACTAATGTTAAAAGTAATCACAGAGCGAGAATTCCAGCTAAGCCTAGAAACAGGCATAATCAACCAGCATTTCCACATTTGGGAGTATTTACTTTTATACAGGAAAGAAATTTAGCCTTTTCCAGAAAATCAGAGGTTTTTATTCTTAAAATCTAAATAGAAATAGAGCATAAAACAATCTTAGACACGGTAAATTAATATGTTAATTTACTTTCATGTACAAATTCAAGCAGATAGTAAGATATTCTAAAATTATCCATCATTTAGAGGAAACACCAAGATTACCTTGCTTGCAATAACTCTCAGGCCATGCACAGCAAGAAGGAGGAACAGAGGTTTCTTATCTAAACACAAAGGTCTACGAACACAACCAGACAGCCACACAACTAAGGCCCAGCTCTCTCAGCTTCAGCTGCCTTTACTTTAAGAAAGGTTTGGGCTCTGCTACAACAGAACAAGGGAGAATCCTGAACAGTTAACTAAATAATTGGGAAATATTGAGTACTTCTCAGTAAGTGAGGTCATAATTTCTTGTATGTGGTAATGAGTTCGTTTAATTCGGTTAAAAAGAAATCCTTCAAGATAGGGCAACTCTACCTCCTAGTAGCCTATCTCACTCGTGCTCCAGGATGGTCTTTCACACGTTCCAGCCCCTAACTGGCTACATGTTATGCTGCTCCTGCTATTCTGTGCTGCTTCTGAGGCTACTTCAGTCAAAATGTACCAGATTAGCAAATCCCTAATATTTAAACAAGGACATGTAGTGATAGGACAAGGGGTAATGGCTTTAAATTGAAAGAGGACAGATTTACATTAGATATTAGGAAGGAATTCTTTACAGAGAGGGTAGTGAGGCACTGAAACAGGTTGCCCAGAGAGCTTGTGGATGTCTGATCCCTGGAAATGTTCAAGGGCAGGTTGGACAGGGCTTTGAGCAAGATGGTCCAGTGAAAGGTATCCCATGCTAAAAACATCAGAATGAGGAATTCTTTATTGTGATTCCATTTAAGTGAAATATTTAGATACTTCATGAAACATTTGCGAAGGAAGTTACTTGAAATTTTAGAAGTTAGAGTACAATCACCATATTCAGAAGTCAATTATTTGCTTTAAATCTGATCAAAAGCATCCCTTCCTGCTCTTCCTTCCCTTAAAAGTAACGAGCTCCCATTGCACAAATAATGTACTGCAAATACCTTCAGTGGCAGAGCATACTTCTTTGCTTGTACCCATTCAGATCTGACCAACAGCATAATCAACATAAAGCTAATTCTATGTCTAAACTTAATCTCCTCAACAGATAAGTGTGCAAGGGAAGAAAATAGTAGATATGCAACACATTCTCTTCTCTACAGACTCTTAACAAAGGAAATGCTGCAGTGTCAGCCAAAGAGCTCAGGCGATCTTATTTCCCCTTCCTTTCTTGCTCTCCTGTTTAGGAGTGGGTCACAATTATCCTAAGGTAAATAGAGTAGTAACCATTTTTAGGTCACTGACAAAATACTTCAGTGAGAAAGCCTGGAAGCAATCAAATCATCACAGAGCTTTTCCTACAGCTGGGATGATCTAAATCCAGGCACTCTTCAGTTTAAGACCGAATGTCATGTATACAGGTACTTAAAAATTCATCTGCACAGCTTTATCACTTCTGCTGTCAAAAACTAGTAAATTCCTATAATTTGATTTCAACCTAAAACATCTTAGAAACTGACTCTAAGTGTTACTATTTTAAGAACCACTTGTAAATTGAACCTGCAATCACGTTCAGGCAAGGACAGATTTGCAAGTTCTTAAATCACTAGCAGTTTCAGCCAATAATCAAACAAACCAAACAAGAGCAATTAAAAGAAAAAAAAAGTCAATAACTGCATTTTCTAAGCACTTCTGAAAGTTATTTTCATACTGAAATGCTTCCCTCTAACCTAGAACTCTGCTTGGTTTCAACTAGTATAAAAAAATCACAGGCCACAGAAAGACTGATTAATCTACCTCCTGTTGTTAAAAAGAAAAAAATCTGATGACTCATGGGTATGATAGGTACAATAGAATTAAAGTCGATGAAAGAATGCCACACTACCAATTTCAGACAAATTTGCATTGTAAATACATTTAAATATAAGCATTTACGAAAATAAAAAAAAACTCACCTTGCCAACCCATCTCTAAGCTAGTCCAGGCAACTAGGCTACTGTCAGAAACAGGTTGGAATTTTTGTGTGGTTTCTCATAGGAGGCTTAAATTTATAAGATGTTGACAATTTGCATGGTAGACATTGAAGTAGAGGAATTCTGGGAGACTGGATGAAGCAGACAAAGAAAAATCCTTATTGAACCAAAAGAAAAGGTTATGCAGAAAAGAGCATTTCATTCAGAAAATGCACTTATTCATTTAATTACGGCAAACAGTGCTAAGGCTAAAAAAAAAAAGCTAGAATATCAAAAGAACATCAAGACCTTAACTAAATCCAGTTACCACCGAAAATGCAAAACACTGATGAGAGAAGGATATGGAGACATTTAATCACTCAATATCTATCATACTCAATATGAGTGTTTTATGCCAACTGGAAGTAATTTGTATCATCTGCTTAGTATCATCTGCTTGTAAGGCAGGAACCTTATCAATCCCATCTTTCAAAAGCCTCTGCTTAAACCCAGACTGATTTTCTGGATCTTCTACAAAACCGCCTTCATCTGACATCACTGCTAAAAACCTGGTGACTTGCTTTTCAGGTTTGTAGAGCTTGGCTTTAGCTACAACAATTCCAGGGAGGTTGCTTCCTCAAATACAGTCCACCTCCTTTCCCCACGTTTTTCCTATAATCATAACACAAGTCTAGGTATGTAATATGAGACTGAATAGCAATTCATTTGTAAACAGCTAGAATGGTCTGAGGCTGTGCAATTTCACACTACTCTCCCTCAGATGCAGATCAGTAGACCTCGTAAATAGAATTAGGATGATCCTGCAGTTTGACGTATTCACCTTCAAGACTCCCAATCGAACCATAATCCTCCGCCTCAGGTAGTTCCAAATCAAATAAAGTAGACTTGAGCTTCAGTTTCTCACTTCCTAGATTAGTCACTGACATTCCTAAATACGGTCTGAACACAGGTCTCCAGCAGCAGGCTGATGAATTGTGGAAACTGCCAAGCCTCAGAACACGTTTGGGTTTTAATATCATCAGTTAAGCAAAAGTGTGCAAGGAACCCTTCCTGAAATCATATGGGCTGTTTTTTGATGGACACTTGCCAAGTATCATTCTAACACACTTCCTGTACTTCATACAATGTTTTACCCCTGCAGACTTACTCCACAGAAGTCCCACTGATCCTTACACTAATAATTTAATTTATATTGTTCTTCCGTTGCTTTCAGTGGGATTGTTCCCAGAATAAGAGCTTTGCTGTACAAAGATGCATAGTCATAATCCAGCTCCTGCTGAATACAGCTGTGAGCAGTTATTGTGCACGCCTTTGAATTTAGTATTATGTAACCTTCCTTTGGCTCACCCACGTGGAGAAATATTAAAATAAATTAACATTTTACTGGCTCTCTAATTGAAAGTGTCTGTTTGAAACAAATATGTTTATCAAACAGTTTGACTGGGAAAATACATCACTGTAGCTGCAGTTACCCAAATTACATGCTGTCTAAAGCAAAAAGGGCAAAAGCCATCTGGCTCCATATAACTTACATTTTCTAGACAGCTTGCAGCTGGTTCTGATTAAGCAGCATCTCAGTACTCCCAGAGACCTATTTTTAACTCTGCAACTTTATTTTTAGTGCTCGCACATCCAAGGCACATGGTGTTTACATTAATAAATGAACAACCACCTACAGTTAAGAAAAGCTTTGTGCAATTCTTGTGGCACAGTCACTGCACAACATAGATGGATGGTTAAATAAAACATCATGTGCTCTAACAAAAGAGACCTGGCCCACCTCTTGGCTGTTTACAGGACTGCAGAAACCATCTCTGGAGGGCTTGAACAGCAGGAAGACAGTGACAGACAAAAGGATGATTTACATCTTCTGAAGTAACAATAGGTGGCATGTCCTAGGAAGCGAGTGCTTTTGTCTTGACCCAACCCCTTCCCAGAAAAATATTTTTTTTTTAAATATGAAATAATGATCAATATACAGTTCAGAATGACTGTAACCTGTTGCTAAAGCTCTAAAATTGTCAGAACAGTGGATGCTGCAAGTGCAGGAAACTTTAGCAGAATTTTTTTTTTTAATAGATAGACACACATACATACATATACATACAGAGTTTACAGATGATTTTTGATTGTGAAATACCAGATCATTCCTGTACCATCGAAACACCCCTTTCACAAGGATATTAAACACACGCATCAGAAAGGATAAATTTACAACATGTTTTCTGATTTTTTTTTTCTAAGCTCTCTATTTTTTCTTTCCATGGTATCACTGAACTGCAGCATCATAACTGGGGGGACCAATAACAAGCTATAATCAAGTTAGACATACTTAATCTAAAGCTAAACCATGCTCCAATTTAAACGATTAATTCCATTTTGCATGCACTTGCAACCTCTTCTATTGCATAGACCACTATGCACGTTTGACCTCCTCCACCTCTGATCCCTTACTTTTCCAAACCAAAGCAAGTAGCTGCACCAGACAGTGCGAGTTGTCAAAGGGCCCTGCTAGTGCTCTTCATGATGCTATCCTCACAGAATTTGGTTCTGGATGGTTATAGGAAAAGAACTATTAATCCTGAAAGTAAAAGATTTTTACTACTTCCAGAAACACTTCCCAGAGGTAAGCAGACACAAAACACAAGAGAAGTAATCCAGATTTCTTTTTACATGCAATTAAAGGAATTTGCTCCTCCAGTCTGTATCTGCCGAGCTACATCACTAATATAACAGACTTTGAAACTAGTGCCAGCTAAACACCTTAGAATCCTATCTGTGGGAATGTTTTCAGCACCATAAAGTACTGACTAGCTGTAAAATCTCAGTCAACTTTGAAACAAATCTCCATTTCAGCAGCTAGGCATGCAGAGCACCAGAGAAGCTGGTCCCAGTTCCCTTGTGACACTGAAGACCAATGCCAAACAGAAGGGAAGCTATTTCCCCAGGAAGTTCTTTCAAAAAATTTCTTTTCCTCACTCACACTTTAGACACACTTATTCTCATGTATTCTTAGGTTTTTGCATGTGTCTTCTCTATATGCCTTTTTTCTTATGTCCTTGTTCCTTACTCTTTTAAGCCAAGTCCAGTGTTTTCCCCCTCCATGGCTCTTAATGTCTCCACTCTATCTCATTTTCGCTTCTTTAAGTTGCTTTCAAGTCACTGTTATTGTCTTTCTTCTTAATCTTCTGATGCAAATGATGGGTGTCCTAGTTGGAAGAGCTGGGACTAGTTCATCACTGCATGGGTGTAACCCAAACTGTGTATTCTATACCCTCTATGCCATTTCCCAGAAGCTTAACAATAGACCATTTGCAGCAGATGCCCAGAGCACACCCCACCCCTCAGGCTATGTGCTGGGTGTTAAGAGGCCTGTTGATAAGGAGATGTTGCAGTCCTCACACCCAGGACTCACAATCACCCACTGTGAAACTCCCTGCCCTGGGAAAAGGGGCTGGACATTGCTGCTGGAATGGGAGGAGATATAATCTTGGGGTTGGGAGACTTCTGGTGCCACTTGTGGGATCGAGAGGAGGACCAAAACCTCATCCACTGGGACCACTGCTCTAATTTGGATTACAGCCACTGCCTTCAATTGGATTACAGCCACTGCCTTCAATTGGACTGTGACTACCACTTCTAACCGGACTGCAGCCATCACTGGCCTCAACAGGTTTTTTTTCCTCCTCTCTCTTTTCTTTGGGACTCAGAGGGGCCCCACGTGGGGCTCAGCAAGGGGGCCAACGAACACCATTCTGTTCGTGCCCCAGCGTGCCGGGTTTTTGGTGGATTGGAACCAATTGTTCATCTATAAAATTGTATTTATTGCATTATTTTCATTAAATTGTCATTCTGACTGTTAATCTCTCGAGTTAGCTTTATTTCCCCTGTCAGTTTACCTTTAAACCAGCACAATGGGTTTGTTTCATTATTCAGTTGACTGGCTAGGGAGTTTCCTACTAAAAGGACTACATCATTAAATTCCAATGTACACAGATCTGCACCCCAAAGACAGCCACTGCAGCTGTGTCTCCCTTCCACAGAAATGAATGGTGTCTCCACAAGTCTATAGGCACTCCTAATCAGCTAATCAAAATCCAAACATCATTTGTCATCTATCATAGACTCATGGATGATAATGGCTAAAGGAGTATTCCCAGGAACAAGCTTTCTTGCATGTTTTGTAAGGGAGGGCAAGTAGACCCCTCAAGGGTATCCAATAACATGGTGCAAAAGGAATGTCCTAATATACCAGTCTGAAAAGCTGAAATGGTGATGAAGTCACAGAAATAGCAGATGGGAAAGGTGATGCAGTATTTAATATAGCAACACTGTGTTTTGACTTCTTCTCTCTTCTACTCGTTACAAAATAGCTGAACAGAAAATACAAAGTACTCAGTGGCTATTTCAGGATTTTCCTGACTCACCCTACATGTACTCATGAATTTGTAAACAAAAAAAATTGTCTAGGGCAACTGCTGAATGTTTCAATAGAGAAAAAAAGACATTCATCAGGATCTAAGGCAGCTTTTGAGCATTATAAAAGAGAGCTTTCTGCACCCACAGCAACTACTGAAAGCTGAGTTAGGGATATCTAAATGAGCTATATTCACTTTAAGTCACTAAAGATATACTTCAAGGCTAGAGAAACAGCTGCAAGCACCTTCGGGGGAGCTGTGAAAGATATCTGATGTCTGCTTTCCTCATGCAGCTTAAAGTTTGTTTATTGTGCACTGGCCGTTATTGCAGGGTGCTGCCTCAAAATAGTGCTGTTTTAAAATACAGTGTAGATGGTTTTTTAATACAAGTGATATGAGTCACACAACACAGAGCATACACAACACCTCCTTGTCTCCATACTTACAGAAAACCTTTTTATCCTCTGCCATGCCCCAGATCTGTAATCCATTGTGAATTTCTCACTCAGGTCAGATAATTCTCCATTTCCCAATGTAGGAAAAATCAAGAATACAGACAACATGAAACTCATATAAATTAACAACACAAACATTCAATTTTGGAAATACCTGTAGACTCTTTTCTGCACAGCACAGATGCAGACTTAAAGAGTGGTACACAGAAGAAGCAACGTGTGATGAGTTGTCATCTACATCACTCATGGCAATGTCTGGCAGTCAAGCACTGAGGGGTGCAAACCCCTATTAATCCATAATCCAGACAATTGAGAGTGACTGCAAATTCAGGGATATTAAGAAATGAGAGATTAGTAAACAATAAATACTTGCATAATTTTACTTTTATGTAACAGAAATTTTCCTGTCACTTCCAGGTGGTACGTTAAGAATCTAAGAGAAAACTGAAAACAAGAAGAGATTTAAAGTTGTGATCTATGAAAAAAGGTTAAAGAAAAGGATTTTTACAATCTAGTAAAGAGAGGACTGGAAAGAAACACTAACAGATGCTATCCTAAGAGAAGAACACTGAACAAGTGTGGGGGGGAAATAGCATGGCAGAGGTCACTAGTTCTCATGTCTTCGGATCAAACAGTCGTTAATTACAATTGGTAATAAAGGGAACTTTGGGTAGAAATTCAGAAATTTTAAAAGAGCTCAGTGCTTTGTTTTGGCAGAAACTGCCAAAATGCCAAACCAGAAATTTTAAACTTAAAATATTCCATGTATAATGAATGTGAGTTTTGTCCAACCCTCTCAGATTGCCTTCCTTCCTGCCAGAATTTTCAGCCAGAGACCAGTACCTGCAGGAGACTCCACTCTGGGACAGACACTGAGGTTGACAACATCAACAACCTGCATCACAGCCCCTAGAACTACAGTCCACACCAAAATTGGGCATTACTCCAGGACCCCTGACAGCTGCCTAGCTTTGTTGTAACTAAAAAAAATGGGAGCGGACGGACGGACGGACAGGCGGGCGGGCGGAAGGAAGGAAGGAAGGAAGGAAGGAAGGAAGGAAGGAAGGAAGGAAGGAAGGAAGGAAGGAAGGAAGGAAGGACAATCCTCTCCTGCAGAAAGTAACAGTCCAAAACAAGATCTTTTGTATTAATCTGTTTTAGACCTCATTAAAATTTCAAAAGAAATTCTTAGAGTTTACAAATCTTGCATATCTAAACTGCAACGCTAAACAGAAATAGATATAACTAGTAGAAATATAAACACAAAGAGTAGCAACCATATGTTTCTAAGTAAAATCCCACATGGAAATAGGTCATCAAGGGGGACCGTGGAACTCACTGTGGTGTTAGCATTTAAAACTGAAATTTGTCTAGTCTTCTTAGAGATGATAATTTAAAAAAAAAAAAAAGCCCGGAGGCAGGTTCAAACCCTTGAGTTTGGTTCACCAGATATAACCAGAGTTTGGATCTACCCACAACGTACACATCATCGCCTGAAGTATGACCCACCCCCCCATCTAAATCATACCTCGAGCGCCCTTTAGACATTCATTTCATAAATGCTACAAAGCAGTGCTTAATTTCTAGACTAAGATATTCCATGCACTCTAACATTTTAGACTTTGTAATGAAGTTTTGAAATTGCCACCAGCTTCCAAATTAAGGTGCAATGAAATAGTCCTGCTTTTTGTGAGTTATCGAATCTGCAAATTACCTGTTATAAGTGTTATAATTATCACTGCAGAAACACTTATTGTGCAGAAACACATCCGGGCTGCCAGAGACAAAATTAGGAGGTGGTATGTGGGTGGGAAAACATTAAAAGTTGGCAAACACGCCTTTTTTAGGGTATTTAATATAATCAACATTCATGCAGCAAATGAAGAAACTAAAATAAAGGTTTTATTCATGGTGTTTTATCTAACTTTCTGTATAATGTCACATTTTAGAAACACAGCCTTACAAAAAAATGTAGATTTTATAAATTCATATAGGAAAACATTAATTCCATAACTTTTCAACAAACCATATTTCACACACTTCTAACTGCTTTGTGTTGCATATATCTTAATGGATGTGAAAGAATGCCCAGCGGGCAGATGCTGATCTATCACTTTAAAAGTGGAATGCTGTATAACAGATGATGTGACCTTGTTGGTCATTTCTTTCAGCTATACAGCTGAAAAACAAAAATGTTCACTGAGCCTCCAAATTCTGAGTAGACAGAACTGTGAACTCTTAAAATCCATGAACAATCAGTAAAGTGATGATGTGTGAAGAAGTCCTTAGTATTTCTCTCCAGCTTTACCTAGGTCTAGGCAGTCCCATTGGAGAGTTTTGGAGGCTGACCATGCTTCTTCTGCTCAAAGATCACTCATGTTTTTTTCTTTTCAATGTAGGATGAGTTAAACACACTTCTTCTCTTCCCTCTTGCTTCCTTACCTTGCCAAGACCACTGATTGTGTGGCTATGTAGTAAACCACAATGTGAAACCAACCCAGGCTAAAAACAACTCTTTTTTCTTGGGAACAGCTGAGCCTGGATCAGTTCCTGAATCTGTTTCATTCTGTGGCCACACAAATAAGCATACCTGGCACAATTGAGCAGTCAATTAGATCAGTGAGAACAATGGGCAGGCAGTCACTAGAGTTGCTTATTCTGGCACTGCCACTTGAAAAAATCATTTCTCAAAATGTAACCTCCTCTTGTGGAGGAACTGTGGAGTTCCCTGGATTGCAATCTCCCGCCAGCTCTCCTACCCTAGAGGTGACTCTGTCCTGTCTTCTCCCCCCACTAAGACAAACACACAGCAATGAGTCTTGACACCACATGATTTGGTAAGTGATTCAAGTGACACAGCTATCTGATGAGTAAAATCACTCAGGAGGTAAAGTGTGCTTGCACCAATGCACGGAACCATGAGCATCTTTCGCACTACTTGTATTTTCACACATAAAGAACCCTGCTAATAAGGACATTGTAAAAGGACTTTTGTTGTTGTTATCTGGACACTATAACAGCAGTTCTCCAAATTGAAATGTGAGGATTGACAGAGACAAGAATTAGGAAAGCAACTGATCTGCCAAACAGAACATAGCAATGAAGCACCTGGAGAGATCAAAATTTACTTTAGAGACTCTGAGCTATATTAATTAGGTCTTTTTAAAAACACAATACCCCAAATGCGGTCCCCTTCTCCCCTAGGACCTGGACCATATGGAAATGGCACACAGAAGGACACATGTCAACTGCTGAAATCATATGGTGACAGGACATTTCTTTAATTGAGCTCCTTCAGATCGCAACTTGATTTGGAATTACAAAATGTTTTTGTTCCCAGAGCAATTTCCTATACTTAGGGAAGGCTTTACAGGTTAAGCTAAGGAGTTTGCTTCAAGTAAAGCCAAGTTTTCATAAGGCAATGCAGGATGCTTCCATTGTGTAAGCTTCCAGCAAGCACAATGACTTTAGGATTACAGACAGTAAAATAATAAAAGCAGAGTTGGTTAAATATTTCCTGTGAGACTGGAATACAAACTTCTAAGTTTGGAGGCTTTCCAAACCCACTTAGAGTGATGGCAGACTTCTATTCAGTAAAAACACATGAAAATTTTGTCATACACTTAGTGACAATAAAGCAACTTCTAGGTGGCTGTTGGGATTTACAGTTTGAAAGTATGAGTCAGGTGAGGAATTAGTCTCCCCACCATTATCCAGCATAATCCAATGGTTAATTATTAGTTAACACTGTCATAAACCACCATATTTTTGCTCTATAGAGAGAATGTGATCATCTGATTTGCCTTTCCTAAGGTCACTCAAAGTAACATACACATTTACCTATTTAAAGTTCACTAGACTCCAGTGAAAGTGTAACTGTGCCATCTTGTTTTAATGAACTAATCATTATGATAACTCTAAAAAAACAGTGAAATACTGCATTTTGTCAATGAACAATAAATTTGATGGCTATTTCTAGAGGTGCATGTTCTAAGAGAACACTGAGGATAAATTATGTACTTAAAATGAGAAAAAGTTTTCACCTCTAATGCAAAAAAGCCATTCTGAAGAATCTTTATAAGCTTTATAAACCTTTCAAGATTTATTCCCAGAAAGCTAATTTAGCTGTTGAAGTGCCAGTGGTCAAAAAGTCAGACCTGTGCTTTGACTACACAGACCGACAAAACGGTTGTTTTGAAAGACAAATTCTCAGATAAAACCATTCGGCAGCCAATATTGACCACTGATTCCTAAAAGAAAAAAAAAAAAAGCAGCATAGTTCTAATCTTCAAGCACAGTATCTGTTTGAACAGAAACGAATTTTTTATGTATGCATAGGCTAAAGTTTTTATCACATTAAAGCACTGCAAATTTATAGCAAAAAATACTCTTCCGATCTGTTTTCTTCAGTTAATCTGAATCTGCAGAATTAATCTGCAGTAACTAATCCCACAACATACTGTCTAGTTGTTGTCATTATTTATTCACTTAAAACCTGAAGAGTTAGCACAAACTAATAGACTTTCATGAACATGTGCAAGTGTAAGTACACAAATAAGAGCAGGACCATGACACTTTAATGCTTTGATTATCAGTTTTAATTGTAAGTGGTGTAAATTACTTCTAAGAGGAAAAAAATCCCCACAGTAAGTAGCTCGATGTATTTACAGATTTTAATTACTAGCAAGTGAACAAGATGATGCTTTCTTATCTAATGCATGCACAGAGCATTTTATTCATTATTTGGTAGTCTTGTACATTAAATCCTCAGTGGTAGAACACATTTGGAATCCAAATTTTTCACTCAAACTAGTGAATTGTTGGGATTTTACCTAGAAATACCTAGGTAAGGATGTCAGGCTTAAATTATTATGAGAAAAATACAGACAGAGTCTGTACAGCGATGACTTTTACATTTCATAAGGGCAAAACTAAGATTTATGTCAGACTGAAGCTATTTTGGAGCTCTGTATAGAGATTCAAGAGGTCAAAATCTCAGCTGAACATCTGAGTCATGCTTTGCATTGGAAGTTAAAAAAAAGCAGGGAGTGCTGTGGGGGAAGAATCCTTCTTTTACACACTTCATTATGGCTGAGCTTGTAGATTTTATTTTTTCCCTTTTGATATATTAAAGAGCTGCAGTACTCTGTCATACATAGACAGATAGACATAGATAACTATTAATCCTGAAAGTTATTGGGTTATACTCAGTGAATTCATCAAATATATATCTAATCCAGCCTGTGATGTATTTCTTTTTTAATCATGGAAAAGTCATCACAAGGAACAAATGTACACGATTCCTTCAGTCTATGGTCAAAGATCCAAAAAGATCCATGCACTTAGCTTTTATGGAACTTAAACATCTGTCAAAACAGACCTATGTATGAACAATAGGTTTTAGGCTTCTGGTATTTCATTACTACTTTTTTCTTTTAGACTGCAAGTTCTCTTAAATCTTTTAACCAAAAAACTGACAAAATACATTTTAAAGTAACATACGTGAGTATTCATCAAAATACTCATCTGTTCACAGAATCTAATGCTGGTGCAGAGACAGTTACTGAACTGCAACATAAGCTTTCACTGCATTTTAGTTTTAAAACCATTGTGAAAATAGCATTTTGGGACATTTTCTATACTTAGCCTTTACTAATATGAAGGAAATTATTTGTAAAAATGCAGAGCAAAGCAGAACAAAGAAACAGGGAGAGTCAACTTCGCAGTGAGGAAAAATTAGCTATTTCTCATGAGGAATGAACAAATGCCTATCAAAGAAATTAAGAATCAAGATGACAGAAGACTGATCCAAAAGTAGGAACTTGCAGAATTTAGCACACAACTTTCTCTTCCCACTCAGTTTATTGAGAAATATCACTTTCTGTTGACTACAGCAACAGGCAGCTCTTAGAAGATACTAGAGACCTGAAAAAATAAGTAATGTTGTTGAAGAGCAGAAAGAAGTTTGGACAGGGATTTCCAAAACATTATATATCAGACTTGGATTTTAATTCAGTTATTACCAATAGATAAAAGAGCTGATTTCATCTAGGTAAGTAACCTAGACACATTTTGAACTTGTTCTCTTGAGCAGCAGGCACATGTTGATATGCTTTTGAAAACAAAGGACAGTGAAAAGTAATTCCATTAACAACTTTAGTGGTTTTGGTGGTTTGTTTTTTAATAGAGTTCATTCCATTTAACTATTCCAACATTTCTTTTAATTTCAAGGTGAAAAGTAAAGCACAAAATCTGAAAGATCAGGGTGATGGGAGTAGCAAAGGGGACAAGAAATGAGATCTCTCTGGACTCATTCCCCTTCTCAGGTTACAAAAAGAAAACCTATGATCTCTATCTTCACAGAAATATTTATAATTCACCCTTCCTCATAGACTGTTATTTTTTCTTTGAAAAAATCTGAGTAATGAATACTGTGTTAAACCAACACATGATTTAAATGAAGCAATCTCCTGTTCAGATCAGTAGCACCCTTGTAAGGGTTGGAATCCTTGGAAACTGAGCTGGTAGGCACACAACAGAAACAATCTCTAACTACACCACCATGTTAATAGAAGATGATATTTCAAAGTACTGGACAGTTAGAGACAGACAACTGCAAAATATGACTGTGAGTATATTAAATCACCATGGGGTAATATTTAGTATTTTAAAAAAAGTCTTTTAAAACTGTAAGTTACCTATTCCTTATAAGAGCAGTTCTGCAGAGAAGGACCTGAGAGACTTGGTGGTTGACAAGCTGACTATGAGCTGGCAACATGCCCTTGCTGCCAGGAAGGCCAATGATAGCCTGGAGAGCACAGAGTGTGGTAGAGTGTGGCAAGGTCAAAGGAGGTGATCCTCCCTTTTTACTTGGCCCTAGTGAGGCCACATCTGCAGTACTATGTCCAGTTTTGGGCTCCCCAGTACAGGAAAGGTAAGGAGCCACTGGAGAGGGTCCAGCAGAGGCCACAAAGATGATTAAGAGACTGGAGCATCACTCTTATGAGAAGAGACTGAGGGACCTGGGCCTGTTTAGGTGGGAACTCATTAATGCATATAAATATCTCACAGGCAGCTGCCAAGAGGATGGTGCCAGACTCTTCTCAGTGGTGCCCAGTGACAGGACGAGGAGCAATGGCCATGAACTAAAAATCAAGAAGTTCAATATCAATGTGAGCGAGGAACATTTTTAGGTTGAGGGTGGCAGAGCACTGGAACAGGCTGCCCAAGGATGTCATGGAGTCTCCCTCTCTGGTGACATTAAAACCCCACCTGGACACGTTCCTGTGTAACCTGTTCTAGGTGACCCTGCCTTGGCAGGGGGTTGGACAACATCATCTCCAGAAGCCTCTTCTAACCCTAACAACTCTATGATTCTGTGAAATAAATATTTTCTTTTTCTGTCCAATGCTTTCCATGCACAGCAATCAGTTCAGAACCTGCAATGGCAACAGAATGTAAACATGTCCTTAATGATCTTACAATTTATAACAAACAAAGCAAACATCAGCACCTTTCCCTCTTGGGATTCAGCATTTACTTTACAGCTCTACAGATTAGCAAGAACCTGGTCCCTGAAGGTTCAGAGAGCTGGGATCAATCTAAGAGGTTACAGTGTCGTTGCAAATAGATGTTGCTGTGCTGGAGACCCCTTCACTGCGTCATTCAATGTAAGGAAATACGTATGTGCATTGGTGCCACGAATAACATCTATCCAAAGAGGTTCCTCAAATAGCATTCGAATAAAACATGCATACTTTTTCGCTTGTTCCACATCAGGTCTTTCAGGGGGCTTTCCGACAGTTTAGGTATGAAGGGTAAGCAATTCTAAAGAATATGTATTTTTCCTCACTTAGCACATTACATTATAAAAACACAGAAATCTGACACAGTGCACACAATCCTTGAACCTTCTACAACATTTCAGAATTTTTCATTGACAGAAAAAGCCAGCCGTAACACTGCTTTACAAGTTTGCCTCTTGCTTTTTCTTCCATTTTTTTTTTTCTGAAAGTATACTTA